>JASGCC010000071.1:622218-1045994 GCA_030067915.1 Hydractinia echinata
AAATTTTGGCTGCCAGAGATCCCGGTACACTGCTAGGATATTGTAATTGGAGATATTCTGAACCTCCTTACCATTTAACGTGATGCGTAGATTTTTAATCAGGCTTTTGCCGATATTCGAGACAATGGTACGCTTTGTGTTGGTCCCCGTCAACGTTATGTTAAATAAGAGCTTTAGACTACCCGGGAAAATGACATCGTTCTGACCCATATTGGGGATTTCAACATAGAGGTCCTCATTCTGGTTTATCGTTGAGGGGGTATGCGAGATTTGGACGCGTTGACGGTGCCCCTTAAAACCTAAAAGCTGCTTGGTCTCCATATAGGGATCCAATATTTTACCAAATACATCCATCTTTATTATATAAGGTAAATGAGTGATCCTGTATTTACGCATGAAGATGATATTGGGAAGGATGATAAAGGAGGTGGGCATGCTGATGGTACACAACAGCTCCCATCAACACATCAACTTCCATCAACACCGAGGCCTTCAACCCAAGGAGAACAACAGGGCGTCCCGGGGGCTGGCCTTTCAGGGCTGAGGCAAAAATTGCTAGAGGATAGAGTCACGGATCTATATACGAAAATTATGAATGATACGGGATATATATCTAATGCATATCATTATGATTTGTTTTTTGAAAGGGATGGACAACTGTTTATCAAAGAGTTTAAAGTGGGTGGTGAAACATATATGGAAAAACGGATCACAAAGAAAAATGGTCAATTTCCAACCATTGGGGTGCTCGAGACAAATTTAGGCAAGGGGCGTATGATAGCTATGGGTTTTGATATTCCTGAAACACCTAATAAGAGGGCAATGGCCCGGAACCTTATGAATGAAGTTGATGTCCTTATAAATAATGCCGAGGAGGACCCGGGTGAGGTCATACAAATGAAAACTATACATAATATCGGGAAGGTTGTGCATGATGTACGAACCCTTGTAGATGAAACCTCATTCACTAAATTCACCAAACGCGAATTAACTGGACTTGACCTTAAACTTCAAACATATCAGGGTAATATTAGAAGTCTAGAACATAAGATAATTTCATATAATGATAAAATTAATAAGGCAGAGGACAGTCTGAAACAACGTCAGGATCAGGAAGATGGGGCATATGATGGTGAGATGTTAGATCTTGATAAAAAAATAATAGAAGATATCGAGAAAAGAATAAAAAATATGAAGAATGAAAGGAATGCCCTACAGGAAAAGGTGAAAGAGCTCAAGCGTGAGATTTACAGCCAGCTGAGAAATATCAAGGATACACTATTGAAAATCTCAGGGGATAACACATCCCTGCTTGAAAAGCTTAAAATAATCTTCAAGGAGCAGGGTCTGACCATAGCTAGCATCGTTTCGGCTATTGGACTACTGATAAGCACCATCGTATTATCCGTTACAGGAGGTTCTGCCGCAGCAGGTGCTGCAGGGGGAAGTGCTGCCGGTGGTGCAGGAAAGGGTTTTGTGGAGAAGCAGCTGGAAAGGCTCGGAAAGTTCCTTAAATATCTTGCAGGTAAAGCAGGTGCCGCATTGCCTGGTATCATCGGTACCGTTGTTTCCTTCCTTCTAAGGGTAGTGTCAACAGTTGTGGAATATGTTGCAAAACATCTTTACATGGCAATAGCGGCGGTCGCCGGGTTTGTTGTACTCTATGTTGCTAAGGTGTAATATTAGCTATTTCTTCAGTCATATGTAGACAATAATGATCCCTACCACTGTTGTGATTAATATGGCTTTCGTATCCTCGTGCTGGTTTTGTGAGGGTTGTTCAGTGGTATGTATAGGAGGCGTAGCATGCATGGGATGTAGTTTGATATCTGTCATATGTCTGATGGTATGCTCGGTATGCCTAAGTGGTGTAGCATGTATAGGTGTTTTGGTAATATGCTTGGGGGGTGTAGTATGTATAGGTGCTGTGGTATGTATAGGTGCTGTGGTATGCTTAAGGGGTGCGGCAGCCGCATGCCTAGCAAGAGGTTTGTTATTCACATCAACTTGTACCCCCACAATTACATCGGCGGGCGCTATCAGGATATTGTTGTTGTACCCTACAATCCTGCCTATGCGCAGGTTCATATTGGATGGCAACATATACACGCTTGGCATAACGACAAAATTTACCGGAGTTCTGGCATATTGCAACACCTTCTGAAACTCAGTTATATCATGCCCCACATTCTCTTTGCGTTGTACCATGGCTTCAAACTTCTGCATCAAAATCTGCCTTGCTGTATAGTTGTCGGCGCCGGACCCAATTAGGGATGCCTTTGCCCCTGCCTGCGATCCAAGTAACAAGACAACATAGACGCGAATAGTCTCGCTTAGCTTGGTCAGACCCTCCGACGTCAAGCCCTGACTTGCCGGTATGATGAACTTGGCCCAGTCCCCATCAATTTGAGGCCACCATCTACCGTTGGTGAGTGATGCACTTACCGACTTGGTCTTGTACATGCCATTGGGATCCGCGCCATATTCTCTACATACTTGCGCATACCCGGAGGTTGAGTAGGGGTTTGAGTACCGTGAAAACCCATCGTTAAAAGACATGGGTACCTTCATCCTTGCTAGAATGCGACGCATATGGTAATAGACATGGAATTTGAAGATTGAGTTGACAAGTGGTACGGAGCCTGTTAGATGTTTAACAGAAATACCCAAGGCCGTGCTTGCACAATGGGTTGCAAAGTTAACCTGAATATTCCAGTAGTCCAGGGCCTGCCCTCTTGTCCATCCCTGAATGACAGGGTCGTTCAGGTAGGTACTTGTAACCTTGATGGGGTATTTGGTGAACTCGGGGAATGGCACAGAAATGTGTGAATCCGTCGATACATACAGATCCTGGTGCTCCAGGTTGATTACATCAAGTGGCCATTCTCCCCTGTTTGATCTGTACTTTACCTTGGGGTTGTATGAATACATGTTCATCTTTGTTTTAAAACAAAGATGAAACAGCTATATATTACTGATATTGCGAAACCCATGATATTTGAAGACTACCTAGGGCAAGATAGTAGGATTGCCTTAAAGTCCATCAGTATTCGACCCGTATGGTTGAACCTTTACAGTGATAATGAATTTGTCATACGTAAGATGGGGCCTGATCAGAGAGAAATTAGGATTGAGATTATGAATGGCCTGTATAGGATCGAGGATCTGGCATCTATCGTGAACAGTCAGGCACAGGATAGGATCAAACTGTTTGTCTTGAAAAATGGACTCTGTAGGCTCCGTGTCAGTGACTGGTACACGGTGGTTATTCATCGACAGCTTCAAGAGCTCCTGGGCCTATCCTACGACCCCAGTAAAAAGTACTATCAGAAGGGAGACTATGATTCCTTCTACAAGACTGATATCTACCACAGATTGAGACTTGTTTGTCCCCAGTTGGACGAGGGCGACTGTCTGCTGGAGGGGAAAAAGTCGAAAATTCTGGCTTTACTCCCCACCAAGGAACTAAACGCTTGGGGTGACATGCTGAGTTGGACTTTTGATTCCCCGGTTTATTTATCTCTGAAGGGGTCGACAGATCGCCTAGAATTCATGCTTACGGATGAATTCCATCATGACAAAAACGTTTCGTTCACCGGGATAACCATGCAGCTATTGATAGAATAAAGATGAGCGATATCAGCAAACTATACCCTAGTTTGCTGAGTGCACCTGCACATGCCGATATACCCGAGGAAAGCCAAAAGTATAGACTTGATGAGATTGGTAAAATTGAGAAGTATCTGCGAAATGAGATTAAGGAGCGGGACAAACTCGCAAAAAAGTTTAAGATGCATGGGACCTGGATTAGGTATTGCGATCATGGGCTACTTGGTATTAGTGTAATTACATCTGGTATAGGAATCGGAACCCTGCTCTCAGGAATGGGTGTACCACTAGCAGTGGCAATGGGAGGCCTGACCGTGGCTGTAGGGGTAGGACAGGCGGGTCTTAGGACAGCCGGGGAAAAAATGGGTATTAAATCTAAGAAACATGAAAATATAAGGCTGATCGCCGAGGCTAAATTGAACTCTATAGTCGATCTTATTTCAAGGGCCGTCGAAAATGGGGAGATTGATAAGTACGAGTTTGGTTTGATTATGCAGGAGAAGCAAAAGTATATGATACTTAAGGAACAAATGAGGCAACGTTTTAACCGTATTGTGAACGCCCTCAATGAACAGGAGCGGGCTCAGCTAGTTGCGAGGGGGAGACAAGAGGGTAGGGACGAATTTTTAAAAAAAGTTCAGTCTGTACAGTATGCAAGCGGTATTTAGATTCCCCACCTGAGTATAAGCCTTAATTTTTATATATTTTATAGGTACCGTATGGCCTATAAAATATATGGTTATTTAATCCTCCCCTAGCAGCCCTTCTTTTTTGAAGTCCTTGTACCGGCATTCCACAACATGTGCCTGGGGGTAGTGGTTTTTGCCCTGCACATACACCGATGAAATAGCCAGAATGGCATTGGCTTGACAGGGCCCGTCATAGGGTACCGGCATACCATGGAATTTTGTCGTAATCGCGTCTTTATAATATTTAAGTTTGGCGTTCACGTAACGGTTCTTTTTGACCGGCTCCGTCGTCAATTGCTCGGAAATCAACTCTTCGATTTTGCTCCATATTAAACGATATTTCGCAAGCCAGTCGGGGTACTCTTCAAAATCAAGACTCATCGCCGGTACGGCATTGGCATTGTACCGGGTCACTCCATTCGGTGACCAGATTTTAGGTGTTTTTACCCTGAGTGCTACCACGAGGTCTATTGTATGGTACCCTATGATGTACCGCTGATCCTTGCCCCCGTTGGCTGGTACTGGATCCGACACTGTCAGGCAGTCCACATTGATATCATTGATGTCCGTAAAATTGGCGGCAAATGAGTAGAAAATTTTAGGGCTGACAAGCTCTTTCTCAAATTGTAGCATCTTGTTTTATTGTAATCTGAACGACTTCAGAGAATTGCATGTCATCGTACATACACATCCACCCCCGTTATATGTGATATATTCATGGTAGCAGTACCAGCATAACAATTTAGCATTTATTTCAAACCTGCGCCCACAGGTACATCTGTCATATTCATCAAACATACGTTCACAGTACTTACATTTAACGCACAATTATTAGTATCTTACAACTATCTTGACCTCCATTCAACTCCACAACATTTCGAGGTCTGCCTTTTCATCCTCTGAAAAGCACCAATCGATGACCCTATCAGGATGCCAGGCTACCGGTGCTAGCTCGTCCCTAATTCTGGCCTTTTCGGCTTTCCTCCGGTAATATCCATAGGCAATATTTTTTCCATTCCTAAGCATTTTATTGCTGACAAACCAATCCGGCACATGCCGGAACAGCCGGGGCTTTTTT
Organism: Hydractinia echinata; assembly: GCA_030067915.1. Taxonomy (NCBI): domain Eukaryota; kingdom Metazoa; phylum Cnidaria; class Hydrozoa; order Anthoathecata; family Hydractiniidae; genus Hydractinia; species Hydractinia echinata. The sequence continues at coordinate 627,595 of JASGCC010000071.1, forward strand.
TTAATTGCATTGCCGCACATGCCCTGCGTCTTAAAATGATCCGGAACAAAATAGAGTATCTCGGGATCCTTTTTAACAGCCTTATTATACATGTCCTGCGTCTTGAACTTGTCGGGCAAATCCCTTAGCATGTGGGGGTACTTTTCAACGGCCTTGTTGCACATGTCCTGCGTCTTGAAATGATCCGGAACGTGCCGGATCATCCCGGGATCTTTTTCAACAGCCTTGTTGCACATGTACTCCGTCTTGAATTGATCTGGCACATGCCGGATCAGCCAGGCATGCCCCCCAACAGCCCTGTTGCACATATCTTGAGCCTTGAATTGATCCGGCACAAACTCGAGCATCCAGGACTCTTTTTCAACAGCCTCATTACACATGTCCTGCGTCTTGAAACTACGACCTTTTGCGATATCACGTAATTGTTTCACAGTGTGTGTATTCATCTCTCTTTATTATATGATTTTTTGTTTTGTCAGACGATTTCATTCTACTCAAAACTAACGCAGTTATTTCCCCTTTTAATGTATTCATGGAATTCCCCCTTTTTTGTATGATAGGGACTTACCCTTTGATATGCGTGTTGATTATTAGGAATTGCGCTAGAAAAATTTTGACTCATTTACTGTATACTTTGCTAACGTCATCACTCATTAGGGATATACCCCTACTCAGCACCGTCTATTAGGGGTATCCATATTAGGTATGGCTAAGCACCGCATGGTATTGGATTTGTTGATGTGCGTGCGCGGGATGTGCGACTGCGCTAGAACATACATATCCCTATCTCTATACTGAATGACGTAACTCAATTTTTTGAAGCGTTTATGTCTGATTTTATATTTTTACGTTTTTAACAAAATACATGATATGATAAGAAGATCTGCGTTTTTTACTTCCCCCGGCCAATTTATTTTTATCTTTTAGTAACATTGTACTTGTATTCTTATCTTAACGGCAATAGATATCTTATCTATCTAACGCGGTTGTTGACATAGATTACACAATGTGCGTTCATCACGTGAAAAAAAAACACGCACCATATTGGACGTGACAAAACTCTATTTTTCTTCTCCTAGGACAAATATATGATGATCTTAACTTTGAAAATGGTGTGAATTGAATAGTTTATTAAGTAAGAATGACACTATTAAATATATACTGCATTTATAATAGAGTTTAGCGGAAGGTGACATATACAAGAATGTTTTAATTACCTTCTTCCGCCTGAAAGCTTCCTCCTTCGTACGTGTACGTTATTTTTCATACATACAAATCCATATTCTCTGTCTTATATCTGAAGTTGTAGCCTCATTAATTATCCACTTTCCCTTATCAATAGCGGAGTTAATTCCAATCATTGTAATTTGTAGAATCAGAAAGCAAGTACGATGAATGTACGATCTGTATCTGATTTGTTTTTGTTATGCGCAACATATATTTCCCTAATGTCGAGGTACGCCTCGATTATCCAAACGAATGATTTTTTTTATTTAGGCTGTATGCCTATTTTACAGAACAGGCAAATAAAAATCATCAAAGTTCTGGATAATATCCCCGCCAAATATCAATCAGTGTTTCACTTTTTACTAATATTTATATTATTTCTTCTATCTTATAAAATATCTTATAATTTTATACGAACCTTTAAAATTGCAAACCTCCTAAAATACACAAGAATTCACCTTTTTTAGTCAGTGTAGTCTAGGTGCCTTGATACACTTGTTTGGTTAAAAAATGGCTAATTCTTTTCTTCGGGCGTCTGAAGAAAGCGACGAAAATTCCTTCAAGTGATAAAAATATTTTCCCACGAAAATTTTGTCCGATGAAGTATCCCGTATTTTGGGTTACCTGAACCGTTTTAAAAATCTTTAATGTGCAAGGTGTTTGGGTAATCGAGTAAATGCCCTACATGACAAGACCAAGGGCTTATGACTCAATTCAGTCGAATGAGGAAACTCCCAAGGATTTCCTCATCTAACATAATAAGCTTTCTCGTACACGTTGTCGTGTGTAATCCGCCGCTATCAATGTTTTTTCTTCATCACAATAGGGAATCAGAGCTGGTACACTTCCCCGTAGTGATCATTATGATTAACTACTTAAGATCTTATCACGTCTTTATTTGTATAACCAAGAAAATGCTGGAGTTTTAGTATCATTAAAAAGAAAAACATAGCATGCTCATTGATTCTTATTGATAAAAGCTGTATGCCACATGAGCATTCGTAATTTGATCGTTTAATGTTGATATTGTAAACCGTGTTGCTCTTTTTGCTATTTATACACGTCAGAAAAAGTGGAGATCAACCCGTGTAAACTTATACGATTTCCACATAACAAAGGGAGTTGGAATGGATTCAAGGATATTGTTAGTTATTTTAGCATGTGGGATAACAGGTATTATATCAATTTTATACATATTTTAATCGCATTAGTACACCGCTCCTTTATATGTGTAACTATTACCTTTTAATCCTGTCTGATTTTGATTTAAAAAATATAGTCTTTTAGTCCAAATTTAGGCGTTGTGCTTTCGTTTGTGTGAGTTTTAGGGAAAAAATCCCCTCCGTGGAAATTCGATGCAGGTAGTTGATTAGGCAACACGTTTTTTATATAATATAGAAAGTTCCAGACAGCTCTAATACTAAAATATTTAAACAATGTCACAATTTTAGTATTAACACTTTTTGAAGACTTTCCTTCCAAAGATTTGAGGGGAACACTAGGAAGGAATATTTATTTACGGTGCAAACCTCATTTTTTTGTTTGTACCCTTTTCTCGAATGTTTCGAATGAGGCACTATAATAATAAAAATATTACTTTATGGAAAATATTCACGATAACTTGGACCATACTTGTTATGCTAAAAACATATACTCGCCCTTAGAATTCTTAATTATCTATTAAGAATGCTGATAAAGGAACACTTTATGGATAAGCTGAGATAGGTCTTTATTTCACTTACGCTATTATTCTAGCACTGTGTGTATCTTCCATAGCTGCCATCATACCGAAAAGTTGTCCAAACCTACGCTTCAACAGTATCCCTAAAGATCATTTGTACCATTCAAAAATAAAGCCATTGATTATCGCACATCGCGGACAACCCAAATTGTATCAAGAGAATACATATGACGGTATTCTTAGTGCGGTGGACGTCAAAGCTGATGGATTTGAGTTGGATATTTACAAAACAAAGGATAACAAACTTGTTGTCTTTCATGATGACAACACTAAGGTAGAAATTGAACTTTAAACTTATTATTGATGTTACTGTTGAAAAACTTTACTCCGAGGACTTAAATTAATCCTAAGGAATGTCTCAAATGGTCAAACAACAAATAAATAGTTTTAAGATGACTTTTAGTAATAGTTTTTTTTCGAAAAAGATGCAAGAAAAAGGTCCTTAGAACATTTCCATCCTATTGGTTGACTCTCCATCCTATCGGTTGACTCTCCATCCTACTGGCTGACTTAGATGTCCCACCACGCACGTTACCTAAAAGTATGTACGCACTTATCTGAAACGGGGTTCAGTTGGAGAATCCTGATGCTCAGTTATTTCTTTAATTGGTGGATGCACCCTTGCAGGTTGAACTCTTCCAACTTTTTTAACCTAAGGATCTTTAAAGCGTCCTTCTGCGGAGTAAAAAATTATATATTCTGTGATAATTTTAACGAAGGTGACGAATCCATTTCACTAACAATATCAAAATGCGGAAGCAAACATTTTTAACAAAATTAAGTGTTATTATTATTTATATAGCTATAACACTAGCTGTTTCTACCAAAAGTTAATCGTCCAAAAGTTAATCGTCTCTCGTTGAAACAAGAAGAAGATTAGAAAACATTTCTTCCAAGATGCAAACATTGTAATTTCACTTCACTTTTTATTAGCACCACTTTTATTAGACTGAAATTGTAAAAGTTTTAAACAACTTTTAAATAACACCTAAGCCTCAGTTTATCAACTTTTTTTACTTTTTAACACTTAAACGCACACCTTCTTTTGTTTTGTTTTTCAAAAATTCACACTGCCCCTAAAACTATTGCCATTAGAGCCAAAATTAACTGTTTTTATATATTAAAACCACATATTTTCTGAATGCCAATACATTTTTGCATATAATTCAGGTATTAGTTCTTAAAAAAATTAATTTTGGCTCCACTGACCAGTGTGCCAAAAATTCAAAATGGCGGATATTTTTAAAGCAACAAGTTAAAAAATGAGCTTTTGAAGGCTATATCAGCACTATAACTCGTTAAAATGCCTCAAAACTTCATACATACATTACAAAGTATATAACTATGTGAAAAAACTAAAAATCCCCATACCATTATCGACAAATCCTCCAGAAAAGCCATTTTTATTTCGCGGTCATTTTTACCGAAATATTGAAAAAAATCAGAAGACGCTAATGCAGTCGTAATAAACACTAAAAATCTCATAACAAACCCATAAAAACATACATTTTCTGAAAGCTGAGATATCCATGTGAGCAAATCATAGAGAAGAGAAATACAAATTCCACCGGTTGTCATTCACCGCAACAATAAGATTTTCAAAATGGCAGAAATATTCCACTATAAAATATAAATTTTTTGTTTTCAAACGCAATATGTCGGTCATTCTTATAAGAAATTGTACAAAAACAATGGTACAAACATAATATATATACTAACTAATTATAACTACACCTCAGTTATACTTAGATAGGGTTGAGGAATAACCAAACATAATGTTTGCACTAGTATAATGTATATCAACATCGGTCCAGATACGTCTATAAGTTCACCGTAAACGAATGTATGTAAATCAATCATATCAAATCTCACTTATTGTATGGAATTTTTCAATAGTTGTACAGTCTTTCTAGATACTTTCACGGCCGGAATGAATATTGTCGATGTCTGTGGTACGGTTGTAGCAGTTGTCGTTGTTCGTCGTAAAGATCATGCGGTTACTTGTTCGACGGTTGTTACAGATACAGCTTGGGTTTCCACAGTTGGGGTAGTTCTGTTGTTTTTGCTACTTTCTGCTTGAATAGTTGGAATATCAGTCTCAAAACAAAAGGTGATAGTTACTGCTTCTTGTGGTGGTGTAGTTCCACTTTCAATTTCACTTTCACTTTCACTTCCAGATGGTGATGTTGCTGCGGACGACAAATTCTACAAAAAAATCAATCCCCATTAAATTTTCTGCAATGACATATGGAATGGGGAGCAGAAAGCCATGTAATATACTAAAGATTACACTTTCAAAACTTACACATAGATTGTAACTGTCACCATCTATGTCCATCACCCTGCTGGGGCAGCTCCCATGCAGTCAGGGTAAACACCTAATTAGGCGGCATGACCTAATTAGGCGAGTCGTTTAGTTAGGCGACGTGATGTAGTTTAATTAGGCTACCCGTAGTCTAACTAGGCGAACAAAAACTTTCTGTTGTAAATACGTCGAAATCATTGCGTTTCGCACTACAATTTTTATGTGAATCAAATCTGTCCACTTTGCAGACAATTTTGACCAATTATCGTCTTATTTGCATCGCGCATTGGCAACTTATGGCCCAAACCTCGTGTGGCAATATTTGTTGTTTTAAATAATGAATTTCAGCCATCCACGCCACAGGAAAAAAAAAATATGGCGGACGAAAACGTGGTATTGTTTGACGAAGATTTTAACGTTGTTAAAACAGGATGTGAATCAAAAAGAAACGTTACAGAGCAAACAAAGTAATTGTTACCACATCCATCTTAAAAAAAACAATTTTTTTTTGCGTTTTGTGAAAGAATATCTTCATTAAATTATTGCGTATTTTACTATCGTCACCTAAATAGGCGACACGTAACCTAATTAGGTTATATATTTCATTTTAACATAATTCTTACTTGCGCGAACATATCGAGGCACGAGTGACAATTTTGGAATCATGGTTGCATAGACTATCCATTCTGAACAGAGAGTTTTTGCGATTTTTTCTTAGGAATGTGTGAAAAGCCATTAAATATTGTAATGTCTTAACTAGGTTACATATGGCCTAACTAGGCTACAATGAGTCGCCTAAATAGGTGGTATGCCCTAACTAGCCTACCGTCGCCTAATTAAGTGTTTACCCTGACTGCCATGGGCTGTTAGTGTGCCTTACCTGATCAAATTCTTGGTCTTCTGCATTTCTGTCACAAGGATCTACAGTTGAATAATCACTGAAACAGTCTTCGGAGCTTTCCTCAGCAATAGAAGAGGTGTCTGAATCGTCATCAGAATATCCAAAAGGAATTCTAAAGCGTCCTTGGTGTTATAGCTTCTTTTTTCAGTCGCCATATTTTATTTTTAACAAATCTCAAAAAATTTTAACATTTATTTTGGTCTAAAGCAATCAATTTTGCAGAGACGGTTATTATGATACTTCAAGACTGTCTATGACCAAAATCGGCCAAATCGGGTGTTAAATACGCCCTACAGGGCATTTTTTTCTGTAGGGGGTCCTTAAGGACCCCCTGGTGCGTTTAAAAACACGAAAAAAAATTAATAAAAACTTGATTAATTTTTTTATCAGACTCTTTTCATGTCTCTGTATACTGGCTTGTTATGTGGGATTAGGGAACATCGAATCAACAAAATCTTAGGTTATAAAAAAGGCGTGTTGTGAACATATATAATGGCTAATTTTATAGAAATTGACGGGAGTGAGCAAAATAATCTGGGAAAGCACATATGAAGAATTACAGCTACTTAATTTAACAACAACATATGTCGCAGGTTGGTGATTTATATTTTTAATCGAAAGTTTTTGCACATCAAAGCTTTAGCTTGAAAAATGTTTTTTGCGTTTCCCTGCCTCTAAATAAATTTGACAAACAAGAAAAAAAACCCCAGATAAAAATTTTGTCATCCCCGGATTGAGAAAGTCTTTTTTGTTTCCAAACTTCCTGCAATTCCTTGATTTTTATTTAAAAGGAGGAGAAACATACACTTACGACAAGCCAAGAAAGATTCCTTTGCTAGAAGAAATTTTAAAGGCTACAAAAGATACTGGCTTGTTGCATTATTTAGAGGTTTGCCTTATATACTTAATTTGGTTTTGCTTACTACCATTGTATTGAAACTCTACATGTTCTGATATCCTGGTATATAAGGCGCTTTTTCTGTATTAATATGGCACATAATTGATTTTAAATATGGGATGCAACAATCTGTGGATATATTGTCACAATATTTTCTTTGCGTTAATGGCTATAAAATCTTAATGTATAAAGTTAAGAGCACATTTATTTACTGTTTTGTTTTTGTTTTGTTTGGTATGGAAACGTGCCTCACCCGACACTAACAGAGGGTTACTAAAAGTGCTAAACCACACTGGTCCTAGGAACAAATTCTGATCTATACTAGCATGTTCCTAGGGCCCCTAATGTTACAAAATGTTTACCGCTCTAAGATTATATGTGATGTGTATTTTAAGAATCGTGGTACTCCCTGGTACTATTAAAATTTTGAAAGTCGTACATAAAATATGAAATATCTCGTTAATATCATACCATTCATATAGATTTTTTTAATTTTTAATTACAAAACACAGAAATGCTGACCGCAGCATGTCAAATTTGGGCTGTTTTCAGGCATTTTACTATATTTTACACGTTTTTTTATAAGAACCTAATTTATAAGAACGTCGAGGCTGAGATTTTGCAAAAAATTAAGATATTATTTAAGAACGTGCTCAGCCTGAATTCCAACCTTCATATAGATTACAAAATAATGCGAGTCAACAATTAATAAAAAAAATTTATTTTATTTTTTTACGAATAGACATTTTTTACATTCAAATATGAGGTCACTTTCGAAATATATTTATGAAATATACAAACAATGAATGCCAGTTTTGCAACTTTTTCGGAAGAACACAAATAAGAACATTTGAGGCTGGAAGAGTGTAAAAAAATAAGAACATCCAGTCTCAGTTGAAATTTAGGCGTTCTTATAATAATAAGCCTGTAGTACATGAACAAGTAAATTTGAAACCTAATATTTTTTAAACCTCTCTCCAATAATACAAATAATTTCTTGATACGTAATATGATATGTGAAGTCAATTTTGTTGTTCTGGGTCCATTTTTTTAAGATTGGGTAACCCTCACAGCTCCTAAACGCTCTCTACCTTCATTCTAGGTGATGATATTCTAAGTCAGTTTCGACAGCTGTAGCTCATCAACTGAATTTGCAGCGGGATTTGAAATTTTTCAGAATTTTCGTCAGATTATTAGTAATTTTTTAGTATAATTAAATTTCAAATTTCAAATCAAAACAATAATTACAACAAACAAAATATTAATTATAAAAAAAATGCCTTGAATATGCGGTCAATCGAAAAGTTTAATCGAAATATTTTGCTGCCTACACGCTTCACAGTGGTAGAATTTCTTACCTTTTATTAACAAGACCTTCATCTAACGACTGTTGCCTAAGCATAATTTTTCTGCATCAACAGAAAAAAATTGAAAAGAAGATTGCATGTTCGTCTATTGCACCCGTGGTTCATTGATGCTTTCTTTAGATGAAACCCAGTACATTCTTCGCTGGAGACTCAAATTTGGTCAACAAAACTGGAGAACTAGTTGCTGATATGATCACAAGACTCGACCTAACTCTTAAGAGTATCGTGATCTCGTTCGACTATCGAAAAATTGCTGTTGTCAAATCACACAACCCCAATATAGTTGTTGGAACGCTGTATTCGCACAAATTCAGCACCTATCCAAAATTGCTGCGCGCTCGAGAATATTTTCCGGCTTTATCAAACTGTATTGCTGATGCCCCGACTGATCCTTTCGGCTACTTTAAATTTACTCTCAATTCTGGTCTTCTTTTTAAAGCAAGCGGAAGTTCGTCTATCGACTGTGATATTACATTGTACAATAATGCCAAGTACTCTAATGATACGATAGCCATGATGCATAAAAACTACAGTCCAGATATAAGTACTGGTTTTTACACAGTTTATAGTTTATCAAAAACTGAAAAACAGCATAAGCAGGACGAGATCAAAACAAAGGAACTTATCAAGCAAGGAGGAGGACATCGATTGATTACAGATGACGTACCTAGACTTCGTGTATTGGTCGGAAAAGACTCGACGGGAAGATGGGTTAGGGCTACGACAGGCGTTATCTTCTTGTGTTCGCTCATTTGCGCCATTATGTAACTTTTTAAAAACTTGAACGTTGATTGAAACTTTTAATTCCGCGAGGAAAGATATGATTTTTAAAGAGATAAAAAAATTTAACGCGATGATTTTCTTAAGGGATCCAAACATCTCGAAGTGATTTTCCGTCTGTTTTTATTTTCGTCGCCGGTTAAAAATTTTGACACTAAAGGCCGACATGTTTTGATCTCATGAGCTAAATCATCAGGTGTATACTTCAACCTTACCTACCACGAAAAAAAAACAAGAAGAAGTTGATTTTATATGAAAGAGCTTGGAAAGTCCCTGAAGGTCTTTACATTTTTTAAAAATATCCTTATTTGTTTGCGAGATAAAGAAGTTGAGATCATTTCACGAAACATGTTCCAAATTTCAAACTGAATTTCTGAAAACATATTACATCCGACATTCACTTAGCTCCAATACCTGACATCATGCATAATTCGAGGAACTAACTTTTAAGATAAAAATTCTAAAAGGCAATCAAAATTTTCCAAAAAATCTGTATCAATCCCTAGTAATTTTTCTAAGCTCTTTTTCTGAAATTAACCTGTTTTTTGTTCGTCGGAAGTAAGCTTACGTTTTTATTTTAATGTATAAAATTATTTTAAATATTTTGTAGATATATTTGCAGGTCTACGTAATTTCTGTGAGTTCCAAAAATCGCGAAATGTGGCGTCTGCCGCAAACATTTTGTAATTTTTTATTTTAAAAATACGATAAAAAATATCAATTTTATTTGTTGATCCTTTTATATATACATATATTTTATGAAATAAATAATTCTCTATTGTATTCACAAATAATAATAATAAAAAATACTTATAGCTTTTATTGCCTTGTAATATTAGTTTCACGCATTGCTCATCAAGCCACTACAGATTTTGGTTTGCTAAACGCCCGGGCCCAATAATTAAGGCTGGTTTCCATATGACTGCGTTTTCCGCAAAGCGCAAAAATTCCACGAGTATTGTAGTTAACGCGTGCGCATTTTGACAAAATTAGAGGACAAAATTATAGCACGCGCTATAGCGGAAAATGCAGTCGAATGGAAACGAGCCTTCAATAAAAGCCTGTGTTGGATAAAATGATAGCCTGGTTATCAACTAGCACCAACAAAATAAAAACTATCTCCTCCCTTCTAGTTTAATTTTATTTTCTTCCCTTCAATTTTACCCACTCGCATTTCACAACATCGCCAAACAGAGATTCGTCATAAAAGTTGCGTTTAGCTAAATTTGCAAAAAAAATAAAAAATAAATAAAAAAATAAATAGAAATCATTCCTGTGTCCACGTAAGTATTATTTTAATCCAGTCATGTCAGTTGTCAACCATCCATGACCGTTGTCAAACAAGATATGCATCAACCTGTCAATGATGACTGCTTGTCTCCGCTGACCATGTGGTGGTTGGATGTACTACTGCTCGATGCGGCTTGAACATTTTCTTCAGCATCGTTCGATTTCCTTTTGGAAAAAAGATGTATATCAACGCATCGCATATAAATCCAATGACGTATAACGTCAAAATGGCGTCTAACGCCTTGTTACTTCCGGCGTCGTATAAGTAAAACAAAAACAAGTGCAGCTGGTCGGGTATAATAGCAAAAAAGAAGAAAGTCACAATGATCAAAGTAGGGACGAAAAATTTTCTCCGTTTGAAAGTTCTCCTTTGCAACGATGTGTTAGACCCTCCTTTTACTTGCGATAAATTTGCTTTGCGATATTTCTTAAAGATGTAACCGTACGTGAAAACTGCTACGGTAAAAAAGATGGATTCAAATGTTGGAAACAGTATCAGGAATACCACTCGAAGTGAGTCTATGTTGATTGTGTACCGCAACATCACAAGCAGAAAACACAATGTGAATCCTATAATCCAGCATACTGCAAGACAACGTGACACGATCTTTCGGGAGAAATACACCGGGTATGTGATGTTTAAATAAACTTCAAAAAATCGATCCAACGTCAATACGATGAGGATTAAAAAATACGATATAACAAAACACGTGCATTGTATCGTGTAAAAATACTCCGTCGTGTTTTTATCGACGTTACTATGTTGTAAGATATTGTACGTAAAATCGAATACGCTCATGAAAATTTCAGCAATGCTGAGATTTAATAACAGTGGAATTTGATTGGACGTGTTTAAAGTTTGCTGACGCAGCAAGTAAATTCCAAGTGTATGTAATAAGATCGAAATCACGTGAAGAATGAGCGGTATAATACGTAAAACGTCCATTCTCGATGAGAATCGATAAAAGATCGATAAATGCAGATTATGTTGTTTCTCTACTTCGTCCTATAATATTAACGGTATTGTTTCGTGTGCGATCTGGATGGTTTGATATCTTCTACATACATTTCTATTACAACCTAAAAATCAAAGAGAAAATTATGAAGAGTCAAATCAGAAACAACCGCAATACTAAGTGGTCTGCATAAAGTTTTCTTCACTTTAACGTCTAAGCGCTATGTATAAGATTAAATATTCTTCAACGTTGATTATTTTCTTTCACTCGGATAATCTGACGAACACAGTCTTAATTTCATTTTCTATTGTTTTCGTCATTTTAATTATTTTTTTTATATTATTTCTTTCTTCCCTCTCTCCTCATTTTTGTTTGTTAAATTGATAGCGCTTTTCTCTTCTTCTGAAATGTCCCGCAGAGGCATTTTTATGCAGGAAAGAGAGAGAATGAGCAACAACACAAAATCTCACTTATTATGGAGTGTGTTTTCTTAAAGCCCACCATATCAAGTGTGGAAATCACAAGTTGTAATGATATGATTTCTTATCATTAGAAATAAATTATAAAAACCAGTGTTTGCGTGTATAAAGAAGATTGGGACCTAATTATTTATTATTGCTTGTTTGATAAGTCTTTATTTATCAGAAAAATTTAAAAATAGGAAAATGAAAAGGAAAGTATACTTTTAGATAAAAAAGGCCCAATTAGAGCTTACGAACCAGGCAAGAATTACGACAGAATAATAAATTGCAAATGCGAATTTGAAACCTAAATTTGCGGTTTTGTCTTGGAATTCGCGAACCTATTATATATCTCATTTTTTATATTTAAAAAAAAAATTATATCCACGGAAAAAATTGTATCCCCGGACAAAGTTTATCTACGGAAAAAATTATATCTGCGGAAAAGTTATATCTACGGAGAAAGTTATTTCTACGGAGTAAATTTCTACGGAGAAAATTATATCTGCGGAAAAAGTTATATCTACGGAAAAAGTTATATCTACGGAAAAAAATATATCCACGAAGAAAGGTCGCTACTAAAAACATAAAAAAAGATAATAAAACCACAAAACAAGTACCATTTGTAAGTTGCATGCAGTTATGTACCTCATGCACTCTTAGTCGAAAGTTACCTTCTGCACGGACTGTTCTGTTCCAATGCTTTATATAGTCTCTTTTATAAACATATTTTCCTTTCTATGATATTAATTGCCTATTTGCTTGTGAAATCAACATCGATTATATGTTCCCGTTTGTGCTGTTTGTGTCCATTAAAAGAAAAAAGAAATTTAACAAATCCGAAATTTCGTTAATTTTTAATGTGTGAAAATTCTATGTTTTTTCCTACACTTTGGTCTTGTGGAAAGAGAAAGGGATGAACGAAAAGACTTTTTTTCTCACGTATAGAAATCAAAATCAGGTGTTTTTATCATGTAAAGTTTTTACCATGTTATTCTACGACAGTTTGACCACGTTTACATCCACTGGATTGTTAGACGCATTTTCTAGATCAAAAAGGGGCTTATGAAGCAGTTCAGTTTATAAAAAAATGATAAATTTTGATAATATTCAGTTCAAGCTATGAGGATAGAAATTATCCTCCTAGGGTCAAGGAAATTTGATATTATAAATTTATGGAATATAAATAAAACACCTTTTTTAAGCGTCCAATAATTTGACTTTACCGTTTTTCATGTTTCAGCGTTTAAGATTTTAATAAGATGATTTTCCCTTTCTTTGGAGAGAAATTTTAATTAATTGAACTTTGCGCGAACTTTAATATATTAACCAATCAATTCGTCACAAAATTAACGGTCAGATGGATGCTTATTTTCAATAATTTTTACTTTTTCCCTATTACCAGAAGATGTAGGAATTTTCATTTCGTTATTAAAATAAAAGACGGATTTTTTTACATGTTATCGGATCTGGTTGGAAAATTTTTGACTAGAGATGAAAAACTTATTTTTTCATTATTATAAGTCATTTTGGTTAGCTACTGTGCCAAGTTTTAACGTTTGTCCTTTATTGAAATTTAATGAGGGTGGTATTACCCCCCTCCCCTACTAAAATACCCCTAAAATGAGACCTAAAATCCCTCACTCTCTAAAATAGTTTTAAAATGTGTTTCAAAGTCGCGTGACCATTTAAAATAGTATTGCTGAAAAGCACAGCCATTGAAATATTATTTTTGTAAAGATTTATTGGTCAATATTTCGAAGTACCCTGTTAACACTACTGGCGTTAATGTGGTTACTATAGTTAAAAAGTGTGTTCGACATATGCAGGTTTTATCGGCGTTAAGGTGTAGTCAAAGTCGAAAAAATAAATAAGCAAATTTTCCCCGCCTTAAAAACAATTGATCCAGTCCACTTAGGAGTGATTCACAAATCGAAGTGTTATGCTGAACGTCAACCTGACCTCATAAAGGGAGGAGGTTTAATCTTTTGTGGTTTAAATATTTCGTTGGGTAAAAAAAAGAAAAAAAAGAGGAACGTTTATCAGAGTGATTTTAAAGATTCGTCATACTTATATAGCTATTATATTTTTTAATTTAAATTTTAGAACAGGGAGAGGGTATAATTTAAACGTCGAATAAACTCTTAGCGTATTCTCGATTTGCGATTCATTCCTTGACATAGTCGTGTAACTGAAATAAAACAGAATTGGCATAAAGAATTGAAATGAAGAATTGGCATGGCACCAATGGGGTAAAATTAAGATTCTAAACAAGGTCTTCGAGGAAGGCCTATAAGCTTTATCGCTTTTCAAACTCTCACATATAATACTAACTTTTAAGCATTGATAATTGTGGAACCAAATAACGGGTCTCAAATTAGGGTAACTTTAGGGGCCTGGGATCCAAACACTCCCAAATTGGGTCAGCTGACCATGTAATTTTTATTGTTCACAATACTACCAACCTATTTGGAGAGTCAAGTGTTTTGTAGAACATGGGACATAAATCTTTGTTCCTGGACTTTATAGACCTATATTTTCCTCTCTCCTTGTGTCAAGCAAAATCCAATAACGTGGATAGAAAGCGAGCAATATTAAGAAATTTGATTTGATTCTAATCGCTCATGAAAAGGGCCTTGAAATAATCTTGCTTTTCGTTCAGGGCCAGTTAACCCTACTTAACTTTTTTAGGGTAATCATACCACCCTCGTAACATTCTGATAGGGACAATTGCTATGACTACACTAACTAACCAAAATAGAAATAATTGGACGTCAAAAAATTAATGCTGACGTCATTATTTTTTGTCGATGTCTTCATTTTTCGCCAAATAGCTTTTTCTGATTTGTTCATCTTTTTAACTTATTTCTCCCTAATTTCTAATATGTCAAAGACAACTATAACTAGATCAGAAAAGATGTTTCCTTATAAAAAATTTTCCAAGCAGCTTCATAAAAATGTTCTCGTCATAGGAAAAAATTAAAAGTCATAAATTTCTAGCCTATGCCCTATCTAAAATAAAGCCATTCGAAATAAACGAAATAGGGTGGTAACACCCCTCTTAAAAAACTGCATGCTCGCGTGCACAATTATGAGTAAGAAACAGCTCACACAAATTTCAACAGTTCGAAGATACCTAGCATATTTCGTTTTTAATACAAGAATTAAAATATTGATGAGTGCGGAGAAAAACTAGACGTTTGCATTTTGTAAAAAAAATTTTCTTCTCGCCAAATGTGAAGCTGAAGATATTTCTTGCAAACGTAATGAAAAAGCTCTTTTCTTTTTCGTTAACACGTCACAACAATCGGATTCCTCCTCCTCCTCCTTCAGCGCAGGTTTTTTCGTGCTTTGTAACATCTAAAACCAACCCTTATACCATGTTTTCTTTATCCTACTTGAGATAATTTCACAAAGAATCTTTCAAGGTGACATCATAACCTTTTCTTCTTTAAACAACTTATGACTATCAATAGCTTTACGTTTATTTTGAATTCGGCCTAATGCCAAGAAGAGCATGAAAAATTAAGCATATGCCAGTCATATATTCAGCCACATATAAGAATTTTTAAGCATTTTAGCACAAAAAACCACACGAATTCACAATAATACAATTTTCCTTACAAGAAGGAAAAGCGTGTTGATGAATAACGAGTCTTTGTAATTTAAAATGTTTCAACAAGATCAAAGTAGGCCTTGTATGTAGCTATATTTGAAAAACTAACTAGTAGCTGTGCTACTCACTTCACTTTTCAAAACACTATTCTCCATTTACAGTGTTTCAATTACAGTGTAAAAACATAGATATCTAAATCTTAAGAAAAAGTAACAAAAGCAACACAAGCGGTAACTCATTTTGACAAGAGAAAAATTGAGTGCAGCTGCATATACATCATGGAAGAAAATCATTATCACACAAAGCAAAAAACTTTTTTAAAAAAGTTACAACACTTTTTTTTTTTAAAAAGGGCTCATCTAATTTTGGCCTTTCTGCCTTTTTATAACTTGCGCTTACAATAAAAAAGCGTTTTTCTTACGACATTTTTATAAGACATTCAAAACTAGTACAAAAAACAACAACAACAACAACAGCCTTCAAATAACTACTGCTCGTGTGTTTCAGCATTATTCTTAGTTCCTGGAACATAGCCAAATATCTGAGCAATTCTTCATTTTTGATTTGCCGGAAAGAAAGCACGCTAATTAATTTCAATTTATAACCTTAGGTAGAATTTCCTGATTTTTAACACTTTATATATACCTCGTAATAAAATTGATGAGGATCAATACGCCTCTTTAATCCCACCCTTCATCATTTGAGTTACGCCAACACTTTCTTCTTGTTTGTGGCTAGCGTTTCCAACCATAATACCTTTAACAAGAAATGCGCTTTTTAAACCTTACACCTTAACAAAATTCTTAAACTGTATACTTCTGTAAGAATTACGTCACCGTTAACAACAACTTGTATTTTGAACTTTTTAAAATTAGTAAGGCAGAATTCATATAAAAAACATAAAAAAAAATAACAAACCTTACTACAAACACTACTTTTAGCTTTTTAAAAAAATCACCCACAACTCCTGTGTTTCCAAAATCAAACATGGACATATAATATTGTATGAGTAGAGAAATATTTCTCTATTGTCTTTCCCAGAACAGCGTGTGTGTTTTTTTCCTTAATGAATATTTACAACACGAAACATCGACTAGATTGACATCATCAACAATCACTTTCAAATTGAATACACAATCGTCCGAACAATTAAGTATGCTTAACCTTGATTAACTACGGAGGAAAATTATAATTAGAATCTTAATTACATTTCAGTAATACCACCGCAACGTCAACGCGAAAGGTTACAAGGTTGAAAAGCTTGAGACAGATCTCTAGTGTGGTGTATATTGATACCGCATCCCGAAACAGGACGAACCTTTATAAGTTTATTATGATCCTTTTCCAAGAAGTCTAGTTCGCCCCAGCCCACCCCTTCAAATTAAGGACAGGTGTAATTGACATGCAGCATGCGAGATAATCAGATATCAAAACATCAATCCACTTAACATTGTATTATATCCACTGGAATTATTATTTGAGAATTCAAAGCAATTAAAAAAATTAAAAGTGAATGATTTTTTTATTTGAAAGATAATGATTATATACAAATACAACAATGATTCATACAAATCTAAGGTTTTGATAACATTTTGCAAAGTTGTTTGTGCTTTCCCCAGTGTTGGACTTGACAAGGCCTAAAAAACAAAACAAAAAAACCCTTCTTAAAAACACCTATGAAAGAGACTTCTTGAGATTAATTATTGGAAATATCTTCTAAAACAGCACTTCTTAACTAAATGTGTGTTATTAAAACGCAAGTCAAATTTAGTCCACAATCGTAAAACTAGATTAAGGGGAAAGTAAAGTCGCTTCGTTGGCCTCTCAGCATGAAAAATATCACAAGAGGTTAGACTTCACCAGAACTGTGGTGTGATACTTAGTTATTCTGCATCCACGATAATTTGAACACACAGTTGCAACAATCCAAAAAGTATCTCACAAATAGATAGTATTTATATACAATGTTGAAGGGCATAAAAGTTCGTACCGAATTCTCCAATTAAAATTCCCTGAGGTTTTTCTGTCTAACGTCAAAAATTAATTAGTTTACCCTGACCATTTCCCCACGACCATACGATCTCAGAACACAACAAAAATTCTTTGCTTTCAGATACATTAAATTTAACAATAGATAGGTTTAAAGAAGTTTAAAAAGATCAACTTGGGCGTGACGTGGTTAGGTATTTAACTCTCTCAAAGTATTACCTTCAGAAACTACGCTTCTAACCGAGATACTATTGAGTGAAACATGTTAACGGCGGTTGAGTTGCAAAGAGAAATAAAATTGCTATTCGTATTCACCTAAGCAAGAAGAATTTTCAATGACTTTATGTCGCTGTTAAGTCCCGTGTTAAAATCCCGATTAATCTTGTTAGGTTTTAACTTTAAACCAACGTTAGAGAGTCCTTACCGCGAGCAATACCATTCGTTTTGACAACTGGAACATCTTTTCATAGCTTCGCCATGACAGTTTGCGCAAACAGGTGGCTCGTCCAGTAAACTTTCTAATACGTCCAAATTATACGTTGACGCTAATCTAAAAAAATAACAATAAAAAACGTTACTCCATTAAAAAAGCTACTTGAAGAAACAAAACATTCAGAAACATTTATATCATATGATGAGAAACATTAGAGCTATATATATACACGCCAAGAAGAGGAGAATGCTTCGGTAGCAGATCGCCTCATGTGACGTAGTGGCTTCGTTTGTGGCTCGCAATTTTGTGGAACAACTTCTGGTCACTGCATATGCACACTGTTTCAATTTCATTAAAAACTAGAATACCACACTATTCAAAAAATTTATAAATAAGCAACCGTTGTTTTCTCTTTACCGTTTAGCTTTGCTGTAATAAAACGTACAATAATTCGCACATATCCGTTCATTTGTTGATTTTCATATCCCATAGATGTACAACGGACGATACGCAATGACGTAACAAACCGACAACGCATAATCACAATCATAACACGCCGGCCAATAGCGATTCATGAAAAATCTCATGCCCGTTGTTTCTTATAAGAACACTAAACTAGATAGATCGATAGATGTGCATATTTTACATGGCTAGCCTCACAAATATTGATGGATATACCCTGTCTATTATTTCCAGGAGTGGCCATGGCTTAAATGTGGAGTCCTAGAGTATTTAATGCTCATTTTGAGCTACGCAGACCCAATCGCTCTGCCAGACAACTCCCTGAAACATCCAACGGCCCGCACAGTGTGTCATCTCCCCCATTACCCTCACATGGCTGAGGTTAACCCGTGGCTATGGTAACATTCACTCGCCCATATTAAATCGCTTCTAAGGGGAATCGAGCCTGGTCTCCCGCACAAAGTGCGAGAGTTATAACCATTAAGCTACGGCGCAATAACTCCGTCAAAATCTTAAAACCTAATGCATATTTACCTTTTTTTGTCCTTATAAAAAAATGCGAACACGTGTAAAAATTAATAGCTCGTGATGTTAAACACGAAAATACCCTCCTCCCTCACTTGACTACACTCCTCCCTAACTACACTCTTATCGTGGTATTCCCATATCATATTGTAGTTAATTTTATATTTCAAATTATAAATCTGTTTCGGCGTAATAATCGCTTGGTAATGGCTGTTGATGATTTGCCTATAAAACAATATAATGCTATTCTGTTGCGTTATTAAAAATTGTTGAATAAGGCTTTGTTCTGCTGAGACTGACGTCGATACGATGAACTGAAGTTAAATTACCCTTTTGTACTAACTTTGGCGTTGATGGTTTTTGCCAACTTTGAAGAATGCCTAGAAAACTGCCGTTGCGCCAAATTTCACTGATTATAGATAAATATTGAGAAAGTTTCCTTAACGAGAATAACTTTCATAAAATAACATCACCTTTGAGCATGTTCTTTCATTTCGTGATCAGATAACGTGAAATATTCTTGCGCTTGCTTCTCCGCTATATTTTTCCACTTTCCGCGATATTTCTCCTGCAATTTGCTTCGGATTTCGGGCATCTAAAAAACATCACGTATACACGTTTCGAACTATTTCACAACATTTTCCAAACATTGCTCTTATCCATTTGATGCAACGGTTTCAGAAAAAATGTTGCCAATATGCAAGCCATCGATAAAAACCACAAATCCACGAAATATATAGGTTGTGATTAAGAACAGACGACAAAATATAAAGTCAAATTACACCAGACCTGTTCAATGACGAGATCTCGTTTCGTCATAGGAGGTTCCATGACAGCTAAGTGTTCCAAGAAACGTTGCAAGTCAGTGAGACACGGTAGCTGATCAACCAGAACTTCATTTAGATATCGGCGTAGCTGAATGAAAAATTCTTCATATATGATACTGTGAACACGTCAATGTAACATACAGGCACTTTAGGTTTTTTGACCTTCTCGATTGGGTGCTAACACAAGAGTGGGTTATCAATGTTTCAAGGTTAAAATGGAATATAAAAAGTAAAAATATAAGATCAATATTTAGAACCTTCTAAAACGTATTAGCAAGGACCCTCATTTTTAAAATAATATTTTTATACCGTTGGTTTAAATTTGGCCTTTTGTAGACAAATATACAGCCGGCTACAATCATTTTTTTATTTTCTGTTTCCGAACCTCATTTTGAAAACGAGGTATGAAATGGTAAACCGGAAAAGAGAGGGCTTTCGAATACTACGGTCTTCCTGAGGTCGAATCAAGTTAAATTTTGTACACATAGCAAACTCATCTTTCTGCACTCGACTACAACAATCCCGATTATAGAAAAAGTCATTAAAGATATTTTGAACTTCAATTTAACACGTTGTCAATGTCGACGACTCTTGAGTTTCAGAAATTTTATTACGGCTTTTAACTAGGATGCCACGACAGTAATAAAACGACTGCGTTGACCCCAAATGCTTTAATAAGAGTTCAATTTAAACCGCACGATGTCGCGTCGAATACATAACCATATTAAAAGGAGAATTATATTGACTTTATGCAGTGTAAAAAATTAAATAAGCCCTGAAAGTTGATAAAATTTTGTACTTTTTTACCTAAGCGCATGAAAGGCATTTATATAAGGGCGCGGAGGCGGGGGCGTTCTTTACAAAAATGACTCTTTAACCTTTTTTACGAAATACTTTTAAAAATATTTTACTTCTTTTTTAACTGAAGACGTCGTTGTTACCCCGTGGATAACCTTTTTGTAAAATTTCACAGGAGTGGTATAATTTTTTTATTTTTCATTTTGTTTATTCATCCATTTACAATGACTCAGGGTAACATAATGACTTCCTGATAATTGCAATTCGATTAACTGTAACCTCGGAAAAAACATATTGGAAATATGATCCTCTTAAAAGTGAGCATATTCATGGAAATTCTTCAACCTTTTTTACACGTTAGAATACTTAAAAAAAATTATTATCTTTAAAATATTTTTCATGGTAACACACGGAATAATACCAGGCGTTAAAAAAGGGCTTTGGGACAACCCACGTGAAGTAACCAAAAAAAAAATGCGACGAACCATTGTTTAAATATTCTTCTTGGGATGAATTAATTCAAACTATATTGAATTAACTATTGGCGCGTTAAATTATTCTTCCATAAATTTTTCAACTATACATACATGGAGGAATAATACATTATCACTAAACTTAAAAAAAATTCTCTCATCCTTTATAAATATTCTTACATGTATCTTTCTCGTTTAATATATTCCTGGCCAATCATACCAGATCTAATTAAAAAGCACGCTAAGGACTACAACATGTGTCTGTGCACAAAACGTAACCTATCAATCATACCGTACAAGTGGCATTTCCAAAAAAATTAATCTTCACAGACAGCCCATTAACTTGTTAATAACCTCAAATTACGTCGGTGCAAACAGCAGTCGTCAAAGCGTACATAAACTCATTAAACTTATTGAATAGCGAAAGAGGAATGGAAAATGATAATGTCCATCACTTTAAAAAGAGCAGTTTTTCAAATATTTGCGTATATTCTCCCTGAATGATAGCTGTTCTCTACCTAAAAGTGCATACACTTGAGTGAACTCACGTAGCACCAGTGAATATTTTCACAGGGTGGCCAGAGCTTTTACAGTTTCACAATTTTAGGAATTTTTGACGTTAAAATTTAGGAGAAAACATTAAAAAATAAAAACAAAAACAAAAAAATAAAAACCATTTTACATTTTAGGAGATTTTGATGAAATTTGAGGAGGAAATAAACAAACGGTAGGCATGTTAATATTTTCACAAAAATTATAATAAACATATCTATAAACGTTGAAAGAAAAATAAATAAACGTTAGGATTGACAATTTTAGGAGATTTTAGGAGGAATTGATATTTTCGGTCTAAATTCTAGTTTATTGTGGTTTTAGGAGGGTCTCTATTTTTTTTTTAGGTTATTGAAGAGAATTTGGAAATTTATCACAGTAAAGCCAGCAAGTGTACAATCGTGTTTAGTTTTACAGCACACTAAAAACAGACAACAATACAATTAGCTACACCCCTTTCCGTTGACATTGTCTATTGCTAAGCGTGTGACATTTATATACCAGTTTGTGTTTTATAATAGACACAATACCTATTAATAGCCCTAATATAAATTAAAAATTCATTGTGCAATTTTTATTACTCATAAAAATAGTGGCACACAGCTATAAAAAGGCACAGTCCATCTATTATACACTGTTCAATTAAAAATATTTTAATAGCTGCGTACGTGGGAAGTAAACTTCAATTTCACCATGTAAAATTAAAGTTTACTTCTTGCGACCTCGAATTTATGTTCATCTTTTTCTTTCACAACAAATCCATAATCAATAAATTTTTAAGCATTTACCAATCCTGTTAATAAAAACCAGTTTTTTAAGGTTGCAATATTTTTTATGCTAAGAGAAACAGGAAACAAGACAAACATCCAGGCTTTAGAAGCTTCGTGTTATTAAGATTTCGGATCATATCCGAATTCTTATTGAAACCGGCCGATTTTCCTCCTTTTTCTTTTTTTCTTCGTCCGGCAATTTGATCAAAGCGCCATCGATGCCGTTTCCGTTGTTGGGGCAACGTCTTGTAATGACGTATAATGCAACCAATCAGGTTCGAGTATTTTTGTGACGGAAAGGACCACCAATCAGGTTCAGGCCAGCTTGCTTTGCGTTGAAGAATAATCCCGGGGGTTGTACCCAAAATATATCTCAATTTTTGACACATTATAGTTCACACAAAATTATTTAAAAGTAATAAAAGTATTAAATAACGTTACATTTACGGTAAAAAGGCTATTTCATTCATACGGGACGCTAGTAGTTTGTATTGCTACTTCCTTTATTCTCCTCATGTGTTACCCCCTTGTCATAAAAGCAGAATATACTGACGTAAACATAAAGTTTGTTTTCATGATGGCGTTTTCAGCGAGAAAACTACGGGCTTTCTGTCAGGTAATGTTCTGATCTGATAAGCTTTTCTGAGTAAAATCGTCACATGAGTGATATCCAGCTAGCTTCTTTATTTCCACTCACAAGCTAAGCCGAACTAACAAGCAGCTTTTTAGAGGGAGATGTTCTCCAGGAGATATATTTATTTTCCATCTTTCTCTAGCAATCCACCATGCAACTTTTTGTTGAGTATCACTTGACGTTGTAAAAATGTTGTAAAATATGTGGATGTACTTTGAAAGTGGCAAAATTAAGGACTTAAATAGTGAAGCTGATATGATACTGAAAATGGAATAGTATGCAACCACTTGCATGTTAGATAAGAAGAACTTTACTGGAATTTATTATGACAGTTCCATGGAACCCTGAACAATGAAGAAATATCTTCCGTATTCCGTTTGCTGTAAGGTGGAACATTAATTAATACCCATATCCGAAAGTTTTTTAAAGCGTTTTTTGAGATATGGCGTACATGTCGAATACAGCAATGTGCAGTTAATCTTCAAATTACATCTCGTGCGCTTTTTATCGAATATGAAGTGCTATTTGGAATAAGGTACAACACACGTCCTTGTTCTTCAATCATAATTTAATACCATTGTTGAATTCATCCAATAGTTCCACATGCATATTCCAATACCATGGCAATGCAATAGCGATGGAAATAGCTTCATTAAAACTGAACAAGCTGTCAAAGTTGTACTGTTAAATTCGGACAAGCTTTAGTTTCATACACCAGTATGTACACAAAATGGTGTTGACAACTGTCGATCTCGTATGTTGGAATTTGTTCCGTCATGTTGCAGGAAAGAAGTGCGTTTTTAGATCATTGTTGCGAACACTGATTTACCTGGTTGTACGCTGTCGTATCGTCGACGTAACTTGGAAAAAATGAACTAAAAATGAACAGCTACTATAAACTCTCAGTAAATGTTTAATCGATACTAAATAGATTAACAATCAACTATTGAATGTTTTGCTTGTTTCAAATGTATGAGCTAAAGCCTACATTGTCATCCCGATGGCAAATTTCACCCTCTTAGTATTTTCCCTCTATATGCGCGATAATTGAAAAAAAAAAGGTTTATTAAATATATTTTGTACCCTCAGCATGATATAATGTTCTGAAGTTCTCATTTCATATATATATGTATGAATATATAGTGAAGATGTAATTTAGGACAGGCTAAGACCTCACGCACTTATAGGCCATATTCAAGAACATTTTTGACTTTAACGTAAAAAATGTACAGAAGGTTCGATGGAAGTGGACGAACGCAAGCTACGAATCCGAAATCTTTAAGCCTGCAAGGGCTTTTTATTTTGTTTTAGTGGCTCTGGCTTTTGTTACTATCTCGCCTGCGAGGATAGTATTGGTTTCCAACTCGTAACTGGCTAACTATGTCCCAAATGGTCAATTGCAACGTCACAGATTTAAACTTCGTACCTAAACTCTCTAAGTACTTAGAAGTCATCTAAATGACGTTTCAGACCAAAATTGGTATTTGTTTTCGACAAAATTTGGCACAGTTAACAAAAAAAGTATGCTGAACATAATGGTGACATCATAATTTTGATTTTTGTCACCTAAATGTCATTTTAGGCCAAAATTGGTCCAAAAATTAAAACCACTTCATTTTCGACCAAATTTGGCACAGTTAACAAATAAAGTATGCTGAACATGATAGTGACATCAAATTTTTGATTTTTTGTCACCTAAATGTCATTTTAGGCCAAAATTGGTCCGAAAATAAAAACTACTTTACTTTCGACAAAATTTGGCTCTGTTAATAAGAAAAGTATGCTGAACATGATGGTGACATCAAAATTTGGATTTCTTGTCACCTAAATGTCATTTTAGGCCAAAATTGGTCCGAAAATAAAAACTACTTTACTTTCGACAAAATTTGGCTCAGTTAATAAGAAAAGTATGCTGAACATGATGGTGACATCAAAATTTGGATTTCTTGTCACCTAAATGTCATTTTAGGCCAAAATTAGCCCAAAAATTAAAACTACTTTATTTTTGACAAAATTTGGCTCAGTTAACAAGAAAAGTATGCTGAACATGACGGTGACATCAAAATTTGGATTTTTTGTCACCTAAATGTCATTTTAGGCCAAAATTAGCCCAAAATATTTTCGACAACATTTGGCACATTTAACAAAAAAAGTATGCTGAACATGATAGTGACATCAAAGTGTTAATTTTTTGTCACCTAAATGCCGTTTAAGACCATAAACGTTTCAATCGCGCGACTTTAACCATGAATGATAGGCTGTATTTTTTGTTAGCAGAAATCGTAGAATTGGGTCGCATTGTCGATGTTTCATAGTTGTGCATTTTTAATAGCGAGATAGTTTATGCAGCGCCTGCATCTTGTTTCTATTGAAATCATCCGTGATGCGATCAGTTGCAAACCTATTTATGTTGTCATTTTTAAATGCTCTGACAAAAGTTATGGTGTGAGTTATAAAAAATAAGAGTGACAAAAAGTTAATTTTTTGAAAAGGCGAATTTTAATTAAACTACTCAGAATCAATAAAAAAACCCGACAAAACAATTTAGATACATCCCTTCTGGTAAATGTAATCTAAATAGTTAAAGAAAAAAAATCAGTCCTTTTGTAAATGGAACCTCAAACGTGAAGGAGGGGGTCAAATTTTCTCTACCTTGTAAATCCTTGCATTTTTCATTTTAATACAAAAAACTTATATCAACCTATAGAAAATGTTGAGACCTTTCCAAATATTCATACGTTTAAACATATTAAATTGAACGAAAAGAAAATATCGTGATTTAAAAATTCATGCTCCCTTTCCCCCTACAGTATCCTTAACTTTATAACAGTGAAGAAAAGTAATACTTGCAGTAAACCTGAAATAACTTTGTGATTATTTAGTCGATACAAATCAACAACAAAAAACATAACATAGCTATAAATATGCAATACAAAGAATACAACAAATCGAAAAGAAGACAATTTGAAGAAACATATCACAGAGTGACAAAGACAGTTTTTTATCATTTAAAAAATTTATTTCAAGAAGGGGAAAAATCACCTTCAAGATCTGCGTTTTTCTCGATGTGTTAAACTCATATTTTCTTTGAGCTTCAGGATGCATCAAAAGTTGATATAATGTTAACCAGACCTAAGAGGAATATAAAGAAAGGCTTGATAGACATAAGGATAAAAAACATAAGGAAAATAATGGTAGCTATTACCTGGCCTTGTAATTTACTAAGTAAATGTTGTTCGTCCTTCTCAACACTACACCATTTATTGTCGTTAAAAATCTCAGGGTTTCCTAAAAAAATTATTGTGTTGTGAATTTATTTATTTATAATGAATATCTATACAGGATAAAAACTTTTTTAGTATATAAAACACTGCTAGCTATATAAATGTGTCCTGTGTAAAATAAAATTAGTAAAATTAGTAAAATTTCGTAAAAAATTTGAAAACTTGAAAAACGTAAAAGGAACACACACATGAAATAAGAAATTAAGACAATAAAAAGTTTCTGTGTAGCAATGCTGAGTAGGTGACTAAAAAAAAAAAGAAAACAAGGAAGCATGAAAGGACAAGGATGGATAGACTCGATAAATAAATATGATAGGCTTCAATATGCATAATACTATCTATCACAATATGTGACGCATAACTTCTTAAAATCCCTAAAAGACTCTGTTTGTCTTATCTCAATGGGCAAAGAATTGAATTTTTTTACACCCATTGGGAAAAAACCAGAACGAGTAAACTCGAATTTCACTCTTGGAATTTTTAGAAATAAAATATGACACACGACTGAACTATGCTGGATATTGAGACAGATAAGGGATTACTCACAAGTCATTCTAAACACTCAACGTCCATCTGACGTGAGCGAAGGAAGAGGTGAAATCCTTTGATGTTAAAATATTTCATATCGTGAAACATTAATTCCTTTGAGAATAGAAAGTTTTTTGACATGTCATCCACACGCTTACCAGAAGCGCATGTCGAAACTCTTATATTACATTCCTTTTTATTGTGACGTTTAGAGCAGGGAAGGAAAGAGGTGAAATCTAAACGCCATAAATATTGACGTTTAGCGTATACCTTTCGATTTGCGAGTACTCCCCAATTATTGCAATTATTATCCACAGAAATTACTTTTATGTAACAAGGTAAAACAGTCCCGCCAGAACAACAATAATGTATCCTTTTTACCATTTCAGTAAGAAAATTTGGAAACAAGCAATGTTTACAAAAGAGATGTAACTACCCTAACTGTAAAAGCAACAAAAGATACCTAAAAATTATTCAATACCCCTGGGCGTTTATTTGGAACTGAAAAGTCAAAGAAACAAACGTCTAAAAAACACTCAGATGTTAATGATCTAAGTAAATCACAATTTTTTACCTTTTTCATTTATTCTTTTCCATGGAGAAGCATCAAGAACATTGACTAGTAAACATGGTATGTCTATAAAAAGTAAATTCACTAATACAAACGATCAGCAGCAATTTTAGGTCATATTTGTGCCAGGCGAAAGTTAGTTCCCACAAAAAAAATTCACATATGGTAGCAAGCAAAAATTACAAAAAGATATCTGTTGTTAAATTATCACTAGCTCCTGCTCTTACAAAATAATTTAAAAGTCATAATATTGGAGTCAAGTGTGATATAAAAAAACAGTTCGTACCATGCACATTTAATATTCTGCTCAATGCACTCAGTGGTAAGCTAAAATAAATAAAAATGATACAGTACTCCTTTCACTTTTCTAACGTACGTTTGTTGTTTTTAGTATTTTACATTTCTTATCATGAACTTTTTGGTGATAATACTCTAATATTTCCATACCCCATATTTAATTGTATTGCAAATACTTTCTCCTGGAAATAATGAAAATAATACTGCAAACAGCAATATTTGTTACAGGGACATAAAGCACAGAGGATATTGCTTACTTCCAGACTATTCCCTTTTTACTTAAAAGTCTACAACACCGGCAAAAAATTCCTCAGTAATCAATCTAACAGGTTATGTTTCAAGAACAAGCAACTTTAAAGTCAATTGCATATGAAGTTTACCTCTGGGTCCTAATCAAAAACCATCTTTGGCCTTTATTTGAATACAGGAGGAAAACATGCTACATCTATTGATTTCAAACTTATCTCTCCCTTCCATGAATTATTCCCTGACTGTAATTCAGATTTTTCAAGTTTCTCGACATGCTGGATGGCCTTTCGTTCATGATGAAATTTACTTACTATTCTATTGAATCTGATATGTATCGTAATATAGACAATGACTTCATATATATTGTAAACTGGATACTTTCATGTTGACTGATTAAATCCTGAGAAAGAGATATTTGTTAAAAACAAATAAACTGTCAGTCAGCAATTTGTAAAATAATTTACTCACATCATCCTCATTGTGAATCTTTTTGGGTTTCTCTTGTCTAAATAACATCTTATAAGTTGTTAGTTTTTCGACATTCAATTTTCAAATTTTCTACTTGTATTTATTACAAGTAGAAATTTTAAAAAGTGTATAGATTTAAAAATCTATAGAAAGAAAATTATTATCACCATACTTTAAAAGTGACTTTGTTAATTTTCGATTTACAAAATCTATCAAATCAATGATTGCATCTCCAGCAGCTTCACATGCTTCCTAAAAAAGAAAACATTAGTAAATATCAAGATATCATTTTTTAAAAGGTTAATTTTTTCGCATGGGAGACATGCCTGCCTGCCTGCCTGCCTGTCTGTCCATCTGTCTGTAAGCCAAAGATCGTATGGCAAATTTCGATAGTGAATTACCATAGATCTTTCCTGGACCATTTAATTAAAATTATTCACTATTTGCCCATGGAAAAATACACTCGGGCAGAAGAACAATTTTAAGATAGTTGATTCATTTATCAATGAACCGTTCATATTAAAAAATTTTGGGAATGCATTTTTTGACAAAATCATCAAACCAAAATGAAAACATCTAATTCATCCGTACCACACATAGTTAGTGTATTATAAGGGTTATAGCACATATGTCATATTATAATTCAGTACTTATTAATCACTGTAAAACCATGTTCATTCAAAACTGAATACCTTGTAATATAACATGGTCTCCAATAACCCAACCACTGTTACTTCATGAAACAACTAAATAAAATAAAAAATAAACAAAACTAGTTTAATTAAGTTAAAAGAAAAACACACAAATATGTGTGTTTTTGATGTGAAAAAAAAAGAATTTTCGACAAACTAACATACTGTCATATAAATTGGAAGAGTAGATTTTTTCAGATCGATTATTTCTTTGATGTAAGGAAAGATTTCTTCTGTCCATAACTCTGAGACCAAAAGATCGTAAATGAGTGTAATGACCTGAATAGCAAAGAGACATATACTATACATAATATTCTATATTATTTTTATTTCTAAATGTTTATAGCTACAGTATATATAGTCACTTAAGTGTTGTAACACTGTCATTAATGTGGGTTCTGTGTTCTAAATGTATACGCCAGGTAAACATCGGCATTGTCTACCCAATTTCTCTTACATGGCATGTGTTGACCCATGGTAAATGCACTTTCTAAATGTGTCAGCGCTGTGGACTGAACATGGACATCTTGATTATGAAGCAAACCACATAACTGCTCAGTCATGCACCCTTAATAGTAATAACTTACCTTATTATGAGATATGCAGAACTCTTTGACAAATTCATCTGTATTCGATGATGCATTTACAACAGCCTAAGCAACAAAACATGAAAATACTAAAGAAACCAAAGCATAAAGTTTTAAAAATTTTAACTTTATTTTTATTTTATCGTCATTAACAAGGGGTCCTCAACAAAAGATTTTCGTCTTTTTTATCGTCATATGGCCAATAAGGGGGAGGGGGTAAACATGGTTGCCAATAAAATTAAAAAAATGGACAAATTTTTCAGAGTTGTTTTCGACTAAAGTAGTAACAAAACATTTAATATACAGCATATTATATATTTATAGATGTACATCTCTGTAACAATGATATATATGAAATAACTACAGTTACTGACCATAATCAAGATTGACAACGGAAGAACTCAGTGAATTGTTTTTGTAGAGAGAGCCGAGTCATTCATTTCCATAAATGTCATGTAATGGCCAGGATGTGTTACCTATTCAATAGGATTCATCCATTTAAAATCTCTATCTACAAGATATTTCCATGCATTAACAGCTTTTACTGGTTGTTCTCTGCAAAATGTGCATCTTGGGTCAACACACTTCATAAATACTACCTTGTTCGATTTGCTGTCTATGTGATTAAACACGAATCTGAGCTCTTGCACTAGATCTTTGCAATTTCTTAAATTAGCTATAGGTCCACTTAAAAGCTATAAAAGAATTTCACGTTATTAAAAAGTAAATTAAAAAAAACGCCTTTGAAGTCAACAGTCACGCCTACTTTATGAGTTGCAGCGTAGTCAGACAGGGTTTGTTTGAAGTGGATACTTCGATGTTGTTAAATATCAAATCTGACCAAAAGTTTTAAATTACTAATGCGTTACTAATGCTTCCTTTTCGACAAACCTCATCTTTGGAAAATCCAGACCGTTTGCAAGGTTCTTTTTCTTTCCCCTCAAGTAAGGAAGGTAAGATGACAGATGAAATTCTTTTACTATCTGGGCTCCACATATGTTTTATGTTATTAGCTGAGTATTTCGCTGCATAACTGATGATGCCAAAAATATCTAAGCCTGAATCCTATAAATATAAGGGGTGTACATGATAAACAACATTGCTTTAAAGCTGTAACACAAAAGTTAAAAAAAAAACATAATGTTTACCTTCCACATTCTACAAAAGTAAATACTGTTAACAATTAATAGCAGATTCCAATTTAATCCATTGCCCACCTTTATGAATGCTATTGTTATACCATCCTACACTTGTGCTGTCAATGTAGGGAGCAAATCATTGGCATGTGTCTTGGAACTGGTATTATCATCGATGGACTGGCTACAAGCTTCTAAAGTGTTTTCTTTTAAGTTTGTCTATCATAAAATATTCATCAACTGTCTTGGGAGCAATGGTTTCTTCAACAATATCTTGATGACAAAAATCGTTAAGCTCGTACAAGTTAATAACATCTTCGCCATTTTTGCTTTGCTTTCGTTCTTTGCATACAGTTGCTTGTATTTTCAGATTCTTTTTTAGGGCCTTTGTGTTGATATTAATATGTTGTCTCCATAATTAAGACTATAAACAATAGTGAATGTCCTTGGTGGGGCCTCAAGTGGTTGTGCAGTTGTGTTGATATCCAGTTGTGTTGTTGTGTTGCGGATCAAGTTGTGTTGTTGTGTTCCTGCTGGTTGTGTTTGTGATACCGCAGAGTAATCAAGTGAGACAATCAAAGTAAGTCATTATTATTAATTAACAAATGGTAGCAGAGGAATAATGGCTTCAAGAAAAGATTACAAGGCCCCGCCAACGTTAAGTGAGGACATTTCATATGAAAACTGGAAAAAGGAGATAAAAATTTGGCAAATCTTTACAAATGTTGATAAAAAGAAACAGGCTGCTGCTATTTTTCTTACACTTGAAGGTAAAGCTAGAGATGCAGTTCTTGAAATGAACATTGAGACTCTTAATGCAGATAATGGTGTTGATAAAGTAATAGAAACTCTTGACAGCTTATTTAAAAAAGACACGTTACAATTAGCTTTTACCAACTATGATAATTTTGAAAAATTTTGCAAAACTGAAGAAATGACAATGAAACAATATGTAATTGAGTTTGAACGCTTACACAACAAAGCTAAGCAATATGGCATGGAATTACCAGATGGAATTTTAGCATATAAACTTTTGGTAAACGCAAGACTACCTGAGCAACAAGAACGACTGGTAAAAGCAACTATTACTGAACTCACATTTTCCGGAATGAAAAATCAACTGAAGAGGATCTTTGGTGACATAGTTCAACAAGATAGAGTCAATGCAAATGATATTAAGGTAGAACCGACTTATCATGGCAGTCATCAGTATTTTAGAGGAAGAGGAAGATACTTTAGAGGTGCGACCAACTACACAAGACCTACTGCTGACAGAAATAGTAAAGATAATCGTCAAAGAAATCCAGTGGATATGAAAGGAGAAGTATCGAGATGTAACATTTGTGGATCTGTGTTTCATTGGCAAAGAGATTGCCCAGACTCATACGAAAATAGAAAGAAAAAGAAAGAGGAAGTGAATGTAACATTGTATACAGAGGTAATGGATGTATTTATGGGTGAAACATTGAGTGCTGCTGTTTTGGATTCAGGCTGTTCAAAAACTGTTTGTGGAGAAAGTTGGCTGAAAGAATATTTAGAGACATTGAGTGATAATGAACTTAATCATGTCACAGAGTCACAGAGTAATACAATATTTAAGTTTGGAGATGGAAATGAAATGAGATCCATTAAACAAATGAAATTGCCAGCCAGAATCGGAGATACTAATATCAATATTGTAACAGATGTTGTGAAAGGAGATTTGCCACTACTTTTTAGTAAAGATGCCATGAAGAAAGCAGGCACCAAAATTGATTTTTCAAAGGACACAATAGAAATTCTGGGAATGAAGCAAAAGGTGTTTCTCACATCCTCAGGACACTATTGTATCCCTTTAGGCAAAAGAAAATTTGAATTTGATGATATTTCAAGTGTGGATGCGGAAGAAATAGTTCTGTATTCAAAGAGTTTCGCTATGAAAAATGATACCGAAAGATTAAAAGACATTGTTAAACTTCATAAACAATTTAGTCACCCGCCACCAGAACGTTTAAAGAAGTTACTTCGGGATGCAGGTGTTGAGGATAAGAAGTTACATACATTGATTGACCATATATCACAGAAATGCGAGACATGTTTCAAGTACAAGAAACTATCCCCAAGACCTGTGGTGGGTTTGCGTATGTCCAATGACTTTAATGACTATGTAGCAATGGACCTAAAAGAGTGGACAGATGGCAATACAAAAACATGGTTCTTACATTTAATTGATACTTTTACGAAGTATAGTGCTGCTACTGTCATACATAGCAAACGAAAAGAAGTGATTGTCAAGAAGATATTTGAAATCTGGATAGGAACATTTGGATGTGCAGGAAAGTTCATGGTTGACAATGGAGGGGAGTTCGACAACAGTGAGTTCATTGATTTCTGTGAAAAATTAAACATTAGGATTGTAACCACTGCTGCAGAGAGTCCATGGAGTAACGGAATAGTTGAAAGGCATAATGCTATCATTGGAGAGACTGTTCGAAAAATTATGAATGATCAAAACTGTGAGTTAGAAGTGGCTTTAAGTTGGGCAATTAGTGCAAAGAACTCACTTGCGAATTACAATGGCTACAGTCCAAACCAATTACTTTTTGGCAAGAACCCCAATATACCATGCATATTGACAAATAAGCCACCTGCAATGGAAAGTAAAACTACTAGTCAAGTAGTAGCGAAAAATTTAAATGCTATGCATGCAGCAAGACGGGCATATATTGAAAACGAGTCATCAGAAAAGATACGACGAGCTTTGAGACATCAGATTAGACCTTCTGGAAATGTGAAATACATGAATGGCGATAAAGTCTATTATCGGAGAAAAGACGACAAACATTGGCATGGCCCATGTACAGTTATAGGTTTTGAAAGTCAGCAAGTTTTGGTAAAACATGGAAGTCGATACATTCGTGTGCATCCATGTAATTTAATGCATGAGAAAGGTCAAGAGAGAATAGCTTCTGATGACACACCGAAACCTGAAACAAACACAGAACAGTTTATGAAACATCTTGCACTAGAAGATGATGATGTATACAGTGAAAATGATGAAGATGATGTAGATGCTGTTACACTAGAAGAGGACAATGTATACTTTGAAGATACTGAAAATACTATTGAAGAAGAAGAAATGGAGAGAAATGGTGATGACTTTGACTGTATACATCCTATTGATGAAGTAAGCAAATTAGAAAATGTGGAACACAATAAAGATGTAAGCGAACAGCGGAATGTCAATGCTAACAATAAAAATGATGATGCTGAAAAAGATGTTGTTAAGTTAAAACCAAAGATGAAAATACGCATTGCAACAAATGAAGATTTGCAATTAAAAGAAGTTGAAGTAATTTCGAGAGCTGGAAAAATTGGGAAGGCTCAGGGAGGAAAATATAAAGATTTTTGGAATGTTCGCCATAAAGATGGCTCTACAGAATGTATTGATATGAAAAAGGGAATATCAAAAATAGAAAGAATAAATGAAGAAATTAGTCCATCAAATAGTGAAGAGATACTGTTAGTTGACAGCACAGAGACTGAATTAATTAAGCAAGCAAAAACAAATGAGCTGGAAAATTGGATCAAAAACAATGTTTATGAAGAGGTTCCAGTGTCCAAGCAATCATTGATATCGACAAGATGGGTGATTACCAAGAAATGTGACCAGTCTGGTTTGGTCAAATTTAAAGCAAGGTTAGTAGCAAGAGGATTTGAAGATAAAGCAGATGTACAAACAGATTCTCGGACCTGCTGTAAAGAGTCACTTAGGATTATGTTTGCTATTATGTCTGTCATGAATTGGACATGCCATTCCATCGACATTAAAGCAGCATTTCTTCAAGGAAAGCCTATTGACAGAGAATTATATATACGTCCACCCAAGGAAGCCTACAAAGAGGGAACAGTATGGAAATTAAAGACCTGTGTTTATGGATTAAACGATGCTTCAAGGACTTGGTATCTTAAGGTTTATGAAGAACTTACCAAATTGAATGTTAAAGTATGTAAATATGACCCTGGTTTGTTTTATTGGCACCACAATGGTAAACTAGCAGGTATTATTTCTACACATGTTGATGATTTTTGTTGGGGAGGGAGCGAATATTTTGAGAGAGAGGTTATTGAAGAGATAAGAAAAATCTTTCAAGTTGGTGTAGAAAAATCAGTTGCGTTCAAATACCTTGGTATAAACCTCAGTTGTAAAGATAACGAGATAATGTTAGATCAGATATCATATGTAAATAGTATCCAAGAAATTTACCTACCTAAAAAGAGATTATTGTCCAAATCAGACGGTTTAAATGATGAGGAAAAGACAAAGATGAGACAATTAATTGGTCAATTAAATTGGGTAGCTACTCAGACAAGACCAGACATATTGTTTGATTGTTGTCAGCTGATGGGAATTGTAAGCAAAGCTACTGTTGGTGACCTGACATATTTAAACAAAGTTGTATGTAAGGTGAAGAAAAATGATGTTGCACTCCACTTTCCAAGCGTAGGCAATATTGAAGAAGCCAAACTTATTTGTTATAGTGATGCTTCGTATGGGAATTTGAGTGATGGAGGTTCACAAGGAGGTTATGTTATCTTCCTAAGTAACAAAGATAAGTCAATTACCATCCCCTTAGCTTGGCAGTCAAAAAGAGTTAGACGAGTTGTCAAAAGTACACTATCAGCAGAAACGTTAGCTCTCATAGAAGCTGCAGAATCGTCATACTGGTTATCGAGTATTATTCGAGATGTTGTCTTTGATGGAAAAGGACTCCAGATTGCGATGGAATGTTATACGGATTGCAAGTCTTTGGTAGATGCTGCACATTCCAGTAAAGGTATTTTGGACAGAAGATTAAGAGTCGATATTGCCATCTTGAAAGAAATGATAGAAAAGAAAGAAATTTCAAAACTTAGTTGGATAACAACAAAAGACCAAATGGCAGATCCACTGACAAAGAATGGAGCTTCGTCAAGTCGACTTTTGCAAGCAATTGCAGAGGCTCGGCTGTAAGCTGAGAAAGTGAAGAAGTTTGTAAATAGTGTACATATGATTGAGTTGATTTACAGAAAATGAAAAAGACTAATAAAAATGAGAAGACACAGATTCTCACCAACATTCACTAATTGAAGAAAGAGAAGGGAGATTGTTGATATTAATATGTTGTCTCCATAATTAAGACTATAAACAATAGTGAATGTCCTTGGTGGGGCCTCAAGTGGTTGTGCAGTTGTGTTGATATCCAGTTGTGTTGTTGTGTTGCGGATCAAGTTGTGTTGTTGTGTTCCTGCTGGTTGTGTTTGTGATACCGCAGAGTAATCAAGTGAGACAATCAAAGTAAGTCATTATTATTAATTAACACTTTGTATATGCATCGAGTCTATCGATGTACTCTATTATTTTTTATCATAAGATCTTTCATGCTAGTGGCAAGTTCAGGGCACATTATTGAAAAGAAATCTTCCTATTTGCAACAACTAAAAATGCTGTATGTTATCTTTTTTGACACGTCATCTTTAGTATTTATATCAACCGTATCAGGTACAGGTGCGTTTAAAACCGTTTAAAATGAAAAAAAACTCTTTGTTTTAAAATTTTCTACTTCCTTTTTTGGAATTAATATTTCTTAATTAATAAATTATTCAACACGTTTATAGTTGTCAAGCGGAGAAAAAAGATACACGGATAGACTACTGTGCAAACAGATAGAAAGGAACTAATTTAATTGTCAGAAACAACTTTTATCAGCTACTGTTGTAACATTGGCGCGGATCAAAGTGATGCTTTATTTTTTAATTCAGTACTTTTTGATATATTTTGGCAGATAACGGTGGGAGGTGGGTCAACTATCAATCTTTATGCTGATAAAAATGACAATTTTTTTTGTGTTAGAGTCACCTGAGGGTATATAGGGTTGGTCAGTCAATCAGTGAATAAATTATCATGTTCAACTATCCAGCCATAAGGCGCAATTAAACACCGATATTTATAATAACTTGCATGCCTCGTTTAAGATGAGCTTTTGTATGCCATTATGAACTAGTGAACTCATGAACTAAGACCCTTGGCACTCACAGCCGAAATTTTAAAGCAAAGGACAATAACAATAGTGGGTAATGCAGGCCTATCAATAAGGGGAGAGCAATTGCTCTTGCTCACGCAAAGGCTCGCACAATTCTGAGAAATAAGAAACTAGCTGAGCCACTAATTGCTCCCCCAATTCCAAAAAAAGTTTTTCTGGCTGAGCAATATCAATTCATCTCACACGGAAATCAATGTTCTCTTTCTTATTATTTACAGTAAAAAAAAAACCAAATTATATAAAAAAGATAAAATAAAATAGATAAAAAGACTGCGTTTATAAACTTATTCTATTTATTCAGATTGCTCACCCAGTGTAAATTATTGTAACCTTGGGGGAGCGATTTATCGCTCGGGTGTCATTTTCTTATTGATAGGCCTGATAATGGCTGTGGAGAGACAACAATCATATAAAAAAAAAAATTGTCGCTTTAGTTCTTCTGACTCTGTATGTATGGCTTTATTATGTGATTATGTAAACAAACAGCTCTAGCGACGACCTGGCAACTCTACTCGCCACATAACTTTATAATTTTGACTATAAGCCATCCCTTAAAACAACTTTGCAAAAATGCTGGTGAACGAAGCAGGCGTTTGCGCAGTGTCGAGGAAAAAAGGAATCAGCTGAAACGTTCTAGTTCTGTGATTTACATCTCAATCCCGCGATTTGTGTTTCCCAATGTGAGATCCACTTGAATTATTTCTAAAGCCTATTTTATGATTAAATTGGTGAAGCAAATTAACAAAGAGGATCTGTAGATGAGAGCACAGGTGGAGATAAAGATTTTGTGAAAAAAATATTTTCTGTTCTGTCTTGTTTCATAATAATATAGGTTTGTTATATATTTAATGAATGATTACAGATTTAACAATAGATTTAAAATATCATGTCATCCAGTATTGTCTGTGGAACAGGGAAAATTAGCGAGAAAAGTGAAATCACAGAATTAAGACATTCAGGGTATACGGACGGTATACACCAAATATTTGTGGCATCCGCCTAAGAATTATTAAATGAAATAAAAATGTTAAATTAAAACGATCTAACACATTACTTATTTTATTGGTTCATTATACCTGTATATTCAACTTTTCGATGATATCATGTCTTGACCACCATCTAAACAAGACAAAAAAGACAACTGCAATTTGCAACCTGAAAAGTTTATGATGTTGATGATGTGCATATTTTACATGGCTAGCCTCACAAATATCGAGGGATATACCCTGTCTATTATTTCCAGGAGCGACCATGGCTTAGATGGGGAGTCCTAGAGTATTTAATGCTCATTTTGAGCTACGCAGACTCAATTCTCGGATCCGGGTCATTATCAAATTTTGAAAAAGAAAACAAGGAACTTTTGAGAAAAATGAGTGGCATATTTGGATTTATCAGCAAAAATTATGCAACATAGGAAATTTAGAATACCAAAAGATTAGGCGGACGTCACAAATATTTGGTGTTAGAGTCACCCGACCGCCCCTAATTTTTGATCGAAATTTTTGATATACTGAGTCGCAAAAACTAAAATGACAAAAAAATATTATACGCTTGTGTCTCCCCACAGCCATTACCCACCATTATTGTTGTGCTTCGCTTTAAAATGCGAAAAGGGTTGTGAGAACTAGTTGAAAACGGCGCGCAGAAACTCTATTTAAACGAGGTGCCAAAGTTATCATTAAATATCGGCGATTTAATGGCACGCCTTAATGGCTGGATGGTTGGATACAATTTTTCGAATTTTTGAGTTATCATTCGCCGACCGACCGACCGACTCTATTTTTGGTCCTCAAATGACTCTAACACCAGATATTTGTGACGTCCGCCTTATTAGCACGGCTGTTTCGAAGCGGACAAAAATGTTACGAAAAAATAATTCGAATTACCCTCTCAGTTAAAACAGGATATCTCAAGAACGAAATAAAAATTTTATATTCTGTAAAAAGAATAATAATCTCAGATAAATTGTCCATATTATTAAAAGAAAAAAATTTTCACTGCAGTTAATTTGTGTGGTCATTTCTTCATAAAACATCAAAAGTTTGGCTACTAATAGAGGCAGTTGTACTTAGTGTATAAACTTGAAAATTTGCATATTTCCATAAATTTTGGTGCTGAATTTAAATATGTTGGTCATTTTTGTTGAAAATGATCAGAAAATTTTAAGCATGTTAACCCGGATCCCAGAATTAGGGTCCGCGCTCTACCAGACAACTCCCTGCAACATCCCCAACTGCCAACGGCCCACACATTGTGCCATCTCCCCAATTTCCCTCACATGGCTTGGGTTAACCCGGGGCTATGGTAACATTCACTCGCCCATATTGCAGTTGCACCTGTACCCCTATTCTAAAAAACCCTGGAGACCTGTAAACCTTTTCTAGCTATAATAAAAAATCCTTTTTTCCTTAACACACCGCCGTTGAGTATAATTTTTTGCCTGCAAACATAGGTAGGGGACATGTTCCTGCTCCGCAAACTTTTATATATTGATTCAAGCCATAATTAGGATATTAAACTGATAACGTACTTTTTACTGCCAAGATTTTCTAAGTAGCTAACATCTAATGACTGAATCAACACCTCTGCTTCGTTTGGCAAAAGAACATGCGCTGTGCCCTCCGCCATATTTGTTTACATCTAGCTAGATACGGAATTCGTCCGGATTTCGTTTTCATGTATCGGGTAAAAAAAAAACGATTTCGAAAGCACATTTCTTTTCAAAATGGCTACCGAAGCACAGCCAAAACATAAACCAGGACCACTTAAGCAGAAAAACAAACAACATAAACATGGTCGTCATCGGACAAAGGGGCAAATTGAAAACACAAATAAAGGTATATTACATTTTTATCATAATCTTGTATCGTTGATTGCCTTTGTAGTAATAGTTTATATAAGCTCTGAGACAGCTAGCTAGCTATTATGTTAAAGATATCAATATTTCTCTACTATATTTTGTGTCAGATATGATAAAAAATATGCACATTTTTCTCTCTATAGTTTGCTATACTGGCTTCTTACTAAACTAACTCCAAGCACATGTCTATAAGACAACTAAAATGAGCTTCAGAGCCTCAACATGTGCAACCTAGACTGAAAAATATGCACCATGTAGTAAATCCAACTCAAGAAATCATCAATAGCATCGGAACGGCACGGTGAATTTTTTTTTTAATCGGTGAAACAGCGCAAAATAAGTTTATGACTTAATGTAAACAAAAATTATATTGCACTTTTGGCCAGCGGCTTGCCCTTTTAAAAAGCAATTTTAAGCAAGAAAAATACTCACCCGATTCAGGTAAGTCTGTCCCGATCGGGTGGTTGCGCACTCACTCGATCGGGTGATTTACGCCGATCGGGGGACAGTCACCCGATCGGGGAAAGATCCCGTACTGACGAGGGTGCCGACTCGCCGGAAACGCTGCATATGTTAGGGCGGACGCGGGCGTTTTTTCGAGTTTTTTCGAGGTTTTCGTCAGTAACCGCCAGGAAAAGCCTGGGCCCGACCGGAACCGCCTGAATTGTGCCCGAAATGCAACGCGAGCGAGCTTATTGTTCTCATTTAAATTTTGTGGAGACGAAGGAAGGTGTTATTTTGTCGTTGTACTGTCAGTTTCTTATTTGTGGGATTTTATTACAGCTATTTATCGAATAAAGACTATAAAAACAGTTCTTTTCAGAACTAATCCACTACCACTATTAATAAAAGGTAATTTTTCTATTTTTTCAAGTTATTTCGTGTTATTTCACAAAGCTGCCAATCCTTGCAAACCAATTTTTGTGTTGTTACCTGTGTGTATGTAAGTTAAGTAGATAGGTAGCTAATACTACGAAATTTTGCACATTTGAAATGGAATAATCCTAGCTTGTGATTCAGGTAGAAAGCTAGATATAAATGAACAAATAAATATTACAAACTTTACACTCATTGTTTATGCTGAAAAGATTATAGCTAGCTATATATTTTTGTGTTCATGATTATATTTTTGTCGTAGATGTCAAGTTTAAATCGGCCTAAAGGTGGTAGACCTTCAATGAAAGATTTATTGAAAAGAGAACAGGACGATGCCATCAAGAATAAACGTCCTAAAATTGAAAATTACTTTTCTGTTACATCGAAACCGAAACCATCTACATGTGATATTCCAACAACTTCTAGTATATGTGACCAAGTTATGTTGGATGATAGTGATGTTGTGGACCAGCCTGAAAGCATTGATGAAAAATTAATAAAACGGTTTAATGAATTGGATGGTTATAACAATGTACTTTTGAAAAAGATAGAAAACTATGAACAGGAGTTGATCGAACTAAAACATTGCATTAAGGTAAAGGATCATGAAATTTCCCAATTGAAAAGTCGTCTGTCTGAGATTGAAAAAACTGCATCTCAGTTTGAAAAATAGAAGCAGCACAACATTTATCACCAGCTGGCTCAATTATAACATCTTTAGTGGACAATGGAGACATTATCTCCCCATTACATATGGGTCTTATAAAAAGCTTTACTAGCAATATAAGCAAAGGGTCGAATAGATTTTCAAAAGCTGAACATGATTTTTGGATCGATTGCTACAATAATCTATCACACAGCCAATTCAATCGTTTGTCAGAAAACTTAAATGCAAGTTAAGGCCACTTAACTCAAGTTAATCGCAAGCATACCGTTTAGCGTCCCTTCCGCGAGGGTTACGCAGCTGGGGTTGCCATTTTGATTTCGTGTTGCTTTGTTGTCGGTTTTGCTTCTTAGCACTTTTAGTCATTCACCTAAATCGCAACATGCCGTCTTGTTTGTTTTGATGCTAGTGGTGCTGGAAATTTTATTGTAGAGAGTTTTTATCTTCAAATATCTTACGTTGGATCGAAGAAAAGTTGTGTTAAACACTCCAGCATGCACGGGTTTAGTTTACTGTTACCGTTTTTGGTTTTATTTTGTTGGGTGGATGGCGTTCGCCGTCGAGGTTCTCGAGCAGCAGCCAGACGACTCCATGCCTTCTACCATCCTCCAGCTTTCGACCACGTGGCTTCCGCTAATGCTGCGGTAGTGGTGACCTCGTCACAAGCTTCTCCACTCCACCGACGGCAGCAGCAACCGTAACAACTCCTGAACCAAGTCGCCTGGAGAATAACGTATCTGGACTTGTGACAACAACGACACAACAACCAACCACAATTGATGTTAGTGCGATAATACGATCAGAAGTGGCACGTTATTTCGAGAACACGGCTGGGGCTGTTCCTGTGCCTCAAGAACTTAGTGCGACTCGCTCTGCAGCTTTGAACTCAGGTTATTTTACTACTAACTTTAACACCACACCTAATTTTTATAACAAACATATTTCTATAGATAATGTAGATAGAACTGGAGGTATTTCCCGCGCGTTTTGACAAAGTCTTTCGCAGGCAACTCCAGCACGCGGGGCGTCCCTGCCCGTTTGGGTACCAAGGGCCACCCATATCCGGCTAGGCCCAGGAATTTGTTATCGGCTCGGTCTAACCCGCTTCAAGTATGGCAGGCATTCAGCAAAGAACTTACACGTGGTCATACGTCTGGCCCATTTCTCGTACCACCAATTCACCCATTTCATTGTTCTCTACTTGGTGCTGTTCCCAAAAAGATGGCAGCTTTAGAATCATTCTTGACCTGTCGTCCCCTAGAGGTGTGGCAGTAAACGAAGTAATCTGCAAAGACGAATTTTCGGTAAGGTATTCCAGTTTTGATGATGCAGTCAAGCTTGTGTCCTCCTTGGGCACTGATGCCTTTCTGGCTAAAGTGGACATCAAGCATGCGTTTAGGCTTTGTCCTGTTAGACAGGATCAATGGGGTTTATTAGGTTACTGTTGGCAGGGATATTATTTTATTGATACACGTCTTCCTTTTGGTAGCCGTTCATCCCCCTTCTTGTTCACCACAGTCGCAGACTTGTTACGTTGGATTTTTATCGTGGTCTTGGGATTCCCTTTGTCCTTCACTATCTTGATGATTTTTAGTCTGTGGGAAGTCAAGAGAGGAGGTTGAGACACATCTCTATGCTATCCAGTCCCGTTGTTCTGAACTAGGAGTGCCTTTGGCCGAAGACAAAACAGTGGGGCCTGCACAGTCACTTACATATCTGGGAATTGAGATTGATACAGCTCAACAAATCATTCGGTTACCCCCAGAGAAGTATACAGAGTTACAGGACTATCTGCTAAGCTGGCACAACAAGTAAAAGTGCACCAAACGCGAGCTTCTCTCTTTAATTGGGTCTTTATCCTTCGCATCGAAGGTTGTTAAACCGGGCAGCATGTTTTTGCGTCGGTTGATTGATTTGTCCACTTCAGTCTCTTGCTTGAACCACCACATTTATATAAATGCCGAAGCTCGGGCGGACATTAGGTGGTGGTTGGAATTTCTTCCTGAATGGAATGGGGTATGCCTCATTCAAATAGAGCCAGTTCCAGCAGCCTCTTTATGCCTGTATACAGATTCCTCAGGTTTAGGTTTTGGAGCAGTGTTCAAGCACCACTGGTTTTCTTCACCCTGGCCGAAGTCACTTTGTCATTTTCACATAAACGTTCAGGAACTTTTTGCCAATGTATAGCAGCTATCACGACCTGGCGTTCTGCATGGCGTAACCAACAATATTCTATACCGACAATGCCTCTATAGTCCAGGTGTGGAACACTGGTACTTGTAGGGACAGGGAGACATAATGACCCTGATTAGATTATGTTCTTTTTCACTGCTCAACAAAATGTTATATCTTGCTGAAACACATCCTGGTCACATTAATGTAGCCGCTGATCTCCTTAAACAACTGTTCCCGTTGGCAGGTCCTTCACCCACTCAAATCAATCAAGGGGTTTGGACAATCTTTTCCTAGTGGCTACGTATTTTCAATCACAATCCTTGGCTCCAGCTACTAGGTCGTCATATGGTGTTGGTCTTCGTTCCTATGAACGGTTTTGCTACCGCTGGTCGCATGCTTTGTGGCCTCTGTCAGAAGATGTTCTCATCCGGTACGTTTCAGAGTTAGCCCAGACGGTATCTCACACCAATATTCGAGCGTATTTAGCTGGTCTACAGTTCCATTCACTTTTGCATGGTTTCAGTGAACACATTAGGGTCATGAGTCGACTGTTTTACACTTTACGGGGTATTAAACGAGTGCAAGGTGCTTCATTCTCCCGACCACGCCACTTGCCTCTCAATTATCATCACCTGTGTTCAATCCATTTCAGAATCGAATTTTTGCAGTGTTCACCCAACGATCGCCTTTTGCTCAGGGCAGCAACCGCTTTGGCTTATTTCGGTTTACTACGCTGCTCTGAGTATACATGTTCATCTCGTTCCAGTTTGATGCGTCCACTGACTTGATGGTGCACGACATCACATCTCTTTCGACCGTACCATTATGACAGTCACTATGCGTTCATCTAAGACAGATCCGTTTCGTACAGGATGTCAGGTTCGGATTGGTGCCACTAACACTACGCTTGTCCGTTGCGGGCAATGCTGCAATTCTTAACCGTTCATCCAGGTCTTGGTTGGCCCTTGTTCACATTTCAAATTTTACACTTTTAACTCGGATGGACATAGTTCAGCTGCTTCGGTCTTGCTTACCTAGGTTGCCGAACATCAATACCCACTCGTTTCGTATCGATGGCGCTTCCGGACAGCACTATACAGATTCTAGGTAGGTGGTCAAGCGACGCCTATCGCCGTTAC
Source organism: Hydractinia echinata (assembly GCA_030067915.1). Lineage (NCBI taxonomy): Eukaryota > Metazoa > Cnidaria > Hydrozoa > Anthoathecata > Hydractiniidae > Hydractinia > Hydractinia echinata. The sequence goes on from JASGCC010000071.1 coordinate 672,188, forward strand.
CTTCATTTGGATAGGATGACTGTCACACTACTCTCATGAAGGCTTGTATGACTCAGGCTCTAACTCGAGGCTGGGATCAATCCACCTCGTCGTCATTTCAGGTTTAATCATTTTCACTGTATGCGGTTTGGGGAAATTTGGGGGTGTGCTGCGTGTAGCAACATAAGGTTTATATTTAGTCCTTAGTTTTCCTCATACAATTTTGAAGCTGTCCTTGTTGACAGTTTGTGTTTTTAAGCTGTCCTTGTTGACAGTTTGTGTTTTTAAGCTGTCCTTGTTGACAGTTTGTGTTTTTAAGCTGTCTTTGTTGACAGTTTGTGTTCTAAGCTGTCTTTGTTGACAGTTTGTTTTAAGCTGTCTTGGTTGACAGTTTGTTGTAAGCCATAGGTTTCAGCTGTCCTTGTTGACAGTTAACTTGAGCTATCGTCTAAGCAGACTTTATCTCATCATTCAATACACGCACGCATCCCTCGATTCCCAACATTCCGCCAACTATGTTGTTTTTATTGTTTTGATTACGGTATTACGCCAGCGATTAATGCAAGTTAAGGCCACTTAACTCAAGTTAATCGCAAGCATACCGTTTAGCGTCCCTTCCGCGAGCGTTACGCAGCTGGGGTTGCCATTTTGATTTCGTGTTGCTTTGTTGTCGGTTTTGCTTCTTAGCACTTTTAGTCATTCACCTAAATCGCAACATGCCGTCTTGTTTGTTTTGATGCTAGTGGTGCTGGAAATTCCCGCCCACCCGCCCTTACTTGGCTGTTTGCTTTTGTTTTTTGTTTATTTTCGTTTTGTAGTCGCTTAGTGTCCTTTAGTGATTCCGCTGCTTCAGTGTTTTTATCTTGTACATATGTTGTTTATAGGAGGTTTAAACCTACGAGATTGTATTTAGAGACGCATATTTATGGATAGCATATTTTAGAGGTTAATATTTACGAGTGTTAATATAGGTTCATATTTATGTTTCATTATTGCTCCTCCATACGAGGGTTTTACTTTTGTTTTGACTTGTACTATATACATTTGTGGAAAGTTAAATGTATACTATGACATCATTTTAACGAAAGAATTTCGGATCGTAGGGGGTGTGCTGCGTGTAGCAACATAAGGTTTATATTTAGTCCTTAGTTTTCCTCATACAATTTTGAAGCTGTCCTTGTTGACAGTTTGTGTTTTTAAGCTGTCCTTGTTGACAGTTTGTGTTTTTAAGCTGTCCTTGTTGACAGTTTGTGTTTTTAAGCTGTCTTTGTTGACAGTTTGTGTTCTAAGCTGTCTTTGTTGACAGTTTGTTTTAAGCTGTCTTGGTTGACAGTTTGTTGTAAGTTGACAGTTTGTTTTAAGCTGTCTTGGTTGACAGTTTGTTGTAAGCCATAGGTTTCAGCTGTCCTTGTTGACAGTTAACTTGAGCTATCGTCTAAGCAGACTTTATCTCATCATTCAATACACGCACGTATCCCTCGATTCCCAACATTCCGCCAACTATGTTGTTTTTATTGTTTTGATTACGGTATTACGCCAGCGATTAATGGTCCTTGGAGGTCAACGGTGCAGAAATGGCAAAGGAAATCAAATGAACCTGTGTTTGAATTGTCATGGGAATCTGTTGCTGCTGCAGTTGCCTTTTTGAATCCAAATACTCACATGTATACCGAAGGTAATAAATTTATAATTTTTTTATAATTTTAGGTATAATGTATGTACTTTTTTGGTATCAGGTTTAGAATAAATAGATGGATTATTTTTTTCATATTTTATTTTTCTGTGAAATTCTTGCATTTTCTATTTAGGTGTTACTATGGATACATCATCACTTTTATGGGGAGATAAAAATATGATTGATATAGGAAGTGTAAATCCTGTGAATTGTATGATTGACGAGACAGCGACAAAAATATAATTGAATTTAACCCATATGACATGAAGTTATATGGATTGTCAGCTATGCCCCAATATGTGATAGTCCGAAATATCACTAATGAAAATTTTGATATCGAGAATTTATTTCATGGTATATACCGGTGCAGCATGACAAAAAACTCGAAAAACATTTAATTGGTACACATGATATCAGTGTGAATGAAGAACAATATGTATTAGGTTATGCTCAATTTGAGACATACGAAGGTTGGAGAACAGCATTAAACAAAAATGGGCAACATGGTGTAACTGTCGAATCAATACCATCATTTCCATTGATATCACCTGATAATTCTAAATGTGATATTGACCAAGTATTTGCAGAAGCAGAAGCACTAAATAGGCCGAGATCCACATACGTATACTCCCTGGCTGTCGGCCAAACAACTGTAGATGCTCCGTTGTATGAAGTAGCAGCAATCAGTACCAACAATCGCTATTTGCAAAACCAGGTAATTCTTTTAAATATTATGCATCGTCTTTCACATTGTATTTGCATTTAAATTTCTAATGAAAATTTAAGGTTTGTTTCTCATGTGTATGGATTATTGTTGAATTGTTTTGTAGGATCATAAGCTTCTGACATACAACTTGATAAAGATGTTAAACAGAAACCATGTGCCTGTGTTTCAATTTGTTGCTGATGGAGATTCTAGAATTAGAAATCAGATGTTGCAAATGTCAGCCTATGAGTACAAAGATACAACAGTTTATACACATGTCAAATTGGACGTATTGTTGTCAAGACTGAAAGAAATTTGTAACAGCAGCGGTTGGGTCATGCCTGTTATGCAGGTAGAAGAATTGTTCCACTACATTGTTCCATCCAACGAATTGAAGCGAGCAAGCTATGCTAAACATCTGTTGAGTGAACCTCAGATCCCATTCAGGTATATAGCTTTTTACCATTATTTTTGTTTCTTATATTCTTATAGAAATTATAATTAAAATTACATATGGTAGATTGCATCTGGACTATATTGTCTCTTTAAAGCATTATTCTTTTCTAATTTTATCCTCAGATTTATTGTATAAATATTGTAAGCGAAAAAATTTTTTTTTAGTCCAGACAACGGAACCGTTGTGGAGTTTTATTTGGGAATGCGATGCTTGGCAGATGTTTTCCGTCATATGCTCCATTTCTTGGAGGTCTTCCAAGAACTTGCACACAAGACCAATGCCACTGGCTGCGCAAGCTTGTTAAAAGTTCCACCTTATCTACAAAGCCACTTAGACTTGGAAATTTTGTTGTAGCCTTCAGCCATTTATGTTGTGTTTATGAAATGGGACCAGACTTTGGTCTGATTAGACGTGATGTTGATATCAACAACAAAACCGACCAAAAATCTGCAGAACGTTTAATCAATGTTGCGTGTGAATCTGGTCTGCAATGTATCGATTGGGCTGAAGGTACAGCATTTCTGATCAAGTTGGGGAAAACAGCATTTGAAAGTTGGTGGAAGGCTGATCTGTCAGTTATAGACAGAATGGTTAAAAGTTATTATGCTTTGAAAGTATTCCATCTGTGGAAATTATGGATAGAAAGATCGAATCTCAATATGGAGCAGCATTTCATCACTTTAGAATTGTACAGAGATACAGTTATTATGTGTTCATCCCTCATCCATCTTGCTATCGTATTCAAGCTGTATTTACCTAACAAACCTTTTCTTCCTTGGAAATGGTCGGAATATCCGTTGGAAAGCTACTACAGCTCAATTCGTTATCTTTTTGGAAATGATGACGAATTTAGCATCTTAGAGTATAGGCACAGAGCGGAAAGAAACATCAGTCAACAGAAGCTAGTTGGAAATCACACCCTACTAAACACACGGAAAAAAATTCTGCAAGAGATTTGTCACATCCAACTGACCCTAACCCCAACGACAATCCACAACTGTATTCTCACAATTGGAATCTTGTTGATTTTTTGCAAAAAAGCTGTAGATAAGCAAATTCAACTTGAATTTTCAAAACTGGGAATGAGTAATCTCCTTCAAAATGAAGAACTTTATCAAGTCATGTCACCACAGATGAGATTGGAAAAACTTAAAGGACAGTTTCCTCAAGATTGTGTTCCAGATTTTTTTAACATTGATGTTGTTCAAGTAGAAATGGAAGTACCAGTAATTACTGGTAATTTGGAACATGGAACAACAGTGCGATCCATTCGTCCGCCAACTGTCCCGGTTCTCAATATAGATGGTAAGAGAACGACAGTAAGTAAGTATGTCACCATTCACAAACAACGTGGCGATAAAAAACAGTCTGGTCAGCGCAACGTCATGCGCTTTCGGTTGGAAGATGACCAACATGTTGATTATCAAGATGAGGTAATGCTACATCAAGGTGATTACTTTCTTACCCAGCAAAGATATGTCTTTGAAATTATCCAGCTTCGAAGAAGAAAAACTTTTCTTTTTGAAGTAGAATCTAACGCAAATGTGGAGGTTATAGGAGTTGTGTATCGAAAAGTTTCGGATGATATATTTTATGCTGAGCCAAAATTTATCAGGAAAAATTATGTGGCACTTAGACGTACATTTTACAAGAAACTGGACGTGATTAAAACATGGTATAATGACATAAAGAAGTTCATTCAGATCAGGTAGGTTGACATTGACATTTGTTATTGGTTTTTGCTTTTTGTTTCTAGCAACATAAACACCCCTTTTTACTATATTTATTTGCATGTGCAAACAAATTTTACGATGTATGGCAACATGTTTTTGATTTGTTTTACAAAACCATCTTAATGTGCTTTGCGGGTATTTAATTTCGTCATATATCTATACTAGGAGAGATGAAGATATGGAAAACATCGATGGAGAGGATGAAGAGCTTGATGATGACCAAAATGGCATTTATTGTTTCTGCCTATCCGATGATGCTGATGAACAAGAATTCATACTGTGCGGAAATGCCACTTGTCGGATTAAGTGGTACCATCTGACTTGTGTGGGCTTAACCTCAAACACAGTTCCATTGGGTGCGTGGGAATGTGCGAGATGTCGTGAAGAGGATCATTGGTGTACATGTGGGAATAAAGGTATGTGCATGTTTATACACCACACCTTGTCCTTGTACCTTAATTTTGGTCATGTGCAAAAATAAATTTCTTCCGCAAATAATTTCTTCCCTTAAGGTATTATGATGTTGAAAATTAATAGACTTCCATAACTTTCATATGTCTAACGTTTTTTTACTTCCTCTTACAGAGAGTTATGGTGAAATGATTGGTTGTTCCAGTTACGAAACGTGCAAAATCGAATGGTTTCACCTTAAGTGCGTAAAATTATATTGTTTGCCTCAGGGCAATTGGTACTGTGACGATTGTATTCGTAATGGTGAATTCAAAGAAGATCATGGTCCGCAATATTGTATTTGCTATCGTTCAGCAAATTTTCATGAAATTGTGAAGTGTGCAAATAGAAGTTGCGAGATTGTGCACTATCACAAATGTTGTGTGGTAAATTCCACTCAAAATTGGGAGGACTGGCTTTGTGAAAATTGTATATAGAAATTTTTATTTTCTTTCTGAAAAATATTTTATTTTAATATATACGTGTTATGTCAATTATCATCTACGTTACTTAATAGTGTTTCTTAATAGTTTTTTATATAGGAAATTGAGACAAAAAAAGGCAATAAGAAAATAATGAGGTTGCAAAAAACATATTCACTTAGTTCTATTTTAATTAAAATACATGTCTCATTGTCGACGTAGCCAAAAATTATCTTGCTCTTGCTGAGCGACAAACTCGTTCCCAGGACATTTTTACATTTCCGGTTTCACACACGTGGTCTTAAATTGCATTCCGAGAAAAGACAAAGATTTAGTTTTCAGCAATTTTTCTTAACAAATTTAACTCCTCGTTTATTTTCTCTAAATAAATATTAATATGACTGACATAATTTTCAGTTTTTTCTACAGCTCTTTTAATATCTGCCTGTAACTGAGTTTTTGTCCTCTCCTTCGGTGTAAGATCTTCTGCACTTCTCTTCGCACAGATATAGCCGGGAATTTTATCGATTATTGGGCGACGAGCCTCACGTGGAACTTCTCCCTTTAAAATCGGCGAGCAACCCATGTATTTCAAACGTTTTTTTCCTATGAAGAAAATAAAATTTGTATAATCTTTCGCGGGGACTGCTAAACATTTAAAACCCGACATAGGAAACTTACTGGAGAGTAAACCCTGTTTCACATGTTTCGGCAAAGCGACAGTTTCATCGCGGAGCATACCTTTTGCCCTCAATTCTGGAGTGTCTGGGAAATTTATGTCCCAGAAACCATCTGGTGTTGAAGAATTCTTTAAATTTTTCTTTAACTTTGGCGTTAAATGCAGACGTTTGCAAACCTAAAAATACTATTTTTAGGTTTAATAGTTCTCAATTAAGTCAGACGGGCTATCAATAGGAGTAGACTCGGGGAAATAAAAAAAACAACACAGTCAAATTTCCTCAGGAAAGTTAAAACTATTTACAAAAAAACACATGTACAACTATTCTTTATGGCATTTTGCTTGGTGCTTTTTAGTATTTTGCCACAAATCCTTTTTTGCAAATTCTGCAAATGAATTTGTGGCCTGACTTTGTTGGCTAAGGATGAACAGCGGCCATGTGCAACTTCAACTTGTTCGATTCTGCAAAAGGTCTTTTACAAATTTTGCAAGTACGGTCCTGAATTTTTTTATTATTAATCCAACGTTTATAATTTCTTTGAGCTTCCTCCATCATTTCCTTCAACCCACTTACTTTCTTAATGTTCTCATCCTTTTCAGTTTGTTCTTCATCTTCTTCTTCATCATCCTCTATTAACACTGCCTCCTACAAAAAAGAATAAACTCTAATTTCTGCAACAACCTCATTCTCATACCTTTTTAGATTGTGTGAATACAAAAAATATCAATTAACTAATTAATTAGGGAGTATGAACACTTACACTCACTATCGGAATCAGTTCTTCTTTGCTTTCACTCCAGCTTTCATCACCACCCCCGTCTCCATCTGCTTCTCCAAAACTCGGCAACGTTGGAAGTACAGCAGCCATAATTCTATGAAGAGTAAAGAGAAGGATAAAAAAATAAGTGAATACAATATTTTCCATATAAAAAGAGCAAAAGTCACTTATGTCGTAAAATAGTTATCTTTTGCTACCTTGTTCCACAAACACCAACCGTTAACTACTTTGTCTCGCACGTGGCTATCACTTTCATAGGAAAGGTGTTAGAACCACGGTGTTAACGAGCACAACTTCGACCTTTTCTAATTAATAAGTTTATCATAGGGAAAGCTCATCATTAAGTCTCTTGATTCGGAATTATTCCTCTAAAAATATATATATTATAAACAATATGACTTTAATCTTCGAAGAAATAAAAAAAATAACAAATAATGCCCATATAAAAATTTTTCTCTTTATTGACGCCTGGGTACGAGTTTTACATTTAATTCATACGCCATTTGTGTTAACCCTTCGAAAACATAACACCTGTTTTCAAAACCTATTAGTTATATATCCCAGTGGACGTGCCACGAGCGTGGCATGCTAAATAAAGATTTAACCACCATACTCGAACCCAACATCTTTATGTTTTTCTGAAAAGGAACTCGGGCCAAAAGTGATTCTTCCCTCGTGATGTTTTCTAAGGAAGATTCATTTACTTACAAAATCGAAGTTGCTGTCTCGCATTTCCACTGTCACTTTTTCTTCTTTTCTAAATAAGAAAGGTGAGGTAAGTTATGCTAACTTGGTCGACATTAAAAGAATAAATTATGCATGTCAATAAATGTTTTTAAAAATTGTTGTTTCGGGTTGATTCGGGTTTCCCCGGGCGAAACTTGGAGTTTTTTTAAAAACGCCGGAATTCGCCGACAGCCCCCGCGGATTTTGCGGCGTTTCCGGCGAGTCGGCACCCTCGTGCAACTAACATTTAATACAGGATGTATGTCATAATACAATGACCATATATAAAAAATGTGGTCATTCTGTGGCTATTGGGGCGTTAGCTGCCCCGGAAACCAACACATTAGTAAAAACTATCTGGGTGAAAGCCACCGTGGACGGCACAAAAACATTAAACAAGCACAAGACATAGCACAGGACTAAGCATGACAAAGACAAACACAAATGTGGCAAAAATAATAAAATGTAGGGCTTGGCTTTTAGGATTTGCTGCATGAGATAAAGAACAAATTAAAAAGACAAAACTTTATCAAATATGTCATTATGTGTTACAAGTCTGGTGACATTAATACAAGCTTATAAAATATTTATTAAGGCATTTTTTCAGTTTAGGCTTTTTTAGGCTAACAAGTTGAGTAGATGGAAAAACTCTTTGAATTTCTATCCAAGAACTAATAGATTGGTATCTTATGGATTTTAATCCGTATGTAGAAGTTCCGACACAACGATGATTAATTAATCCAATTTGATTTGCACGAGTATTGTAGGAATGGGTTTGTATTTTGTAACACTAAGGTGAAAAACAAAAAATAATGTAGCCATCTTAGAAGTCCCCTAAAGGTTATAAAAAGAATTCGATTTTTTTTTAAAAAAAAAATGCTGAAAAATTTCACTCAGCCTGATGGTAACACATTCCAGAAAATTAAAGCTAAATAAAATGTAGGAAAAGTAGCAAAATATCAAGGTGAAACTATTAAGAAACTAAGTTATGGAAAAAGTACTTTTTACGCAGAACAGAACTTATTTTTTCACTTTACTTCCGCACAAATCTCTTTTTAATAAAAAATTTAGCTCACTCTGACATTCATTACTGTTTTTAACAGGGCCATAAATTCCGACATTTCTTCAGTGTTACAAAACAAACTGCTCTGATAATAAAAACGTTTTGTAATTTTAAAAACAGTTTAGAGCTACACATTCTATTCTATACGCTACTTCAGTTATAAGAAGTAAATATTAACAATTAAAGTATATTTGCTGATATTGATACTGAAAACATTATAGTTTTGTTAAAATTGTTTTCTTATTTTAAATTAACATGTAAATATTTTTATACACTTATTTATAGTGAGCTGTGCGTGATAAATAAGGTTTTAATAACAACTTATGTAATGGAAACAGCTTTTCTGAAGCAAATAATGTTACCAATGCATAACTGAAATGCACTAACGAAAAGGATGTATTATTTTTGTTAACAGCATAAAATAATCAAGCAAAACTTAAGAATTAAATGAAAACACAACAAACAAAAAGAAGGAACAATCACTGCCACTTAACTTTACTATCGGAAATAAAGATAGAAGCAATAATGGAAATAATCAATTTGCAAAAATTGCATTTTAATTCACAAATTGTAAAACCTGTTGATCTTTGGGACCAAAATATGGGAAGATTTTTATTGAAGACAAAGTTTTGATTTGCAAGTATAGAGAAAAAATCTGCCTTTCATTTACCTTTTTAGGATGTCTGGTTTCTAATTGGGACCAAACCAAATAGTTTTCTTGTCCTTTATTGAACCAGACTCTGCTTGGTATTGTAAATAATAATATATGTTTGTTAAGTATGTCTGTTTTTAAAATACTGAACCAATTTTGGTCTTTTACTCATAGGAAAGGTTGATGTAAAAGCCTTGTCAAGGAAAAGCAAAACTTTAGATAAAAGACAAAAACGACATCAAGCAAAACAAATCAGAAAAAATAAGCGTGATGAAACCATGGAAAAGAAACGCCGTGTGGGAACTGAACACACACCACCCCGTGTTATTGTGAGCTTTGTTTTTTATAAACACGGGTTTTTAGTGTTTTTATTTTATTTTAATGTTTTTTATTTAACAACATTTGTGTTTCAGGCAGTGTTTCCACTTTCACAATTGTGTAACTGCGAAGAGGCTGTAAGTAATATTATCGAAAGTGATGACTCAATTCTTTCTATCACAAAGGAACACTCACAAACGATAATGTAAGAATTGTATATGATTTTTTAGTAATTTTGCTAATCTGTTTTATTTCTAGCATTGTCTTGTTATATGGAACTATTTGCTTTTTGTTTTTTATTTAGATCAACAAGGCATCGTCAAAGATTTACAATTTTAACTCCTAACCCAAGAGATTTATTTGAAATCCTAGATGCTGGAAAGGTACATGTTATGAAAAACTCAGAAACTTTTGCAAAAAAAATCTAGTATAAAGTTCGTTAGGCAACTCCAACTTAATTAGTTGTTCTATGGGCCTGACCGACCCTAATTTTTACGAAAACAAAAAAAATATAATAATATCAAGCAAAAAGTTTTAAGAAAAATAAAATTAAAAAACAACAACACATTTTCTCATCCATCTGATGAAAATATAATAGAAGATAGAATAGAAGATAATCAATGATGTTATTTTTTGTTAGTTGAATGTCAATCTACAATTATACTAAACAAATCAATGACGTTACTTTAGGGCCAACATTGGTAAGGTCACTTGCAGTTGATTTTTCGCTCATGGTAATTTGTTGCGATGAAACTAAAATGCGCTCATTATTCATTAATTTTGAAAAATTTTCAAATATCTTACAGTAGTATTTCTAGTTTTCGTACAACTCAAATAAAGAAAGGGATAAAAGTGAAAAGTTTTCCAATTATGTAATCACAAAAATAGTTATTTGGTTAAACAAAAGTTTAATTTTTAATGTGATTTATAACAAAAATTAGCTACTTTCGCTAAAATAGTTACAAGTGAAAAACAAGACAGATTATTATTGTCATAACACCCTCCTTCGTTATGATTATTATATATTTTTGAAAATACGCTAGCTAAAGTGTAATACTGCATGAATTTTAATCGATACCATTTAGGAAAAATAATAAAAACAAGGTAGAATACGCTTGTTGTAACACCCTTCTCCATTATGAATTTTAAATATATAATTTTAATGCTGCGAAAGACTTTAAATATTGTTAACTAAACTATAGTCTGTAAAAAGATTTTGTACTTAGATTTAGATTTTCTTATAAGACTGCGCAAAAAAACATTAAAAGAACATAAAAATAATTTTCCCTATTTTTTTATTATTTTAAGTGGGAGGAGAATAACTTGCTGTATAAATTTCGAAACAGCACTAAAATAATTTTTGCCCTATAACTTTTAAAACAACACAAGAAAATTTTTTGCTGCATAACTTTTAAAAACAAGTTTTTGAGCATGCAAGTATTTTTATCTTTTCACCTTGACAGCTAGTTATTTTAATAGTTCAAAACAAGAGAACAAATTTATCCAAACATTTTAGTGAGAAAAGTTACCATTATTTTTCCTTCACAACAAAAAAATATTAACTGCATGCGTGATGCTAAAATATGCTTGTCGTAACACCCTTTTCCGTTGTAGACACAGTAATTGAAGAATTAAAAATCGCACGTCTTGGCACCATAGAAATAAGGCTAGGCTGAAAACAACGAAGGGAGCCACAATGCTTTCTTAGTTAGTATATAACGCGAGTAAATGGTTTTAGAATCAATGTAATAAATTCTTTCTGCTGAAACTGCCACTATTTTTATTTATTTTATTTTTTTGTAATAATGAATCAAAATGTGTCATTATTTTGCTGATGATACAAATGCAGCGCTTTACCATGAAGAAGAATCAACTGCAAGTGGTCTAATGTGTATTTTTTTATTATTTTTTTGTTGTTGTTCCAATCATACATTCTGGATAAAATTATTTTTATTTTGCTGACTGACTGACCATAAGCTACTATTAAATTCGCCCATAGAAGAACTAATTAAGTTAAAGTCGCCTTATTGTAATTTTTTTAAATACTATCATAAAATATTATGTTTAGGTTGTCACATGTTTGCGTTTAATTTGTAGGCATCTGATTCTTCCTTGTTCGTTGTACCAGCGGATGGAAACATTGGAGAATATAATCAAAAATGGATGACCTACTTAATTGCACAAGGTTTGCCATCAACCATATTTGCAATACAGGTAAAAAAAATTTCAACATATGTTTTGATGTATACAATGCTTTATCAGAAATGCTATCATGAAATTTTTGTTGTAGAGTGTCCAAAGATTCTGGAATTTTTCGGGTGCGGGAAATATACTAAAAAAGCCACTTTTTAAGGCTTGTTTTGGAATTTAGAAGTTTTTACAAGTGACTTGTTAGGTTACCCTGAGAGTAGCTGAAAAACACCTGAAAAATTTTATATTGCAAGTTTTCCTGTTTGTTTGCTTGCTTGCTGCCATGGCTTGAATATTTCAAAATGTTCTAGAGATGTTTTTGAATTGTCCTGGATTTTTGTAAAAGGTTCTGTTGGCTTGAATTCTTCTTAAATTTTATTTTTTTCTAGGGATTAAAACATGTGCCAATTAAAAAACAAAGTGATACTAAGAAAAATATAACAAAGCAGTTGGAAAAGTGGTTGGTTTTTATGTATATTATTTTGCTCCTGCTCATAAAGCATTGATCTTAATGACTAACATTCATTTCTCTTCCTTTTAATTTTAGGTTTCCAGAGGTCAAATTGCATCCTATAGATAGTCAAAAGGTATTTTGAGATATTTTTAATTGACGAAAATATTATGTTTTTCCCCCAATTTACAGCAAGGAATATTTTTAAACTAGTCGTTAGCCCATCACCCATCATACATATTCACATTGCTATTTTCCTTTCCACCTGTTTACATAAAGTAAATTGGCTCCAAAACAAACAGCGAGTATTATATTCTTGAATATAAGGTCAATGTGTATGAAAAATTTTTGTATACATTCACCATGGAAAAAAAGTCCAAACTCATTAATCCTTTCTATACACATGTGGAATAAACAAGAATCACAATTGAGTTCAAGATTGAAGAGGTGAAAAATATTAATGCATGAGCATAAACTTATGTAAAAAGTAAATATTTAAACATTAGAATGGGATAAATTATATAAATACTGATTCAACTATTCAATCCTGGAAAAGATTTATCACTTTCTGTCGTATGCATGCTGCACAAAATATAGGGAACAGAAGCACAAGAAAATAAGTTGTTTAGCAATTTAGCAATGGAACTCATTTTCAATCCTCTTGGAGGACTCTAGTTGAAGTTCCAGGCCAAATGATTTCACAGTTTTACGATCAGCAGTTAGCAAATTGTTGTTGTTGTTATTGCTGTTGTAACTTGTTATTTTAAGAAATCTTAGTAAGCAACAGATAAGAACTGTTATGTTTCTTTTTTTTCTCCTTCTCTTTTTAAGTTTTTAATGATTATTTTGTTTTCTTAATTTAGGATGCAGGTCTAGTGTTAAGGCTGTTGGCTAACCAAAAACAGAAGCCAATATTTTATCGAGAAAAGCGGCCGTACATGTTGGTAGATCATGTTCAAATGGACTCTGACAATGTAAGTTAATGTGATGAAATTTTTAAGGATGGCAGTTTAAGCTCCATCATAATCTAATTTGTTGACATTTTCGATTTTACAGGCAGAAAATGAAAAGGGTACCCTAAAAATATCTGGATATATCCGTGGAAAACAGTTGTCAGTGAATCGTTTAATTCACTTGCCAGGTCTTGGAGATTTCCAAATGAAACAGGTAATTACAGTGTAAACAGACTAAGAATCAGTCTAATTTTAGGAAAGACTTTTTAAGTTATTCTTTTTAAGTTCTACATTTAGTATGTAGCCTCAGTGGAATTTATCCTGAATTTTCCATTAAACTCGTTAAACTCAAGCTACCATATTACACGCAAGGATTTATGTTTTTTTAAATGTTGTCATTCTCATAATTAGAAGAATGAATAGTTGGTACATCCTGTGAGAGATTCCTTCATGAAATTCCCTATTTGAATCTGATGACCACTGTTTCAAATTTTTGGATTACACCCTGGTGTCTTACTTTCTAACAAACATTATTTTGTAATTATAGATTGATTTACCATCAGATCCTTACACTATACGAAAAAAACAAGATAAAAACTCAATGGTAATATTTTTGTATACTGCATTTTCAGTATTTATATTTCTTTACATTTTGTGCATGGGCTAATACTTTGATACAGTTTTTATTAAAATCTTTCACACAACTTGTATGTATAAGTTGAAGAAAACGAATTATACGTCCTATAACTTTTTCAAATCTTCTAAAAACTAGGCCTTTCATGACGAAAACATGTTTAATCGAACTGTTTTGTACTGTCTATACAGGAAGAAGAAGATGATAGTTTGATGGAAGAAGACCTCAAAGTTATTGCTACCTCTGACCCATCTAAACAGATGTCTCTTGTAACTGAAGCAGAAGTTGACCCAATGGAAGGTGAACAAACATGGCCAACAGAAGAAGAACTGCTGCAAGCTGACGGTTGGTGATGTTGGATATCCTGCAGTGTTTTCATTAAGTTGTGCATTTTGCTGAAAATAGCATATTTTAAACAGTGTTCTTTCAATGGAAGTTCTGCTGTAATTACTACTTATTTATTTTTAGAGGAAGCTCAAAAAGTTAATGAAAGAAAACAAAAGAAAGTACCAAAAGGCACATCAGAGTACCAAGCAGCTTGGATTGTTGACGAGAATGATGATGATGAAGAAGAAGAAGACGATGAGGACAGTGATTCTGAAGATATGCATGAAGTTGCAGATGCTGAAGATGAAGAGGTATGGAATGTTTCTTTCCTTCTAAATGTAATATGCTTTATGCAAATATTTGTAAGAACTGTTGGTTCCCATTCAAATAAAATATTTTGTTCTCACTTTAGGAAAGTGAACATGGAGATGAATATGACACAGTAGGGTTAAATTGTTTGTTTATCTTTTGTTTCTGATATATTTATTTTTGCTTTATTTCGTTTTTTGAAACTTGTGGTAATATTTTAATATGTACTGTAAACAATGCTTCTTCTTTAGCAAAACCTTTTAACTTCTGTTTAGATAAGCATTGCGGCATCCACCGTTATAAATGATGCAAAATATGATGAAGACTTTGATATGGATGAAGAACAAAAACAGTAAGTTGGATACGAATGGTTACAAACTCATTCGTGTTACCATGCAAAAACGAGGGTTGTTTGTTATGCATCGAGGATGAGTGATACTTTTGTTTATTTCTAGGTTAGAAAAATATAGACTAGAACGGGAGAATGAGATGTTTCCAGATGAAGTGGATACCCCTATGCATATGCCTGCTAGTGAAAGATTTCAACGGTAAGTGATATTGAAAAAATGTTGTTCTTTGCAGAAAGGAAAAGGGAAAAATCGTGGAAGTTGGTTGGGCTAAGTCTTTCTGTTTTGTGCATATCAAAAATATAAAACTACCCACAATTTAAGAGTTCAGAGTTATCTTTTATTGTAACTTTTATTAACATTTACATATTCTTGTTTGTGCTTTCTTTTAATCAGCTAAAGATATAGATACACTGGAATCAATTAATTGGAACATCTCTTCCCGAACAAATTTTCTGCTCCCTTGCAAGTTCGGTCATAAAAATGTCTCATATTTTTATTAGGAAAATGTTTTGTGGCAAACCTCATGTGTTATCCCATTTTGATTGTAGTTATATTGCTCGACCATGTGCGTGTTTCAAAAAATTTGAACAGTTTCCTGGTTACTAATTTGGCATCATAAACGTTAACTAACCTTCTTTAACTAACTAATTAATTGTCCACAACCTACTGATCTCTGTATTTAACAAATTCGGCTTCACATAGTTTAATTTATTATTCACTCAGATATCGTGGCTTAAAAAGTTTCCGTACATCACCCTGGGACCCTAAAGAGAATTTGCCCTTAGATTATGCAAGGTATGTAAAAATTGAGAGTTGGAAATATGAGAGATTGCATTGTCTCAAAGGAGCGACTTGTGTGTGCTTATTTGTGTTTTGAAGTTTAAAGAGGAGCAGGTACTCTGTAGGGAGCTAGTTTGTTGCTGGAAAGTGATGATTTTTCACGACTGGTCGTTCTTTCAAGAAAGTATATTTTTTTTGTACCTCTAAATGTTTAATTCTGTGTTTTTTTCGATCTAGAATTTTTCAATTTCAAAATTTTAACCGAACTAAAAAGAAGATTTTGAAAGAAGATGATGAAGAGAGTGATAGTGCATTGGTTCGTTTTATTTTTGATTTTTTGTCTTTCGTATTCCACTTATTGTGTTGTGTTTAAAAATACCATTAAATACAAAAAAAAATCTGGTCTAGGGAGACACCTGTTAAAGAGGCTTGGACATTCGTTTTTCGGGAACAATGTTTACAATTTCGGAATACTCTTCCTATTTTTATGTAAAAGAAAAGTGACAAGTTGTAACTGACATTCCACAAGGCGTCCGCTTTTGAGATGTCAGTTATAGACAAAATGTTAAGAATTGGTAGCCATGTTTTCTCATTCCTCACTACCACAAAGCTATGCTAACCTAGAAAACGCGGTATACTGTTTTAGTTAAAAGCTTTAACATTTTTCTTTTATTGTTGTGTTTGTTTAATATACGTCACAAACAAGTTGTTCTAATATGCTTTTGTTTTAATTACAGCCTGGTTTATTCCCCTTTTTTAATTATAGCCTGGATGGTATGTAACGATCCATGTTTGTGGTGTACCGAAAACATATGTCGGTAAGTGGATGTGTTTCTTTCTACGTTATCTGTTCTTTCCCAGTGTGGTTTATCGGCAGTTCGTAAGCAAATTTTTGACCGTACCTTCCTTTTTGAATGGATTAAGGAAGAGTAGTCGTCACTAAATTAACAGTCTTTTTACGATTTTTTTTGTGTGTAAAATTTTAAGCATATTTATCGGCGTAAAAGTTATTCCAATGGAATGAGATTTGCTCTACTGTTCGTAGTAACATCTTTCAGTTTTTTTCACACATTCTCAATGTCGTTATAGAAACTTGGAATCCAAAGCACGCAATGCTAGTGTTTGGCTTACTGCCGCACGAACAAAAGGTATGATGCGCCTCGCGCGACTTATGGTTGGCCCATTGTACCAAACCGTGTCTCACGAACAAGCGGAGTCGAACATCCTAACATATATCCACATAAGAATTTTTGTATCTAAAAAATCCGCCCAAATTTGATTTTCACTCGTCTCATCAGACATGTAATTTGCAAGATGCCGGCTTTTTTGCTGAAGAAGTTTTCGGTTGCGCGCGTAAAAGTGTTTTACCGCAACATTCTTTGCCTCTATATTAGGTGAACGTAAAACTTCAGAGAAATACACCTGTTTTCCTGGGCTTCTTTGATTAATTGTTCGCTCAAACCCATAATTTATTTACTTCTGTAGATGACAGTGATGAATTTCGCCATCAAAAGACATCCAACTTGTAACTTACCAATAAAAGCAAAAGTAAGAGTTTTTTGCTCGTTTGTCGTTGATGCTCGTTTGTCGTTGATGCTCGTTTGTCGTTGATGCTTGTTTGTCGTTAATGCTCGTTTGTCGTTGATGCTCGTTTGTCGTTGATGATAGTTTGTCGTCGTTGATGATAGTTTGTTGTCGTTGATGATAGTTTGACGTTGATGATAGTTTGTCGTTGATGCTCGTTTGTCGTTGATGCTCGTTTGTCGTTGATGGTAGTTTGTCGTTGATGCTCGTTTGTCGTTAATGATAGTTTGTCGTTATTGATAGTTTGTCGTTGATGGTAGTTTGTCGTAGATGATAGTTTGTCGTTGATGATAGTTTGGGTTTTAGACGCACTATTAACGCACTATTAACTATTAGGACAGAGTTTAACTTTGAGAAAAATTTTGAAACAGAACGGAACGGAGTCTGATTCGTCACTCTACTAATTATTCTTTTGCCTTAAACTATCCTGTACCTTTCGAAAACAATTTTGAAACGATTTCTACTATTTACCAACCTATTTGGAAATGATAGTTTTTATTGTTCTGTTCTATTTTGTCGACTTAAATATCAATCTAGCTTGACAATTAAGACAATGAATTTTCATTATTTACTACAGCGTATTTGACACTACTATTTTTTATAGGACCGACTGATCTTTCATGTTGGTTATCGCCGTTTTATTTCGTGCCCAATCTTCTCGCAACATACAACCGGAGATAAATTCAAGGTGAGTTGACCGGGAAGTACTTTGTATATAACGCAATGAACGTGAGACAAAGATTCGCGTATAATAATTTACCGACTTTCTTTTTAGGCAGAGAGATTTTTACCTCACTCTGATGTTGTTATAGCAACGGTGTACGCACCAATCATGTTTCCTCCTGCACCTGTTCTCGTGTTTACAGAAGAGCATCAGTTGGTTGCCACAGGGTCGGTGCTGGGATCGAATCCTGATCGAATAATAGTAAAAAAGATAGTACTAAGCGGTCATCCATTCAAAATAAATAAAAAGTCCAGTGTCGTCCGATATATGTTTTTTAATAGAGGTGAGTTTGACCACCGTACTTCGTGAAATTGCTGCTTTGGTTGAGTTCCGTGTTTTTTTAACTTTGCCAGAAAACATGTAAAAATAGTTTTTCTTTTCGTTTGTTGACGCAGATTGTGGGATTGGAATGCAATTTTTTCAAGGATCAAATTGACGTATAGTTTATCTCGAGATGAAGTCAATAATTCTTTTCATAATAACATTGACGCAAAACAATTGATCACGCGAGGCAGGACAAAATGTCATGACATCTCTCAAGCATTTGAAGAAGCGTGGGAGAAAGGCCTTGGATGACCTTATTTTTCATTTATATGATATTATTGTTTCTATTTTCAGAGGATATTCTGTGGTTTAAACCTGTTGAATTATCTACAAAATACGGAAGGAGAGGACATATTAAAGAGCCGTTAGGTAGGAAAATTAAATTGTTGTTATTTGATTGCCAACATTTTTTTCATATAGTGACCCATTTACACTGTCATAAACGCGGGCGGGTCGCGTGTTCCACTCTCGACCAAGTCACGTCAGTGCCTACCGAAATTTGAATTTTTTTTCTTTCTTTGCTTAACACGCAACATTGTATAGAGTTGGTTTTTGTAGGTGGTTGGCTAGTTTAATTGTAATTGTGCTTGCATGGCTTTCTACAGGCACAACCAGGACCCTTCTTATTTATTAATTGGTAACAGTATGAAACAGTAGAAGCTCAAGAGAAAGTGAATAAGCAAAATAGTATTCTTTTCAGTACTCCATAAAATCTTATGTTTCAGGTACACACGGTCATATGAAGTGTGTGTTTGATGGGCAGTTAAAAGCGCAAGACACAATTTGCATGAATCTTTTTAAACGAATTTACCCAAAATGGATATACGAGCCATCCGTCGCTGCGCCCGTGAGAGTACCGTTCGAAGCGATATCTGAAGATATTGAAGACACCGATATGTAAACTAAAATTTTAAGAATATAAGATGTAAAAAAAGCTTAGAGGTGTTTTGTTTTGTGTCTGCAGAAACTGATTTTTGTGGATCGCAGGAACTGATATATTTTTTGTAGCATTGTCAATTTTAACTGATCTCACGCACGTGTCTAATTAATTATGTCCTAATTACGGAAGCAAGGTTGAACTAAGGCTAATTGTGCATTGCTTGACGCCCCCGTTGCTTATGTGAATTTTTGAACTTGGAATGTATTTACTAGTAGTAGTATCACTTCAATGCAATGACTAATTACTGTTTCTTCGTCGTCTGATGAAACACTTATTGCTTAGTAGTGTTGAGTTATAATCAATACTTTTTTGCTATATCGAAATAACTTGACTTTTAAACTTTCTTATAAAAAATCAAATGCGAGAAGTCGTACCTCATCTGAATTGTTAGTGATTCCATATGATTTCCCGTTACGCCGCATGGTCGTACACGTACGCGCATGCGTTAACAGAGCCTCATAAAACTGGATAAGGTGACTGCTCAAAGGCGTTTTTGGAAAGGAACTAGAAGAATGCGGAAAATATGGCGGTGATATTAACATTTATTTTGGGAAGTGACATTCTGATTAAAAATAGGAAACGACTGTTTGGAAACAAGGAATGGTTGCTTCTTCATAGATTAGCATATATCAATCAAAACATATTTTCAAGCGCTTAAAGACACGACTGTTCGCGAAAAGAAACAAATACGCGAATTGTAAGGGGTATTAACAGTTAAAAAACTATTTCTTAATCAATATACATGTATAAAATGGAGAGGCTGAATAAGCCCAGTCTTAATTCTGGTCTTTATTTTACACTAGACCATCCATGTTTTTGTTGCGCTGTCAGAGTTTCTTAAAGAATTTATTTAGGAAAAATGAAAATGTCTGTCTTATCTGTCAGATTTTGAGGATGTTCGGGGAATCCATTATTTTAGTTCCGCATTCCTTTTTTTTCAACAATCTTTTTTTCTGCAATAATTTTTCCCCAATTTGATTCATTAACGGATATAAACATGAACATGTAATGATTAAGAAGCGTTACTCATCATAATTTTTTTGCATGACATCAATGTCAAAGAGATCATAGTAAAAATCTAACGAGGTTAAAATTAGATCTGGGCGAAATTTATATAAATTGATGTGTTTTGCCATCTAGTACTAAATTGAATTGAAAATGTTGTCCAAACGTGCCGAAAAGAGTTTGGGAATGCCGAATCTGCTATATACTTCATGGAAAAAACAACACGACAACCCTTATGATGAAGAGGTAAACCCAACAGGTATTATAAATCTGGGCACTGCAGAAAATAACATGATCTATGACATCATCAACAAGAAACTGAGCGAAATTGATTTGGGAAAAATGAAAGAGTCTGGTACGCACTATTGCAAGTTTACTGGTATGGACGTATTTCGAACTTCCTTGAGCAGATTCTTTCAAGTGTTTATGAACCCTCGTGTAAGTGTCACACCAGATGAGATATTTGTTACAAATGGCGGCGGTGTTGCTATAGAAACATTGGGACAAATTCTATGCGACGAAGGAGAGGGAGTCCTTACTCCGGCACCTTATTACAAAGCGTTTAAAACAGATTTAGAGCAAAGATTTGCGACTAGACTATGCTCCTTTCATTTTTCTGATGATTTCGGAATGACTATGAAAGATTTAAAAGCAATACACCAAAAAGTAACGAAAAGGGGGATTAAAATCAAAGCGATATTAATATCTCACCCTATTAATCCTCTGGGAATTTTTTACACGAAAGAACAGCTATTGATGTTATTGGAATACTGCTGGTCCAGTCAAATCCACCTAATCTGCGATGAAATATATATGTTATCAGTTTATGATGACAAACATATGTCATTCGTTAATTTAC
Organism: Hydractinia echinata; assembly: GCA_030067915.1. NCBI lineage: Eukaryota > Metazoa > Cnidaria > Hydrozoa > Anthoathecata > Hydractiniidae > Hydractinia > Hydractinia echinata. Next base: position 693,257 of record JASGCC010000071.1, read on the forward strand.
TCGGAATACACAACATCCATAAGTACCTCAATATTATTCATATTGTTTGGAGTTTCAGCAAAACATTTGCTTTGTCTGGATTTCGTTGCGGTGTGATCATAACTTTCAATGCATTAGTTCAAAAGGCCTTGCTTTCGCTGTCGTATTATACCACTTCATCGACTCTAACTCAATTTGTCGTCCAAGAAATGATATCCGATATTGATTGGGTTAAAGCTTTGAAATCAACCACTCAAAATCGATTGTTGAGATCACGTGGTTTGGTTATTGCGCGACTTGATGAAATGAACATCCCTTATATTTTACCTACAAGTGGAATGTTCATTGTTTTTAATATCTCGAAATTTCTTCGCGAAAAAACGGAAAAAGCAGAGTTGGAGTTGTTTGATCGTTTCATGAAACATGGTGTGTATGTTGTTCCTGGCACAAATTTGGAGTTTCCTGAGCCAGGATGGTTCAGATTAATAATATCTAACAAACTTGATATTATCGAAGTTGGGATGTCGCGAATGATAGACGCTTTAAATTGCAACGATTGAGAAAGTTGTTTTGCAGTAACTGTAAATATTATTTTTGTGCTGGATTCTGTGCCACATTATTTCTATGTAACTTTTAGCAGAGAAAAAATATCTTTACTTTATATATACGACAAAAACACATATTTTAACATCGGAACGAAGTACAGAAAAACAAAGTGTAACACGTTAAAAACATGGCGTACTGACTAGATTATTTTAAAATGTTAGATAATATTAGCTATCGTAGCGCACTAAATAAAATGCGTATTTTGTATACCTGGATTTTTAAGTATAACCAACAGAGAGCACGACTACGACCAAGACACGACAAAAACGGTTCCGCTGTTTTGAGGAAGCTTCAAAATACAACTTTCGTGAGTAATTTACATGGGGAAAAGTTACATCACGTCAAAATGTATGGAGTTATATGTGGGACAATATTCGTGTATGGTTTTCGTCGCGTCGTAATGCTTTTCGTCGTGTCGTATCTTTCTTCGTGGCGTGGTTTTCTTTGACTCGTAATAGTTTTCGTCCTGTCGTATCTTTCTTCGTGGTGTGGTTTTCTTCGCAGCGTAATGGTTTTCGTCGTGGCGTATTACTCTGTTGGTGTGATCTTATGTTTCGTCGTGTCGTATGTCACTTCGTGGGGTATTTCACTTTGTGGCGGAATAGTTATGCTTTTTTTACACGGAATTACTAATTTCGTGAAGCTTTTACACAATATATTTCACTTTCTTTCTAGTGGCTTTGGTCTTTCTACTGGGTAGAGCTAGCTATTATTTTTGTCATTTTCTTTTAATAAACGATACATTCTTAGCTATAGATTTAGCTAGCTATACATTTTTAGCATGCTACACTGTATAATCTATTATCTATTTTGTAGTTTAAATGGATTCTGATGAAAATATCAAAAATCAAGTAAACTAACTACATAAACATAAATTATTACATAAAACTCTTACACAACACTCATAATCACAAATGTAAAACTAACTTAAAAATAGAATATAATTTTTAGCACTAAACTAAAGGTTTTGTTTATTTTACCGCACTTTATTCATGTGACTTGGATTTCTTGTAAGCGCTACACGAGTTTAGCAATTTCGTGTTAAAAAAGCATAAAAATTTTCGCTACGAAGTGAAATACGCCACGAAGTGAAATACGCGACGAAGTGAAATACGCCGCAAAGTGAAATACGCCACGAAGTGAAATACGCCACGAAATGAAATACACCGCGACGAACACAAATACGACTCGACGAAACGTACAACCACCCCACAAAGAAAGACACGACGCGACAAAAACCACACCACGAAGAAAGATACGACACGACGAAAACCATACACGAATATTGTCCCATATATAACTCCATAAAAATGGCTGCCAATGGTATTCTGACTCGGGAAGAACTTCAAGGAAAAATTAAAGAACAGGGAGAAGTTGTGCGAAAATTAAAGTCGTTAAGTATACAGTCAGATGACACTAAAACTCAGGTATTTTATAAAAAGTGTACCAACATATAGAAAGCGTCTTAATTGAATGAAAAATTAGCTATAAAAGTGAAAATGGCTTCACAGCAAAACAACCAAAAAGACACGTTTTTTCATTCTTTGATTTAATGAATTTGATAAATTCACGAGACTCCATGCGTAAATATACGACTATTGGACTATTTATAGAAATTTTGGGGATTGGGTAAGAATGCAAGTGCCTTCTTCATGCTTTATCACATGCACAAATGAGGAGAGTTACGAGGCCGACTTGCCGGAAACGCCACAAAAACCATGGGGGCTGTCCGACGACTTCCGGCAATTTAAAAAAAACTTAAAATTTCGCCCGGAGAAACCCGAAACAACCCGAAACAACATTTTTTTAAACATTTATTACCATGTACATGCCTTGCCATGAGCAAATAACCTCCCAAGCAATTAAATGCTCGCGTCAGAGTGTCCACGCGAGCAATTTTGCTCGCCATATTTTTCGCTAAAAAAACTTTACATTTAGTCTCTCAGGGCATCTTTTTCAGGAGAGACGTGCGCCTTGGCACACACCTAAATCGTTTCAGGCGTGTGATTAAAACGTCCGCCACTTCTAGTTTGGTCAGACATGTCCGTAGCTCGTTTCGAACTTTCGTCGGTTAAAACGTCCAATAGATTTCCGTCTTGGTGGGACACTTTTAGATCTCAGAGTTATTGAATAGTCCTGGTCCTTTAAATCCACGAGCAAGCCTATTCATAGCCAACCTGACCATCCTAGCTAATTCACCGACTCCTGACTTAGTTAAAAAACTACGTAGACATAAATCTTTTTTGCCTGGCCCCTTCGTCGTTGATACCCAGGTCTTACACAAGAAATCCAGCCATGCGGTTCTTAACTAATGCTGAGGTGAACGCCGACGGAGCACGGATGACGCAAGTCTGCAAAACTGCACTTACAGGCGGAACAGACAATTTATCATGGATTTAATTGTAGATAATTTCTTTTGACGAAACAATTGGAAACCATAGCAGGTCCAAATTTAATGGATTATTGCCGCAACTGTTATTCAAACAATTTTAAAAACGAAACCCACATGCAGTATAATTTTTTTTTCTGTATAAATTTTCTGTATAAATTTTAAAAAGAGATTTTATTTATTAGTTTTATTTAAACCACGCGGATAAAGATTTTTTTCAATTTGAAAACGAAGCATATTTTTTTCCTATTTGCTTGTGATGACCTGAAAAATAAACATTAAATTTATGAAAACGACAGTATAGTCATGCATGCTATTTCGGACATGTAGAAAAGGAAGATTGAGAGAGTCGCTATACCAGTAGACGCTCGATTATCGTGTTTGGGGTTCACGATTTAAAACGTCCCCCATTTTTCTACTGCAAAATGAATGCGCAACAAAGATTGACCTTAATGGCCTGGGTAGAAAATAATCACACCAAATATCTTTTCAGTTTCAGGTTGAGCGTTCGTGCAGGAATTTCGCTTAAAAGACCAATCAATTCTTGAGAAAAATGTTTACACTTATCTCAAGATGTTAATATTTACGCGAGCAATAGAATGCTCGGGTAACAAGCATTTACGAGAGCACTACGCGGGCGGGAGCAATTGCTCGCGACTCATGGCAAGGCCTGATGTATAATTTATTCTTTTAATGTTGAGCCAGTGTTATAGTGGAAAGAGTCCTGAAAAAAACTGTTTTTTATATCATTTATTCCATAAATAGCTATATAAAATCCCACAAATAATAAACTGAGAGTACAACGACAAAATAGCACCTTCCTCCTTCTTCTCGACAAAATTTAAATGACAACAAAATGAGCTCGTGCGCGTTGCATTTCGGGCGCAATTCATGCGGTTTCGGACGGGCCCAGAGACTTTTCCGGGTGGTTACAGACGAAAACCTTGAAAAAACGCCTGCGGCCGCCATTCGGCAAGTCGGCACCCTCGTGGAGAGTGTCAAGTTTGTTTTCAAGTACGCAACTCATAACAGCAAATATGTATACTTTTACTTGCCTAAACGGCTGATGATGCCCCTCCAATTCTAAAACTGTGTGTGTTCAAGTTAGCACTGCATTTTCAGGCCCGGCGGAGCCGGTGGGGGGTCAAACACTTGTGAAGTCGAAAACGAAAATTTCATGACGTCATCTAATATATTTTTCAGACAGATTCCTTTTAAGAATAGTAGGCAACCGAAAATTTTATGAAAAAAATTATTCAGAGATATTCGTTAACGAAGTTTTTTCTTCGACCTGTGATTGTTTACAAGAAATTGAAAAGAGAATATTTTAATTATTAATTAGTTATTTAAAGTGAACTTGTAGAACTCTTATTCAACACATTTTCTGCATAAGAATGCCCCCGTCATAATAAAGCAAAATAAATAATTCTCAAAGCAGGCCATTTCGTGAGAGGTGTGCGATCGCACGCGCATGCCCCACACACGCACAGATTAGGCGAGCGATTAATCGCACGTGCAAATTTTGTTTTCTTAATGTCTGCGATAGCTTTCTGAAATTATCAAAATTACGAAAAGGCAAAATATGAAGTCAGAGAATGATTTAAGAAGGCTTTACAACCCTTATCGTTAACTTAAATCTTTTTCATGTACGTATAAAACTGCGTAGTTAAAATGCATAAAAAGAAACAAAATAATGAATTATTACAGATCGTCTGTAACGATGTACGGAAGATTCTTTCTCATGTTTTTATAATTTATTATCTATTTTTATCTTACCAATCATAGTGTGCATAATAAAATGAGTGGCAGTAATGGGGAGGACAAAGTTCCATGTGTCTTATTAATTGTATTTTTAATTTTTTTTCACATTTTTTGTAGCCACTTGTTGTTTGAGAGTAAAAATTTTTTACTTATTTTTAACACATTTATCAATTTAGTCCTGGGCACTAGCTTGTGAAATACATGTCAATAACACCTAAAAATGATACCTGCTATACTGCTCTATTACCAGAAGCAAATCATTTCAATATGCTCAATGTGATTGCAAAGATATAAATAGATTAGAATAACATTCAACACAAAAGAAAAATTGATCTCCAGAATCGTGTTTTAGAGAGAGTGAAAAAATCGTTATTGAGAAAAAAAATAAAGCACGTATAAGTGAAGTAAGGTCATAAGTATTGGGTTCTTTTAAAAAACTTTGCTCAGATTAAATTTTAAATGTGCGTTATTTATGTCATTTGTTCACAAATAACTAAAACAAAATAAGTATCAAATAAAAAAAATCTTTGATAGTAACGAAATATTATTTTAGTAAGCTATTTCATGATCCATCCTTAGCATTGAAATGTTAAATATCGTTATTAGCCACGCTTCAACTTTCCGTAATTTAATTTACATTAAATATTGTTTGTCCCACATGTAGTTACAAAGTTTAATTAATGACTTTACTCACAATTTTTCGTACCACGTGAACTTTGTTGGAACTTGCTCTTCGCATGTTCCTTACGCTAAAACAATAGCCTCTGTGCAGCGTAAGAGGGGTAAAGGAAATTTGTTTTCACTTTTGCTTTCAAAAATTTAATTTTTTAAGATCGCACGCGCACCACACGCGCGGAATTATTGAGGCGTGCGATTCATCGCACGAAATGGCCTGTCAAAGCATTTGTTTCTGGTTTGTGGGTGAAATATGGATAAAAACAGGAAATGTAATAATCGAGAAAACGATTCTATTCAACTCTCATTTTTGTTTTGTGAGAATATTTGTTATAATACGAATTTAAAAATGCTAAAAGCAAATAAAACATCGCAGAAAAAAAACAGCGAGGGAAACCCAGGCAATGTTTTGTCTTATCAAATACCTTTACCACATTTTGTTTCTCTGATTCGTTGTTTATTTTTCCTTTTTTCTCTCAAAGTTTTAAATGGGTCTCTACGATAATTTGACGATTTCGAAGACATTTTCACGATAGCGAAAAGAAACTTATAATAATAAAAAAATGATGAAATGCTATATTATATATTTCAACCTTTTTTCCAGTGCTTTTTGTCTTGCTTATATCCTTATGCATAAATATTGCGTAAACAGAAAGTTCTCAATGCTGAAGGTCAGATTTTTTTTAGTATACGTGAGTCATAACTCATTTCGTGCACAGAAATATTTGATCGCCAGAACGAAAACATATGAAGTGGAATATTTTGTAACATTAAATCCTTCAATTTTCAGGAAACATTTTGGGATAAAAATTAGTTCATTGAAAAGAGCAGTTTTAAAAGTAAAATGTTCCTTAAAAAAAAAGTAAAAGAAATTAATTATTTACCATACCGCTACCTTAAGCATGGCACTGACATATTTCGGGTCACAAATTCGCAGTTTTGCAGAATAAACCAAGGACCAAACCACAAAATGACAAGTAATGAGCAAATGCGTTTATGGGATAAAGCCTTCCACCAATCCTGGCCAAACAGATCTGAAAGGTGGCTCTATATGGATCAGTTTTGACATTGTCTAAGTAATGTAATAAGTTTCTTATAAAGGCGAGAAAGTGAAGGATCCAATCCAACAGGTCTGCAAACGTATTAAAGATAAACAGTGAAGAACGACCTCCAAAGAGAAGAACAATATCAAAGAAACCAGCCTTTCCATTGATAACCCAAGAGGTTTCAGTCCTCAGGGTGAATTGGGCACAATCTAAAAGCATTTAATATCCAACTTAGCTAAGAAACAATGCCATCTAAACGAAGAATCATGCTGACAGTGACATCAAAAGAAGAATACAAAACTGAGTATTCATCTTTAGAAAACCCATCATTCACTGAACACCCCTTTGGAGATGATAAATCTAAAATAACCTTTACTGTGCCATCCTTTTTTGGAGCAGCACCTAGAGGAAAACAGTGGAAGTTATGTAGTGTAAGATATGGAAAAGGACCAACGGTATGTCCACAGTTTAGCTCCTGAAGAATAGCCTTTTCAACCTTCACCATTTTAGTCTCAGAAGATTTGTTATTTTTCTTACTAGAACTGAGACAACCACTATCATAACCCAGGCGAAATCCATGCTTAAATCCAGATACAATGAAGTCGACTAAAGCCCTATTAGGATAAGTAGAAAAAAGATGTTCCAAAACATTGACTTTTTTGTTGACACTAAGCTCTTAACCATGAAAAAGTTATTGGGGACCTTGCCGAGTGGCCCTGAGTGGACAATTTATGGCTGAGTGGTTTTGGTAACAAAACCCTTGGTAAACCATTGACACACTTGACTAAAAAGGGGGCATTCTAAAACAGATTTGAAAATTCACTTACCAACCGTTTTGAACAAGTGGACTCAAAATGCCCTTTCTCAAAACAAGAAAAACAGGTAAAGTCCTGAAGGCGAGAGGCAGAGGTGCTGGAACCATAGGATTGGGAGGATGATGTTGAAGGAAGCAATGGGGCCCTGCACAGGTACTGATTAAATTTATAAAAAAATTATTTAAATTAAATTGTATTAAATACAATACTGTGATCATGGAGGTTATCACTAAGCTACAACAGCAAAATAACGCAACGCCAGACTTTAAATATGAGCTTGTGTCCCAGTAGGGAATAACTGTGAATATCTGCACATGTTTGGAATTACTGACGCATATTATTGCCTCATATATATACCCACATCAGTGTGTGACAGACAGAATATGAATATTATTATACAGATAAAACGCAATGTGATAAAACGTAAGGAGGTAATAAGGACATACTTGATGCAGAGGAATTTGAGTTTAGATCTAACACAGTCCAGATCAGATTGGAAGAGGGTTATTAATATACCCCATTCAACCCATTCTAGCATGGAAAACGGATGTTAAGCAAAAAAGTATGAAAAAAAAATATGGCTGAGCGATCATCAAATGTTAAAATAGTTTTGATATAGGAAAATAGTGAAAATTTATGTAAAAAATAATACGAAAGTGATGTGTGCAAAATGAATTATATTTTTCACAATTTTACAAAGTCTAACATCACCTATAAAATTGTGCTGTAATTTACCAATCTTGTTAAAACAAAATTGATGTCAAAGTGAAGTATATTAAGATTAGCGAAGCCATTGCATTTCACTTTAAAGTTTGAGGCTAAACAACTTGGAAACGATGGAAATAACTGATGTCATCTGCTGTGTGGGTAACTAGGGACCACCTGGAACCAAAATAATTTCTTAAACCTGAGTCAACCCACTTGTTTTGGAGCAGATGGGTTTTTGATGTCATCAATAAACTCTTAAACCTTTGTTTCTCTGCAACCGCTTATCAAAAGGACATGAATAAATTATTTTTTTTAAAAAGGTTTGGTACATTGGTAGGTCTTTATTATCTCTAATATCTCCTCAACCATTCGTCGAAATCACATGATCATCTACATTATTTTGATCAGAGCTTTATGCTCAAGACAATGGAAGTGGCTGTGAAAAATGCCTATTGCCAGTTCCGATGCTGACATCTTCAAAATTAAACTACGGGATCTATTTCATTGTTTTTCTGCCTAGGTGAAAGAAAACAATCATGTAGCAAACTTTTTTTCTCTTGCTATATAATCATTTTGGATTCCTTCACAAGTTGAGCTAAATTTTAGCATAATGAAAAGCTCCAAGAATTATTACTTAGTATCTCCTTTTTTATTGTTCTTCGAAGCAGATTATCAGCCTCTTTTTATTTATTGGAGCATTTTTTGTTTTCAAGCTGTATCATTTGCTGGTAAAAAAGCAAATTAGTCTTGTTTTATTTCTAACTTCTGTCTTGTAGAAGAAGAAACAAAATGAAATATAATATACTTTTTATTACAATGCGGACAAATTTGCTTCGAAGAACACGTTGTGGTTCAAAGACAATCTTTTCCAGAGAGGTAAATTTTAGTATGGGGTCATTCAAAAAGTATACTTTGTCTTTAAATGAGAAAAAAAGTTTAACTTCCTGAAATGAACAATATTATTCAAATGCTATAATGCAAACTTTCAAGTTAGTAAAAGTAATGATAGAGCAAAAATCGAAATCGAACTGGAGAGTAGCATACCAGTTGTTGATAACTAAATAAAAAACTTCTTTGTAGAAATGAAGTAAATGATATGATACTACTACTAAGTTTAAATACCATCAACGAAGGTTGATGGTATTTATCTTTGTCTGGAGAAAGAAAAAATATTGATTTATGTGGTTTTGGGGTTATAACAAACAGTAGGAAAGAAGCTCACAGATGTAGCATGAACAATAGCCAGCTTGAAAAAAAGTGTCACAAGTGTGTGTACTTTGTGAATGGCCCCTACAAGTACTTGTATGAAACAATGATTAGGCTGTTATTTGTTTGCAATAACATATAAAACGCTGTTTAAAATGTATGTTTTTTTTCTTAGATCAAAGATGAAGTCAATAAATTGTTAGAGTTAAAAAAACTTTTGGGAAATGAGCCTACAAAAAATAACAAATTCGTCTTAAAAACGCCTAAAGTAAGGAGAAGTGGTTTATCCTGATGTGATGATTCTCTTTATTTACTTGATATACACTGTATTTCACTGCATTTTATAACTTTTACAGGGAACAAAGGACTATGGTCCAAAACAGATGGCTATCAGGGAGAACGTTTTCAAAACTATAATAAGTACATTTGAACGGCATGGAGCAGTTCAAATTGATACACCTGTTTTTGAGCTAAAGGTTTGAATTTTTAATTTTTTATGAGCAATTATTGGTCAATATATATCTTTGCAATTGTATAAGTTAATGGATCAACACATCTGAGCCTTTTACTTGCTCAGCCTTTCTAATTCAATTTTTTTTGCGTCGGCAAAAAATTGCCGACGCGAACCTTTATTATAGCGTTTCGCGTCGGCATTTACCCATTTTACGTCGGCAAAAAAATGTCGACGTAATTTTGTTGTGAAATTTGAATGAATGCCACGATCAAAAACGGTCGGTGTTATTATGAAGAACATAAGGTATAGAGAACATTAAAGTCGGCCCCTTTCCTTCATGCTGACACTCTTATGCTCGGCTGGTGCATTACACTGAGACTCGAACGAAAGACGGAAGACCATTTGGAACCATGCCACAAGTCAGTCCGATCTTCATTGTCACAGAGAATACTGCGAGAAGAGTGCGCACCCATGCAAGTTAAATATAACCAGAACATGGGAGAGGTTAGGTGTCCTGTACCTTAATACAGCTTTCGGACGAATGTTCTCGTGATGTAATACCAAAGAAAAAACATGTTGAATAAAGTTTAAAAATTCTTTTTAATTGAGGAAAGAGAAATCAAATATTTTTAGTAATAATAATCGAAAAAATTGTATATCGTATTAAAAAGAAGTCCAGAAGTTCTGTCTCCCACACAACACAGCAGGCAATAAGTCAGCCCTGCCCTCGGTTTTGTGAGAAGAGATGTTCTGCGAAGACTCTAACAATCGAGTCTCCTGTACAGTTTTGCTTCATGTTAAGCTGTGCCAGTGACAAGCATTTTCGAAGCATGCCGCCGGCGACTTCTGCGATATACAACCTAATGATCTTTGATTATTAGTATAGTAAATAATTACTTTATACAAAAGACATTTCAGGTGCGCATTATTGAAGTGACTAAAGTGTTTTTGGTGCGTGATTGAAAACGCTGCTCCATTGTTGCAGGAGCGTGCGGAGGTGCGGGGGCGCGATCGCGCACCTCAAAAGACCAGGACTGATAGCGTTTTTATTAGACTGCTGGATCCGAATTAGTAAGAATTAAAATGGAGAATAAATGGGCTATTATAATGAAAAAGTATAATGAGTATATATTTACGATAGATTCAAGACAATTGAAGGATTCTATAAATTTTCAAAAAAAAATTTATATGCAAAGAAAAAATTTGCCTCGGCAAGATTTTGCCGACGTGAACTTGTTTTTTTTCAATTTGCCTTGGCATTTACCTCGGCATTTGCCGTGTGCCGACGTGAATTAGAAAGGCTGCTTGCTTAGCAATCCCTCTAACGACTGAGCTCCTGTTGTAATGTTATTACAACAGTCCTAAGTTACGACCGAAAGCTTTTACTAAATATATTGGATTCGTCGACTCGCTTACGTTTTTCATAAGTCCTAAGTAGATGGTGCAAGTGCAAGAAAGACAAATTTTTAATATTTATTTTTCTTTACTTTTCGTTTATTTTGCAGGACACACTAACTGGGAAATATGGAGAAGATTCTAAATTAATATATGATTTGAAGGATCAAGGAGGAGAAATCTTGGCTCTTCGCTATGATTTGACTGTATCTTTCAACAAGCAAATTGAAGCCTAAATAATGATGTAGTAATTGTATTAACTAAAAAGTACAAATAAAGTCGTAAACACAACTCCTAAACAAAAAATCTAATATCTTGGAAACACATAAGATTGTATATATTGCTTAAGACTGTTCTCTCGTTTTGTGCCATTTGTCTGATTTTTAGTTTGAATTTTTCTGATGAGCCTTGTTCCTTAATTTGTAATTGCAGGTTCCATTTGCTCGATATGTTGCAATGAATAAAATAGACAAAATAAAAAGATTTCATATAGCTCGTGTTTATAGAAGAGATAATCCAGCAATGACAAAAGGACGATACAGAGAGTTTTACCAGTGTGTAAGTACTTGCTTGAGATGCATATATCTGTGTTGAATTTTGTAATTATTTGCCTGCACCAAATTAACTTTTTATATTTTTTTAAGTCTTTAATAAAGTGATAAAAATTGCAACTAATAAACTTTATAATCTTAATAACATTTTTTTAGGATTTTGACATTGCTGGACAGTATGATCCTTTAATACCAGATGCAGAATGTATAAAGATTGTTTCAGAAATCTTATCCCATTTAAAATTAGGTGATTACGTTATAAAGGTATACCAACTTCACTTCATGAAACGTCGTGAATTGTAGTTCTTATTACTTTTTTATTTTATAACGCCACACACAATAATTTTTCAAACTTTTTTATGTCCTGTTAAAGTGGTTAAAAAAAACAAAACATTGCTGAGGGTGATTGGGGACATGTGCTAATGTTGATTCATTATTATAAACATTGATATCTTTACACCTAGGTAAATCATAGAAAACTACTGGATGGTATCTTTGCAGTTTGTGGTGTGCCAACAGATCAATTCCGTACAATTTGCTCATCAGTGGATAAATTAGATAAGGTATTACCTTAATGGTATTATTTTTGCAAGAATTTATTTTCACAGTTTTAAACCAAATTCATGATATTACGTAGCATCAAAATATTATTCAAGATACCATAGGGCGAAAAAAAATCATGAAATGCCAATAAATCGCAATTTCGTTCACACAAGGAAAAAAAATGGAGTGCTGCTACGAAAGTCATAATAGGGAATCAAAAAGTGTACTTTTGTTTATGTTCTATTGAGAAAAAAGGCTTCTCTTCCAAATATTTTTGGTAATATTTGCAAAAAATTATAATATCCACAAAATGTTTTACAACAATCATGCCTGAAAATTAATACCAGCGAAATAGAAATTTCTTTGATCCACGAAAATATTTCTTGCAAAAATTAGAAAGTTAAACCATATTATTAGTATAATCCAGAAAGTGCTTGCAATAAAATAATAATTTTGTGCAGATATAATTTTTACTTTTATTTTCTACAGACACCTTGGGAGGAAGTTAAGAAAGAGATGGTCACTGAGAAAAGATTATCGGAAGAAATAGCAGATAAAATATATGAATACGTACAGTTAAAAGGTAAAACTATAATCAATAAATAACTTTTTTTACCTTACACTCTTCCCTTCTAATTTACATATCATTGGATAATAAGCTAAGGCAATTCTTCCTTAGTAGTATTTAATATTAAAATTGTGTTAATTGGAAAAAGAACAAGCATAAAAATACTGTATACTTGTGTTTTTGTTTTCATTAGGTAAAAAGGAGTTGATAGATAAACTTCTCAATGATCAGAAGTTACCAAATAATAAAATAGCCAAACAAGGCATCGATGACATGAAGTTGCTACTGAAATATTGTGAATTGTTTAACGTGCTTGACAATGTAAGAAATTTCTTCTTCGTCACATCTTGAACCAGTAAATGTTTAAAAAAAAATTTTTGAGGAAATTTTTTTTAAAAAATTAATTTTTTGAGGAAACTTTATGTTAAAGTTAATTTTTAAAAAAAGTTTTTTACAAAAAAATAATTTTTTAGGTAACTGTAGCATTTTTTTTTCTTCGTCTTAATATTACATGTTATTTTTTAATATTACAGGTGTCATTTGATATGAGTTTAGCTCGGGGACTGGATTATTATACTGGAGTTATTTATGAGGCTGTTTTGACGTCTTTACCTGATGAATTACTCAAAGCAAATCCTGGTATGTATCTGTACGCAAAAAACCTTTGTCTCTATAAAACAGTATAAATGACAGTATATATTTATTTCTATAGGAGAGCAGGTTGGTGTAGGATCAGTAGCAGGTGGTGGCAGATATGATGAACTGGTTGGCATGTTTGCTGCAAAAGGAAGGAAGGTACAGTAATACCGTCATGTTTTAAATGAATGTCTTATAATGATCATTCTTGATACAACAAATATTCTGGAGTAACTCTTCACAAATTCTTCTGTATAAACTGTCTTTTTCAATGCATTTTTATTTCATTATATTTAGTTGTTTTTTTACTTCACCTTCGGTTTTTTTAACTCGTTAGGTATTTTGAAAGAATTTTTTTTAATTATTTCTCAACCGTGTTAAATGATAGTTTTCTCTAATTTGTAGATCTGAAAATATATTTATGGTGTATGAAGCAGTTTTACTGGAAGTGTAGATGGCTGATAATTTGCAGTTTTTTCTAATATTTTTTATTTAATTCAGGTTCCATGTGTCGGTGTTAGTATTGGTATTGAACGAATATTTTCAATCATGGAAGCCAAAGCTGAGGTACACTCCAATTTTTCCTGGCAAAATATTCACGCATTTTACGACATTTGAATTTTATAGAATGAGTCAGAATTTTTTGGCCACTTGAATATAATTTTTTGAATCTTTTTAATTTAGGCCAGTTCTGACAAAGTTCGAACTTCTAAAACTGAAGTTTTAGTCGTTTCTGGCCAAAAAAATATGTTGGAGCAGCGTCTGCAGTTGGTGAATGAATTATGGGACCAAAATATTAAGGTAGGTTTCTATAAAGCTGAAAGAAATTTAACTTGTTCTCCAAGCTAATTTTAGATAAGAGAAACTACCAAATTTTATCTCAAGCTTCATTTGTGCGTCTTTTAGTGGATGAATTCAACAGAAATGTTTGTGATAAAACATGTGGAAATTTTCTTTGCGGATAAAAAAACCTAATAAAAAATGATCGGAACTTCTTCCGCATAAAATTCTTTTTTTAACATTCTACGGTTTTTGTTTGCACTTTTTCTGTAGGCAGAGATTTCGTATAAAAACAATCCTAAGCTGTTGAACCAGTTTCAATATTGCGAAGAAAATGGGATACCATTCTGTGCAGTTATTGGGGAGGAGGAGCTGAAGAATGAGGTTGTAACGTTAAGAAATATGGTCACGAGAGAACAGGTAACCTTTCAATGCATTGGTGTTTACACTCTTTTTTATAAGAACAAAGAGGCTCGGATGGTTAAAAATAAGAACAACACAAAACACAGCAATCATGAAGAAATATCTTTAAAAGAGACTTTAGGTCACAAACATCTGGAATGTGCTGTTTAATAATTTTTTAAAAAAATGCGTAAGTTATAAGTACAAAATAAGAAAAACTTTAGGCTAAACATGGGGAAAAAATAAAAACATCCCAGGTTGTAGACAAATTTCCTGGTTCTTAGAGCTTATTTTCTTATATTAAGAAGTGTGTACACTTTTTTCATGTAAAATCTCTTGATGTAAAAAAGGAACAAAAACGGCAGGTGCTCATTTAGAAATCTTACAATAAAGCTAAAATACAACATAATTAATGTTTTCCGCTTTCTGTTTAGATACAAGTAAATCGAAAGGACTTAGCAATGGAGATATCAAAAATACGTCAATAAAAATCTTTGTAATTTTATTTATTCGAAAAATAGAAATTATATTTACAGAATTCGTTATCGATGAGACATGCGACGTATCATTATCCGGACTATGTGTTTTAACGATGTTCGACATGTTTTTTTTTTTGGAAGCAACGAATCAAAAGGAGCTTTTGCAGTTCGCGAAGAAAGCCTTTTTTGCTTTAACACGCTAATATTGACATGGCTTTGAACCTAAAACAAGAAGCCCTGCGGCTTTAAGATTTCCGTCATTAGCCTGAAAGATTTTGAAATTTAAAGTAGACCTTGAAAACGGAGAATTATGGGGTAAACAAATCACGAGTATCACAATTCTCAACTATTTTTGTAACTAACCTGCAATGGTAAAATACAACTCAATAAATAAAAAATAAAAATTTTACATAGCTATATGAAGTATTCTAAAATAACAGTTAAAACTTTAACTGGATATTTTTAAAAGTGATCAGGAAAATTCTGGAAATTCCAGAATACAAATCTTGCTATGTAGAAACTTGACGATTCGAATATAATAACTTCTGAACGAGCTCAATTTGAATGATGAAGTAGTTCATTGTTTATTAATTCAGCAATAAATACATATTAGCATTTGAATATTTCAGTATTTAGGCCTTCAAAATTTACTCTCTTGTTGAAAATTTTTTGAAAATGCTGATGGTGCATGGTTTGATAACAGCTGATCTGAAAAAGAAAGTACGTTTTAAAAATAAGAAACAAGAATACAATTTTACCATAAACTGCATTAAAACCAGGTTGTTTAATTATTGTCTCTTTAACCTCTCTTTGCCTCTTTGATTTGAAAAGGGAATTTTATTACAAAGATACAAATCCATGACATGTGATGCACCAGGTATATTATAAATATGTATATAAATTTAATCAGGCCGGCTTTTGATATCTTTGTTAAACAAGTAACATATTATGCATGATTTTGAAACCTGTGGACAATACAGGATTTATTTTGTTGAAATCGATTTATTGAATTCAACTGATTGTTTATTATCCTTTTTTAATTCGAATTCTCAAATTTCTTTCGGGGAGTCGGATTAGTTGCAAGTTTTCATTTTGAGGAAACTGATTGGTCATTGTTTTGTTTGACAAATTGAATTCAACAAGTTGAAACAAAAAAGGGTACACACACAATAAATTTGCGAATTTGAAAAATCGATGGTCTTTTTCGTGAGATTTTTAAAGAAATCTTAGAAATATATTTTGTGATACTTTGGGTGAGTTCAAGAAAGATTTTCAAGCTAATTAGGCACAATGAGAACTGATAATTAGCCAGTAACAGAATAGTTAGCCGTTTTCAATGGTGCCATAGCTTGGTGGTTATAACTCCGGCACTTTGTGCGGGAGAACATGGTTCGATTCCCCTTGGCGGCAATTCAATATAGGTGAGTGAATGCTACCATAGCCCCGGGTTAACCCAACCGATGCTACAGGAAGTTGTCTGGTAGAGCGGGGACCCTAATTGGGTCTGCATAGCTCAAAATGAGCATTAATTCTGACAAAAACTTAGCAGCGTCCGGGCTCTGTGCTGTCTCTCTCTCTATCTATATATATCTATCTTCCATCAGGCGATTTTAAAGATTCCGCCCCGCATCGGCGACGGAAATCAAAAAAAAGATTTATAACAGATTCTGACAAACTGAACGCCGATAGATAACTTAGAATAGTTTTCCAAGAACGCCTTGAGAACAACTGCAGACTTAAATAAAAATTAACGCGCCTAGACTACCTCGAAGTTTCGCGTTCATGTTAAATTCTGTGAAATCACAAAAAATCGAAGTGAGAAACCTCGTGCTGTTGTTGCACAACAATGCACAATGAACGATCCATAATTAAACGATGTTCGCACAGTGCGGATATAAATCATTTCGGAATATAATGTGTATAGGTTAACTAGAAAGGCCAGCTGCAAAAGGTAACCAGCTTATTTATTAAGTAAAGGTCACCAGGTCGCTTATTTTGCTTACATAAACCATTTTCCCTTTTATACAATGGGGCGTCAATTTAACGAAATCAACTGCCCTCGTTTCCAAACATTATGCACCCGAAATCTCTTGATAGCGATTCCGCGTAGTGTCCGCGTTATGAGACGCCTACGTGCCATTGACGGCAAGTGCCCTTTTCAAATGACGTGCCGTGCTCATCATTGTTACACTCATTATGCTTTATTATCACTTGTGGCTTTTTATTAAAAATAACGGGACGCGATGATGTAGTTATGATAATTATATTTTAATTGTTTATTAATACACGATTTATATTTAAATATCTTTAACTAAGACATGCAAGAAATGCGGAGTTTCAAAAACTACAGCCAAAGCAAAGCGTTCCGTTTTCCTTTTAAAAAAATAAAAAATTAGGCGGCTGGGATTTCCGGTTAAAAACAAAAGTTTTGTTTCGACAAAAAGAATTATACCAGCCTGGTCAGAATTTTGGTATTCTTATAAAAAAAAGCGTGTAAGCGCCCACGCTATATAATGCGTCCAATCGATTAAAATATATATAGACGCCCGGGCGCTTTTTTGACTTCTGCACTACACTTTTCAGGTAATTTGCATGCAAAAATATCGAAACATGAAGAATGAAGATAATGAAGAAATATTATCATTTGAAAGTGCCGAGACCCAGCATAATCAAAACAGTAAGGTGGCATTCTCTTCCGCAGGGTCTTGTGCCCCTGAGCCGTTATTACCGAGCTGCCAACAAATTAATCAGAAATGTGGAGGGAGGGAAATGTGACAGTAACTCGTATGAGAGAACTCAATTATAAATTTAACTAGGATAATAATAAGTTTTGTCAAAATTCCAACGTCCTTCCTTCATTTGTTTGTTCATCAACAGGCGTAGAAGAGCCATGGGGACGAAGTTGTGGGAAAGTTTAATGCTTAGATTTTAGAACGGTACGCCCCAACACGTCTTTTTCGCACATAAAAATTATTGAAACGATCTAAATTTTGCGGGATTTCAATTTAGCAAACTTAAAAAAAATGCACCACCAAAGCTCCTTCAGGTAAACCTCGAGGTTTATCTAAAAGAGTCTGGTGACAAGAATGACGCTAAATCTTTTCTGCGACAAAATTTCCCTAAAAATAAAGCGCCTAACGACTCCGCTCTGTCAACTGATGCAACTCTCATTCTATGTTCTTTAATAACATCCACGTTCCCAGGGCATATTGTTACTTACACCCTTTTTAGAGACAAATTTGAGATTTGAGGAGTTTTGATATTTTCAAGCTTTTTTGAGATGACGGTATTTTCATAAAAAAATCCGAAGAAATTGAGTATTTGAAGAAAAGAAAAACATGTGAGAAAGTTGTTAAAAATCTACCCTGGCACAGGTTGGAGCAGTATCAAGCACAACAAAACTAACTGCGGTATGAGAAAAGTGCGATCGTAAAATTAAGCCCGCTACACACAGACGATTTACTTTTTTACCTTCGCGAAAGAAATATTGGCAAGCAATTTTGCGCATTATCAACATTTCACAAATGCACCCATGACAGTTGGTTTGTGCAAAAAAATGAAAATTGAAATTATTTTTTTTTGTTCTATTTCAATTCTTAAACTATATTTTGAGTATAATATAAGAAAGGGTTGTTGATTTTCGAGTTCAGTGGATCACAAAACAAGATTAAGGCGACCAGAAAGTTGAACAGCGTTAAAGCGTTGCTTATTCACCATTATACATTTCCTTTTCATTGTAACAAATATAGCAGATGTTCACCATAGCCCATTGCCCTGCCTTCTTGTGTAGTTGAAGCCCCTGGGAAAGAGAATTAGAATTTAGAGTTACTCGATCACGTATAACGGCGCTTCTTCAATTAGTTTAAGTGAACTGGAAGAAGCAGACGACTAAATTTGTGTGAAGTTAAGTAAATTCAAAAAAGAATCTGAATGTCTGAGTTGCAAGCGCAAATGGTGACTTATATAACTAAGAAAGTTACATTCATTCTCGTTCTGCCTTAAGACATGTTTATTTTAGAGCTCCGGGACAAAATTTGTTTAAAAGTCAGAACACGAATGAGTGGATAAAGTGTTTTACATCCCAAAGATAAACATTTTTTTTTAAAAATTGTCACTTTTTGGCTGCAAGGTAATTCATGACGAAATCGACTTGATCGAAAAAAATAACAAATCGGAGCTTCTTCAGAAAATCCAGATTCCAAGAAAATAAAGAGCAATAACAAAGAAACATGTTTACACTTTTTACAACGTTTAAATGTACAAAATACAAACTAATAATGTACAGATAGAAAAATAAGCAAAAAAAAAAAAAAAAAAAAAAAATCTTGTCCAGCCTGTTGTAAAAAGACTTTCGCAGGTTCAAAACTCAGATATATAATGTAAATATGGAGGGCGTAAGTGCATCTTTCCTCAAGCTGTATAACTTGATGTGTAACATGATCAAAACAAATAAAACACAAAAACCACAAAAACAATGAGTAATAATATAAAATAAACGACAGCTAATCGATGTCCGGTAAGCATGTATGTAAGTTGTTCTTAGCGTTAAGTACACAACAAACGAAGTCCTGGAGAGCTAGTGATGGTGTCACATGTCAAAGGTTTACAGTGGAATTCACACTACCATTAGATATTTTATAAGGATTTTTTGGACAATAAGATAATTTGACAAGCTCACAGAAAATAAGAAATAAAACATCTATCGGTGATTCACGTTTGTTTTAGCATTTTTTGTTGTTAATAGTCGAGATGGTTTAAAAATCAACGCCATGAAAAAAGGAAGAGAGAAAAGGGGGTAGTAAGGGCATATAAAAATAATAAAAAAATAAATGTTGACAAGTAAAATTAAATTTCAACCAAATTTTAAATATTATAAAAATATGTAGAAAAAAAACAAACTGGTTTTGACTAACAATAAATCCAACATTTTTACTCTAGCAAAAGATATGTTTATCTCATGACGTCATATCGATTTTAGCCAATATTTCTACAAGAATGCGCATGGATTGACTAAAGTACGACAAAGTAAAAATGTATTCCGCCCCAAAATAGAAACTTATATCTAAACACGACAGCAATTTATAGTTTACACGTGAACGCTTTTAAAGACGTATTAGCTGCTTAGCTCGGCAGTTTACATCTATATCACTGTTCTAATTAACGTAAACACCCCCCGGATCGCAAAAACACGCTACTAAAGTCATCTTTTAGAAACCCATTGCGGCGAGTCATTATAAGAATTAATACTAGCTTCTTTTCTAATTACTAAATAACATTATTGGTGAGCAGAATAGGGCGGAGGGGCGTTATAAGCTTTCCTTTGACTGTCCTTGGGCGACTGCGGGGCAAGTGGTGCTCTTTCATCGCTTTCTGTGGAAACGGATGTGGACGACTCTGGCCCATCTGGAGTCCCTGCTCTGGGCTCGTACGAGTTTGAAGCTGGCGGTTTCTCGTGAGGAAGAATTAATGGCTGCAAACTAACGAAATCCGGCTTTTCGTCGTATTCTTCTAAGAAAATAACAGGTTTCTTTTTATCTAAATAACTGTCGTCCTGACCTGACTGAGGCTCGTACTTTCGTTTACGACGGTAGACGCAACAGAGGATGATGGCTATGATCAACAGGATGATCAGAATTACAATGACAGGGATAAGGATGCGCGTGAACAAATTGTCATCGTCCTCGAGCGGGACAGGCACTACTCCAACACATTCTTTTTCTTCAACAAAACCGACACCAGTCACGATAGCAGTGGTAGCCATGGCATCTTTAAACTCTGAGCTTTTCAGTAACTTAAAGTAGCTTTGCACCTCGACATTGTTGCACTCTTTCAGACTGTTGCTATCTACACCCCACTGAACAACAACAGAACCTGGTTTGAATTTTAAATTTCGAAGGCTTTTATAGGAATAATCGACGGAATTCACACTCATGGCTTTCCCAAGGTCTTGCACAAGCATCACACGATGCTTGACACTGTTATTGTAATCGCTATAATCGAGTTCGAGTGTAGCATTGAACACGTTGTTATAAAAGTTTGAATCTTCCATCACCTTGACTTTAAACACATCATTAATTTTAGCACCTGAAGGATCAGTCGCAGTCAGGGTGTAATAGTGCTTGCCTATGTGACCTTTCTCTGGCAACATGTAGATGTGTTTATTGCTATATATGATCCAATGCGTGGATGGCACTGGTATCTCACCTTCTACACCATTCATGTTGTACGTAAAAGTAATGTTCAATTCGTCGCCATCTGCATCGTAAAACATATTCACGGGCAATTCAAAATTTATTGCTTGTCCATGATAAACAGAAATGGTACCAAGTCCAGCCTGTAACACTGGACCACGATTTTTAGGCATGGTAGGTTGTTTTGTAGATCCACTTGTAACTTCTTTAGTCATGGTTTGAGTTGTTGGTTCTGAAGACGTGCTTTCCGTTGTACTCTCTGTTGTGGCTTCAGTTGTTTTCGTGGTAACCTTTTCTGTTGTTGTTGTTGTTGTTGCTTCTGTTGTCACAACAGGTGGCATAGTTGGTGGAATAGATGTCATTTTCATAGTAACAGACTTTGTCGGAGATGGCTTTACAGCAGATGGCGAAGGACCAAGCGTAGGAGTACCACCAAGGCTTGGGGTAGGATTTACACCTGCAGAGCGACCAAGAGCACGCCGAGCTCGATTTGATTTTGTTGATGTGATAAACCAGCCAACAACAGGAACCTTGAATGTCTTTTTGAAGTCCTCCTTCACTGTTAGATCACGTAAAGTTGCAACCGTTGAATCACCTGCAGAGAAATTGCAGCAAATATTTCTTAATATATCTAAACTTCATCTTATTTCAAAGCATCGGCAAGTTTACACAAACAAATGAAAAAATATCTAAACTGCCTAAGACTTACCAGCTAAATCATACCCGCATTTTAACAACCATGATATGGTATAGCCAGTTTTTTCACCTTTAGTCTTATCACCAGGACCGGCCATACGAAGCATCGAACTCAGTAGTGTATCAGATTCAGATTTGTCACCATTTTCCAAGTACAAATCATGAATACTTAAATCCAGTTGGTTTGAGAATGCTCTCAGATGTTTAACAAGTCTTTCTGGTGAGTAGTCATTCAAATTATCATGAAAAACAATGGAAGCAACCGTGATAGTTTTATGCGGGCAAGTAAATGGATCAACATTCCTCACAACATCGAGATGCAGATATTTATGCTCTGTGATACCATTAATAGCATTTTTATCCTTTCTTCTAAATTCTATTTTTAAACCAGCCTGAACATCTAAATTAGTTGGTATTCCTTGTAATTTGTTATTTTTAGAATTCAGAGATAGCCAATTTGGCAATCTATCACTACCAACTTCCACAGCCTAAATGAGAAAATGATTATAATTTTAAACTGAATACTTCAGAAGTTGCTTTAATGTCTGATAATTTAACACTACAAAACTAGCATAAACATGTGAATGTTAAGCATCAAATAGAATTTACAATTCGTCTGGAGAAATAGACATTGACTTTGATACCTGGAATTTTATGTGGATATGCATACTCCTGCATGTGATTGTATAGTAGATGCAAAGCTATACTTAGTAAATCGGAATTCAGGGAGGAAAATAAAAATTCAAAGTGGACATTTACGCAAATTTAGCCAGTTATTAGTCAAATTTTCACCAATCATTAAAATTTACACTACTGTAATAAAAAAAGTATAGTACCAAAAATTTTAATGTTAAATTTCGCACACAAACAACCATCTATTGTAGAAAAGATATTAGTAATCCCGAATTACACACTTGAAAATTCAGTTGTTTCATTTTTGTGATAATATGGTTGTATTTGTTACATTAGTGGTGTGAATTTTCCAGACAATGTTCTGCCAAAACAATAAATGCCTTTGTTGTTACTTTACACCTTGATTTTATATTACAAGTTTAAAGCACAGGAATGAGTTTTAGTAATTTCATAGGTTTCAGAAACTTGCTTTTTAATATATTTTGATTGATAGTTACATAGAGATAAAAAAATAAGGACTTTAAAACACAAAATATTTATCATCTCTTTTTATAAAAACACAGCTTGTGTCAAAACATTTGATAATCTTAAAAGACTATTTAGAATGCTAGAGAGATTAACATCAGCCTTGATCAGATAATGAGACACAGCTTATTGTTCTGTTTTCAAAAAAATCTTTCAAAGAGGAGAGAGCAAAAAATTGTAAAATAAAGTAGTATTATCATAAGGGATAGAGAAATAAAAAAGTATATATGTTTTTTCCAAATAGAGCTGTTTTATTTTTTAATTGAAAATTTGTGTTGAAGAGAAAAATTCAACAATGAAGTACAATAAATAAAAAAAAGTTATTTTTTTAGCAATCCAACTGAGTTCATTTAAATCAATAATTTAAATATATAATTTGAAAAATAAGATCCTGCCACAGGATTTTGTGGTTTAAATAAAAAACATGAATAATTAGGTTAGAAAGTATCTGAGAAAATCAAACTTGGATGTTCCTTTGAACTTGTTTAACTCACAAGTTTCCGTTTTCTTTGCTTGCATCCAAAAGAAAAACAAACTAATTAGTTGTGATGTCCAATATGCACCATGTACAAGAATTCATTTTAATTGGGTGTCTCAACACCTATAGTTTCAAAAAAAACTTTTTTACTTATGCTCTTGGCTCACCGCAATGCACTATTTTTAGAATGCATCATTATCACTTGTGTTTACTTACTGCTTACACCCTGAAACTAAACAAACAAACTCGGTTTACGCTGAGTATAAAAACTTTATAAATAACTGTGACGTGTTCATTGAAATCACGAAGTTTGACGTAAAAATGACAACTATAAGGAAAAAATTGCTTACCTCATAACCTGAGCCAGGCAATCTGTAACGAAAGAATTTACCAGTTTTTATTTTTATATAGCTACCAGTTCTATCATTATTAAAAATTTCTTCCACTTTCTCATGGAGTTTCTCTTGGAGGACTTTCCAACTAGGAACTAGTTCAGCAGTACTAGCTGCATATAAACAAAGCAACAATACCAAAAGTTTTATATACATGTCTTTGCAAGGGGTAATAAATAATAGCGTGTCTTTCGGTTAAAGCAGAACCAAGTTAATAACCATCAGCAACAACAATCTTAAGCAATGAAAAGAACTGTCAATTCAGTCTGTAAGTGTGCTCTTATTAAATCTAAAGAAACAAAAAACAGATAGTCATCATAAGTAACAAACTTTACACATTTTTCCTTTTGACAAACCTATACCCTGTTGGTTAAAATTAATTGAGGTAATTACTAAGTTATTGTGGCAATTAAAAAACACATTCATATCTTCATGATTTTTTCACAAGCACACATGATTATTCTGAATATGACTATATCTTTCAGCATTAATAAACATGCCACACTTTTACTAAACAGCCAGATCAAAAATTAAAGGAGGGGTGTATGATTCAGTAAGTTTTGACAATAACTGATTTTTTAGACAGAAATTGGTTTAATAAACTTGAAATACCGTAATTAATTTCAAACAAAAGAGAGTATATAGTAATCAAAATTGGCTATTATTATCAAAAACTTTAAATATATTATATATATATATATATATACATTGTATATAATAAAATATGTAAAATTGTATAATTTACATTTCGTGTTCTGTTGTCATTAAATATTTATACAGATGAAACACCCATTCACACCCTTAAAAAAACTGCCAGATCACACACAGATTATGTCAATGATAAATTATATGCATGAATATAACCTGAAGTTAAAAAAGTAACTAATCAATTTAAAACCCAATAAATTAGTGTTCTTATAAATCGAATTTTTTTTATTCAGCATAAGTAAACTGTGAATAAACATTCAAATTTGATTTGCGTATTCATACTAATATTATGTGAATAAACAAAATGGTCACAACGGAAATATTTAGATCAAACTGACTAACATATTTACAGTGACGTCATCAGTCAGCACTTAATCTATATGTTACTTTTACGAAAACTAAAAGCATTTTTTATACAATTATGATATATATGTATATATATTTTCATGTATATACATACTTGAAGATTATACATACTTTATTTTGTTTTTATATATATATACCTACATATACTTTATTTCCCCAAAAGTTTACTTTTTTTTCAATTTTATAAATGTGTCTCCTCTTGGACTCCTGGTTGCCATCCTTAAAATATTACTATAGAAGTACCCAGTTTAACTTAAATATTCACTAAAACATTTAAATATCATGACTTAAAGGCCCGGCAAAAAAATGACTTTTAACATGCTTTAGTTTAACCTTTACAGTAAAAGTTATTTGTTGCCTCTTCACGATTGGTTTCTACTTAAACAAAATTAGCCTAGTTAACTGAGCTTTCTTCAAGATGTTAATATTGAGTTTCGCTTATACGAAAGCTTAGACGCAAACAAATTTGTCAGAGCAAATCCTAATACAAATGCACTAATAAACACAAAACAATTTCTCAGAGCAAACCGCAAATTAAAATTAAAATCTTACCCACTTAAAACATAGGGAAATTTATTATGTTTGCTTGGGTGACTGGGACCATTCTCACTGAAAACATTAAAGAAGAAAGGATTTCTCAATAATGATCATGTGAGCAAAAAAACAATAAAAATATATAACTAATCAAAAAGCGGTAAGTGTTCTGAACGCAAACAAATTTGTTAGGGACCCAGCATAATTTTTTGGTAAGAAAAATTATGCTGGGTCTCCTGGCTAAAACAAAATCAGTTGGATTGACTGTTATTGATTGATGTAAAAGTAGAATTGCTTCAGGCAACGCCAATCGATTTGATCGATCCAATTATTTTTGTTAAGTGGTATCCAAATTGTAAATAAAAAAACTACATAATTAATGGGCTAAATATAAGAAGTCAGGCTGAAGCCAAATTTACTAATTCTTTTTAAAAAAGAGTCCCCTTATAATCTTACCATAACATAAAAGCCAAAAAGAAATATGAACTGAGGATTGGCATTTCATAAAATATAATCCAACTTGCTTTAGGCTTAACAAAGCCTCATTTTTTGATATATATAGAAATGTAGCTAACCACATCACATTCAAGTTGGTTTATATATCTGACAAACCGTTGTTTTCCAAAAAAAATAGGTAAAAATAATTCTCTGGACAACATGTTGAATACCAACCATAAAATCGTACTTACTAAATGTAAAACAAAAAAAAACTAAATTGTCCCTTTATAGTTCCTGAAAACCACAATGAACATGGGAACATTATCTTTTGCGGCCAATTTGATTTCAAAGTACAGTAATACGCCATTAAATATTTAAGTAACATGAGTTTTCTCAGCAAGCCTTACCGATAAAATATAAAAGGAAAACATGAACATGAGAGTCTATAATATGATACAAATTTCTTTAAACAAAATAATAACAAACCTCTGATAAAGAACATATTCGTCAAATAAAATTTAAAACGTAGCATATAGATTACTTTTTGTAAGCCACTGCCTTCTCAATTTAAAAACATGGCGAAAGAACAACATTAGTTAATTTAGTTCACAATTAAATCGACCAATCACATATTACATTCAGTTCTACAGACCAATCAAAATTCAATGGTATTTAAAATGATCGCCCCGGGTGTTTGTTTATCTTCTGTATTTTAACTTTTTGTCTGTCGAGAACTTTCTCGCGGGAGAAATTTTCGCGATTTCGCGTAGACTCGCAAAATAAAATTCCCGCGAAATTTTCATCAGCCTCTTCGGCAAATGTAGTTCTCCTCTGCGCGACCAATTTTTAAATTGAGTTGTGTTGGGGGGATTAATTTGACAACTCGCTAATTTTTTAGCCTTTTTAAATCACGGAATTTTTCTCCCTCAAATTTCTAACACAATTTTTTTTATGGAAACTATTAGGTTTCCAACAATGAAAAAAGTGGTGAGAAATTTAACTTCATACTGATGATCTATTTTCTTCACGTTTGCTTGACATTGTTCTTATTTTGTTCTTACCTTTTGACCATGTTTTAAATCTTTTACAGTGAATTAAATTTTTGCGACCCAAAACCTAAGTACATAGTCGCAAAATTGCTCTTCTGGAGGAGATTTGAGGGCACTTTCATAAAGAAGGTGTGAGTAAGAAACAAACTAT
This sequence comes from Hydractinia echinata, assembly GCA_030067915.1. Classification (NCBI taxonomy): domain Eukaryota; kingdom Metazoa; phylum Cnidaria; class Hydrozoa; order Anthoathecata; family Hydractiniidae; genus Hydractinia; species Hydractinia echinata. The sequence goes on from JASGCC010000071.1 coordinate 720,411, forward strand.
TGTTGTGCTCATGCAGCATTTCTATGTATTACCATACAGTTTTGTTACAATAAAATTGAGAAGATTTCAGGACAATGTTTGGAGATTGGAGGAGTTTTAAGGAGACCTTATAAAATTAAGAAGAATTGAAGAGTTTTAAGGTGTGGCAACCCTGTTTGCACTGTTCTGCGAGGCTCCTTTTTAAGCCTTAGGTCCATTGCAAATTTTGTTAGAACTTCGACATAAATCTTTGTTTTGAAAATTTGAATTCTATTCATAACAGAAAAATTCGCTCAAACAATAAAGTTCGAAAAAAGCTCGCACCAAGGGCTACACTTTCGTTTATCAGAATCGTACTTTATGTTGAACCTCGTTATTCTTGAAAAAAAATTCAGCAGCAAAACTGCTTCAGCCGTAAATTTTCTTAAAAGGGACTCTTAAATAATTTTTAAAAAAATCGACTAAAATATGTACGTACGATTAGACTACTATATTACTTCGCTTTTTGTAAAAATAGATATTTCAGATAATTTGATTTCTAAGAAAATAAATGGTATATGATGACAAAATGTTCTCGTTCGTCCCCATACCTTGGGTGGATTGCATCAAATTTATTTCTAATTCATCCGAGTGGAAGCTTGTTTACATGTTGCAATGCGTATTTACTGATTGGCTGTCATGTTTATATACAAAAAATTCCCATCTTCATGGAATAAAGAGGGAAGACTTGCTTCTATATGTTTAACAATGGTTGGTAAGATGGGTCTTCCAATAAAACCTTAAGTAGCGAACAAATATTGTGTCCCATCTTTGGGTCAGTATATGTTCGAGATAACATGTGTGAGAGATGGAAGTTGACTGTATTTTGCTCATAATAATAAATAACAAGATTTGGATCAAAATTTTATGTTCTAAAATTGTCTTGATATAAAAATATATAGAACATATTACGCAATAGTGGGTTTTAAAAATCGCAAATGACAATTTGATATTACCTAAAAAAATGACTGATCTATGAATAATATATAAAAAAATGTTTTTGCGTCAAATACCCGGTATGATAAATAGAACTCTCTCAGCGTTTTTAAAGTCCATGATGACTTCAATCACAGTAGAACAATTTAAACAATATCAGTTTCACAAACCATAACATCTTGGGACATTTCCGATTTAAAACACAACAAGAAGAAAAATGATGTCATGACAAAAACATGTACGCGACACTAAAAAATTTGTGCTGCTTAAAAATGTTAAAATTTCTTGTGTATAAATTTAGCTACGTGAATCCAGTTTTAACTATGTCTTTCGCTGCGACATATTTTCTTGATGCAATTATATATTTACTACCTTTCGGTTCGGTAATAGGGTTTTTACAGACGAGTAGTGGAGACTTCTTTTAGTTGCTTGATTATTCAGACACGAAACAACTCGTTTCAAAAGTATTCGAAAACACAACACTACTCCCCAGCTCTTCGCGGAAAGAACCTCTTGAGCTTTTAGTCATCCTTTACGCGACATCAACAACAGCAACATTAAAGTGAGGCAAATCTTTCACATCCGCCGGCGGGGAGGTTTGGTCGACTTGTTCGTTTGAATCGCTGCTCCTCGACTGCTGCTCGATAACTGAGTGAAACGAATTTAACCACTGCTTTTTATCGTGCTGGTCGTGTGCTTGCAAAATTATAGATTTTCCTCTCGCCCAGTCCCTCGTGAAGACACGGAATGCGTGTTTCGCTGGAACAATAAAATAGCATTGTTATAAACTAATTATTAGGGTATAACGTGTAGACGTTTGTTAATCAAGTTTAAACAGATTGCGAAAACAAAATGTTTGCCATTTCGATGCACTTCGTTCATCAAATTAACATATTGAGGACAGCCCCTTTCGTTAATTTGTCATTTATTTTATTAATACCCAGCGTTTTTTCTGCGCCAATTGTAATCAATACTGAATATATAATCTTAAAGGTTGTTTTATGTTCCAATTCGGCTCTATTCCTTTGTCTGTGTTTTTATTATCTCGTTTAAATAGAAAAGTGGACTGTCTCGGTAAGCGAGATTTCATTTTTCATTTTCATTTCATTTGCAATTAATTTCTTTTTAATTTTATAGATCTTCAGACAGATTCTTTGCCCGTCTTTGTGTAACCAGCAGTTTATTAACAAACGAATTCTACGTTCCAATTAGAGGAATATCAAAGGCAAAACGAAACTTCCTATCTTCTTAAAAGAAAAATTTTTCGATCGAGATTAATCCTATAATCAGCTAATATTTACCATGTGTTTGTTCAATACAAAAACAAATATCTATGTTCTACTAATAGGATCAATGCTAATTTTCAATGAGTGTTATCATTAAGTCCAGCAAACAATTGTATTAGATGACTCCACACGAAATGCATGCGAAGCATTAGTTACTTAATTAGCTATGTATTAAAAAACGTTAATAATCTTGTTCGTATATAATTAAAGAAATTTGATTTAATACCTCCGGGTCCTTTACTCAAGGTTGTACGGAACGAGCCACCCAAACGCACCTCGCCATCAGAGACGTCTGCAACAGCCATGTCACTGACCAGGATAGGCTAAAGATATCACGAGTTTATAAATACTACCGAATAGAATAATCCTGGTACGATAGCAAAAAGGAGAAAACTATGTTTAACTACACGGAAAAAACTAAAAACCTAAAAACTTGTTTTTGTTTTACTTGACAGAAAAAAATCCACCTTTAAAAAGTTAAAAAGACAAACGAGGCAACAGTGAAGCACACAAAACAGACGGGGGATCCTATTCACCTCCTTATCGTGAATATCTAACTCTATTTCGGACAAATAATTTGGTCCCATGCCAGTTTTTTTTCTTCCTTCTCTGTCTTGAACAGATTTTTTTTATCCCTTAATGTTCGGAATACTGCGGGTCCACAGTAGTACAAAATTAGCTAGCTAGAATTCAGATAACTCAGCGGTGTTGTTACCTGGCAAGGAAACGTAATTAGATATAACAGACTTAAGATTTATTATTTATTTATTAATCAAACTTATAAAAGAAAAATATAACAAGATTGCGCTCCTTTATACATAAACATGGGACGCATTACTGACCATTCAAGGTATGTTAATAACGTTATTTTTCAAGTCAAAATACTTCGACGCATTATCAAACAAAGAAATCGCGATACCGGTACGTAAACATTCAAGTCCATGGAATTCATTCGTTTCATCCGTTTTTAAAAGATTAAAATGTACTAGAGTCAATTAGAAAAAAAAGGTTGCTTTCTTGTCAAGTCGGGAAAAGCAACGGGGAAATATTCCATGACGGAGATTTAAAGACCTGACTGTGTTGTCATGAGAAACAAACGCCTCACAATAAAAGCTTTTATTGGCGATATCTTGTCTATTTACTCTAAATGACGAACACGGCGCATACGTCAACGCGAAAGAATGTGTCACATTAAACAACACGCCGTCTCCAAGTTGGTCGTTTACCTGGGAAAACACGTGATATACTTTCGTTCCGCTTCTGGTTGCTAACCTGGTGCAAACAAAGATGGTGTCGAATAAAAATGCTTCCAATTTCTAAACAGATACATAGAAAACAAAATAAAATGATAATCTTAACGAAATGTGATAAGTAAACATATAAAAGAACTGAAAAGTGTAACAAACAAATTTAAAAAGTGGTGATAAAAGAGAAACGTCGTATGACGTCACATAGTTGTCGTGGCTGTACAGAAAGTTGACAGTTGATGATGAAAGGATAAAAAGAGTTGAGTTGTGGTGACACACACCACTTAAGCGGTTAAGCAACAGACAAGTAGAAAATTAATAGTCATTGAATGAGGTCAATTTTATTAACTCGTAAAAAACAAATTTCCTGTCTGGGGAAGAAAAAAAGATGCACACATATCTGCAAATGAATTATTAATTATAAAAGGACTATAATAAATAAATGACTTTTACTAACACTTCCACTTTTGTTTCGTAAACAGCCGTGACATATTAGAATTTCCGCGTCGTCCAACGCCTGCTTATATTCACCCTCGTCCATAATGTACAACCTCTCCTTGTAAAACGCACACTAAAATAGAATGAAGACTATATATGAACAAAGTAAAAAACATTAAGAAGTTTTTTCTTTTAGATCTTATCATTTTTTATCATTTTTCTTCATCATTTTCGTAATGGTGAAGTTGCTATCAGTATGACAGCTGTTATACTATATAATATTCCGCCACTTCTTTGAACCTGGCTTCTCACATGGGCTGTTCTCTTTTTCTTTTCTTTTTTTATTAAGCATACACAATAACGTGAACATTTGATATGGTCACAACTATATAATTATTTTTGTCACCAAAACGTCGGAATGAAAAAAGCGAAACGAAATTGAACAGAAGAGTAGTACATGTCTATATCAATGGTTTAATCGCAATGAATACATTGACATGTATTTCCTATGAGCAAATGAAAGGATGTCATGTAAAGATGGTTGAATCATTAGTGCACCTCAGAACATCTGCTGATATTGACAAATAAAGTATTGATCAAATAGCTAGAACTTCACAAAATAAACGCCTTATATAGGTTAGGAATAACAAATAGGCTTTCATATAAACAACTCTTCCATACTCTAATCTAGCAACTCTCAAGCAACATCCCAGCCTTAGTTTCTGAAATTTGCAATCCAGAAAATTCTGAAATGAGTTTTGACATTCATATTTAAAACATTCACATAGAAACCAGTGTTGAACTGTGTAAAAGAAAGTTCAGCTTATAAAAGCCCGTAACAATAGTATAGCTTGCCTAGAACATTAACGAAACGATTTTAATTTGTCCGCTAACAAATTATCAACACAAAATGGTTAACATTTTTACAGGTAAAAAATTGTGCTCGGCGTAAAACTGAGGAAAACATATTTATACTTATTAAATCAATTACGACGGAATGGAATTAACACATTCCATTTGAAATTCACGTCGATTAGGCGTTTCAGTCCTTTACCACAATGAAGTACGCAACGCCAAGTAACGAAAATAGACAATGACGCTTCTCTTGGATAAATATGTTTCGTCATACCTTCGATATTCCTGCTTCTCTGTCCGCTTCTTTTATCAGCGTTTCCAGTTGCTTAGTCTGAAAAAATAACAAAAAAATATGCTAATATTGTATTTCTTGTCTTGTCCTATTTCCTTTAAAAAAAGTCTTGTATCTATAGAATATTTAGATATCTTCATTATAAAAATAAAAAACAATTACTCACCGTTCGATATAGTATTGGTCTATCGGGGTGATCTTTAGCAGTCTAAATAATGTAGTATATATACATTATATATCATAATAACATTTACAAGTCTATTTACAAGGCAAACATGGCGTCACAATGAGTTCCAGCAAAACTACTGACCAATGCTGCATATTTTAAGAAAGTCTACATCGTAAGAATACAACTTCATCCAAGGCAAGAAAATATCGGACAAAATTTTCGTTACCCTCGCAAAAACTTCGTCACTTTTGTCCGACATTTTTGTCCCATCAGGTACATTAATGCAGATACTTACGTATTTGTGTATGCTTGACATTAATAACGGATACTTGACAAGTCGCCCTCTTGGAGAGTCTAGATAGAGCATTTTAAGAATTAGAACCACGTAACACCTCCATACAAGTAAAAGAATTCTTACATTTTTTAAATCCTTTTTACACAGACTCTAATTTTAAAATAAACATGTCCTTGCAAACAGATAAAAACGAAGAATGGTGCAATAAAAGAGCTCCTGGTTATATTGGTTTGTTTCCGGCCTTGGAGTGGGGTACACTGATAAAAATATAAAAAAGAAACTGACCTAGAAATGACCATAGATCAAGTTTTCGACTGAATGGTGATTCCAGGCATCTCTAAAAAAAGATTAGATTTATCTGCTTAAACAAAAGATAAAAACAAAAAGATAAAATAAAATAAACAAAGAAGTTCATATTTGTAGACGTCACCTGAAGCAAGTCTGAAAACTGTTTGTTATCTTTTACTTTTTGGAACAGTATATCTTTTGTCTGCAACTGGTTTGCACAATATGGAATGTATGGACGTAAAGTGGGAATCTAGAACATTAAAAAATGTTTGCTTGAATTTAAGTGGGGTAACATATAAAAAAATAGGTACTGGGTTCAGGTTTTAATGCATTATCATTATAAAATTAGGTATTAGCATTCAAATATGACTTGAATATTTGATTGAAGTCCAAAATTTGCGCGTTATGAAAAACTAAAACGACCACTGTAGCCTTTTGTAGCTTGTGCCTTTTTGTTTAAGTCCGCCTTTTACAGTAAGCAGTTTGGTAAAATGTTCACCTTGTAACAGAAGAGCCAAAAATTCGTCTTACCCAATCTGTTAAAATTTTCCCAACATGTTCAATACTTCCATTTTCACTTCTTGCTTCTTCCAACCGCTTGACTAAATCTGTAGTGTAGAAGCAAAAAAAGGATTTGAATTACGAAATTTGTTCTGCTCACTGAAATTTGTTCTGCTAACTGAAAGTAAAGAAAACAGACGTACAGTTTGTGTTTGCACTTGGATAATCTTACCTTCGTGTAATGGTAGTAAGGCTTGAATGCTTCCAAATATACTTGCTAGGTCTTCTTCACTTAGAAGTTTTAATTTTGATGCTGGATTAAAATACACCTAAAAAAAAATTCCTCAAAAAATTATTTTTTAAATGTGAAAAAAATGCGGAAATGTAAAGATAAAGAAAGAGCTGTATGATTTTGCCGACCACACCTCCCCTAGCTCAAATTTCCATTGCTGTTTCATGTCATACATTCTAATTTTATGCTAATTGAATGTTGTACATAATTTTGCTTAAGGAGTTGTTTAAATTTAGATATTTTATCAGTGATCCAGCAACTATCACAATAACATTAAAGAACGTTCAGGTTCAGATGTTAATAATAAAAAAGCAGTTGAGTTCCTTAGAAGAAATTAACTAAGAAATAAATGTATAGAGAAAAATTGTATTCTTTGTATGAATGTTTTTGTATGCAGAAAGCACAATTATTGACAATGTCTAGATTCCATAATTTGAACTGATAAATTTTCAAAAACTAAGGCATTGCTTCACATTTGCTTTAAATTTCATCTATTACAGGTGATTAATTTTTTAAAGTATGTGATCAAAGTAATTATAAACTGTGTTTGTTTTACAAGCACTATGCAGACTGTCAAATTTGAATAGACAAAAGTGATACTTAGTCCGCCAAATTTAAAGTGCAAAAGTTTCCGAAAATAAGATTTGTGAAAAGATTGTAGAATAAAATAGAATTATAGAATGGCTTCACACCAATTTCAAAGTTGGTAGTTACAAAATCTATTTAATTCAACAGACCACATAATCCTATGCTGCAAAAAATATGTAAAACTCAGGATTTGGTTGGATAGTTTATCTTAATTTTCTAAGAGTTTTACCATATGGACTTTTACGTTAATCATAAAGATATCAAAGATTATTTTAGTTTAAGTTGGCAGTAAGATAAAACTCATTGAGCATTTCGTAGGTCCAAATGTAAATGGCTGTAGATTGCAGCTACTGTTGTGCACAGGCGTTTTATATTGTGATAACATATTTAAAAAACAACCTGTGTTTTGTTTTGGTATGAATATGGTTCATTACAGCTAATTTTGACGATGTTGTTTTACTGAATTTGTATATTTAACCAATCACGAAGACCTCTTTCATATAATAACCAATCAGCAAATTTCAGCAACTTCAAGATTTGTTCTGAAACGATTGATCTATCAAAAAGACATTTTCAAAGTTGTTGAGTTGGGTTGATATTGTTTGGAGATGGTCCCTTTATTTTGTTGACTTCTAAAAGCTTGCTATTTTTGAAATATATAATAATTTTTTATAGCCTAGTATAAATCTTGACTAACCATAATTTTAGCTACAAACATACATCGTAAGGAGGAACCTGGTTTCATTCACCCTATTGTGTCAAGGTATTCAGTTCAGTATAAGTGATTTTATCCTAGCAAACATTGTTTTTTGTGTTATAATCACCAATCTGATTTTCGCCAAGGTTAGAGCTTGGGTTAGATAACAAATCTGAAGATAGCTTGTCTTCCTCTCGTTCTGTAATTATAAACTTGGGTGAATTTATAACGTTTATTAAAGTCAAACAAGGTATCCTGTGCACAATGCAACATCAGTCTTGGTAAACTGTGATATTTTTGGAACTTTTGACAAATTATTCTGCAAGATAACAAAGCTGGTTGACGGATGTAGCATAATGAGGTAATGACAGGCTGAAACCTTTGGGGTTTTCTGAAGTTGGATGTGGTGTAAAAACTTTCATTAAAATTTATTTTGCAAAAAAAAAAAATGTTGAAAGACTTTTTAGGTAGGACAGGGTAAGGAGGAAAGTTCTTTTTTGAATAACAATTTGACAGAAGTTAGGCATAACCTATAAGCATAACGTAAAGCACTATGCACTCCACCCAGATGTCTGTCACAGTACCTTTTCCACTGGCACAATGTTAAAAACCCAGAAATTAAAAAAATTAAAAATGCAATACCTCATGCAGTAGTTTTAAATCTTCCACTAGATCGGTTTCTCCACAATATAACTCATAAATAGCCTAAATGAAGACATATTTGCAAAGTAAAATAAAAGGATTGAACATAACAAATCAGAACACAAAAATCCTTTCCATAATTAGAACAGTTTAAATAAGGAAAAAGTAAAATTAAAGTTGAAATTTTCAAACATTTTTGCAAGAATTTATTTTTCTTGACTTTTCCTTTTCTTCACTTCACTTCACTTCACTTTAATTTTTTTTTTTTTAATTTACAAAGACACAAAAAATTCTGTACGAAAAATAATTTGTATTGTCCATTGCCAATAAATTAGGATTACATAAGAAATAAGACAGCACAGAAATGTGAGTAGAACAGAACAGAAATGTAAAATAACTGATTACTAACTTTATTTCAAATTCAATAAAATGTCTTACCTCTTGTCGCTTAATTTGTTGCGGTGTCCATTCACTATCTTCGGAATCTATGGATGCAACAGATTCCACCCACAGCTAAAATACATAAGTATAAAGAAAACCCTGACTGATTGTTTTAAGACTTCTGAAGATTTCTTTTAATTCTAACTAATATTTTGTCAACTAAAACTTCTTTAAGATTACCTCTTCCATTCCCAAATAAGTTAACCCCAAAATGTTCATAACATAATTAGTATTGGACAAAAAGACATTTGTTTTGCAAATACATATTGTTAAACCAAAAAATTAACAATAAAATTGTGTTTTTTCTCACTTCAGTCACTTCTCCTTCGCCATATTGAAATGGCTTTTCTTTGAAACATACCTCAGATTTAATCCAATTTTGATGTCATTACGTTGCTCAGACGTGTGCTATTTATATGAAAGGGCCAAGTTGTAAGGCTTTTTACAGCTGCTTTGCCCCTGTTTGTCCAGCAACTTAATTCGGTATAGATGTAAATCAGGCAGAAGTAGATATATTTTCTTAAATACCAATGTTATATGAGTGATAAGAGATTAAGTTGTTTTTATAAAGCTTATATTCCATAAAAGGTGGATTGAGAATGGTTTATTTACTGATTGAATATATTAGTTATTGTTTCAGAAATCACCACACTATCTTTGCCATCATATTGCTATTCCAAGACTTTTCGAGGTGTAACTATTTACTTCCCATTGTGGAAAATGTTTTTAAGCCACGTGTAGATTTAGCTAGATATGAAAATAGATATCACAAAAAAAAATATATATATATTTTTCTTTTACCTTTGAGCCTCTCCGTCTTGTTGGTGTTGGTTGTTGGAGTTGTTGCTTGTATTTTTTACTTGATGAGCGTGACAATGAATTTGCGGGAGATGAGGAGTGCTTTGATAGACGCACGCTAGATGATCGCTAAAGCAAAAGATATGATTACTGTTATGACATAGAAACCTTAATAATGAAAGGAAAGTATGTTCGAGATCAAGCGTGTATGATTTTCGCCCTTTTGATGTGTATATAAAATGACAATAATTACATAGTTTAACACAGTGTCCTTGCTAGCCTTGAATATTTATCAATACTGCTATTAAAACTGAAAGTTGACAGTCTTAGCATTAAATTCGATATTATTTTTGAGGGTATAAAAATTCATAATTTTTTAAATTAACTTAAAAATTATTGTCCTAGATTGAACTTCAAAGATAAATTTATAGGATCTTGCTTTTAAGAAATGACCACTCTTAAAATAGAGGGGTTAAAAGTATGGAGATTAAGGAGGAGACGTTTTGTTGTGACTGAAGCAATCTATGTAAAAAATTAAGGGAAAACAAATTTCTAAAACAGAATCAATTGCTGTTGTAATGGTATAAAAGCTGTCCGGACAAAAATAAGGATGGATTCTTTGAATGAAAATGGATTTAAAGTCAACAAGAAAGTATCATAGCACTTTTCATTTAGTGCTGAATCCATGAACTCCTTCGCACAAAACTAAATAACGATAGAACAGTCAAAATTAGGGAGAATCTAAAGGAAAGCTATATATTTTCAATATTTCTTAAGGATTTTTTAAGAAGATTTTCTTTTATTAAGGTTTATAAAAACTTTGAGGAATGGTCAACCTGCTTTTCTTTCCCTCGTTATAATGTTACAACAATATATATTTTAAAGGCTTTGTTGCCTTCTTTTAAAGCAAAGTAAATAATTTGGTATAAAAATCCTCTCAACCTGTCTGTTCTGCTTTTCCCACTTTAGGCTGTTATTTTTTTTGTACTGTGTAAACAGTTACACTTTAGCTTGATAATTTTTACATCTACAAAGAAACTTACTTCAAACATTGCTAACCAAATCTTAGTTCTTCATTCTTGTTTCTGTAATACCACACTTTTAGTTTTACAGTTAGTCCTTATCTACACAACTTTAAATAAAAAATAAGGTATTTCCTCATACTAAGTTCTAGCCACTCTCAATTACTATGTTATAGAAAGATTAGATCACCATTTAGACAAAACAGAAATGTTATAATCCTCCAAAATTCTCCTGTATAACAGTTATAAAACAAACAAGCATGTACAGAAACAGATTATTGTAATAAGAGCAGGTATTAAAGGTTATTTTATCATGAGAACTTCTGCACCAACACAAGATGTCCAGATTTGTAAAAACAATAAACAAATAAAATCAACATAACTGTGCTTGTAAGGGTTATTAGCTAAATTTAACAACTAAACCAAAACACATCAAAAACAATCACAAAAGAACGGTACACGTAAGAAAAGCAAACGCAAAAGCAAAAACAATAACAACAGTGAAATGCGAGTGACTATTGATGTAATGCAGGCAGGTGTAATGCATGCAAACTAAATGAAATTACATCAGGGCCAAAAAGATTAAGATGGCTTTCATCATTCATCTTGTATTTTAACATTATGAAGACCTAAGAAGAGTTAAAACTCAACACTTGTTTAAGATTACTACAATCATAGAGTCTTTAATCCAAAAAAATCTTTTTGGTTGTTTAACTGAAAGAGGGAAGGTAAAAAGAATGGAAACTGACATTGAAAATAAAAAAAACGTAAACACCATAATCACAGCTTTTAAAGAGAACATCCCAAATTATTCCCCTATTTATTCAATAAAAAAGTTTTAAAGAGCATTAGTTGCATGGTTAACACTGAATAAAATTATGCTATGTTATGCTTGTCACATATACAGCAAATTCTAGCTATTTCAGATAAAGAACTAAGATGTTTTTCGGTTTTATGCACTTGCTCAGAGTAATCACGAAATTAAGACAGAAACAAGTTGAAGGTGACTGTTTTCTTTATAAGAACGTAACAAGAAGGCAGAAGTTTAAGTTACATGAACGTCAGTTGCATTTTCTTTATTGCGTGCTTCATAAAATATTTGGATGTTCATTGTTCTTGCTTACACTTTGAGGGAATCTTTATTTTGATTAAAGATAATAATAGATGATATGCAGTGATGAAGGTCCCAGGATGCTGATGTCAGCAACAGGGATCACTAGACAAAACAATGCTTATAGTTACACGACATGGAATTGTCTCATAAAGAATTTTTGTGAACATTTCTCAAGAAAAAACAGCTAATAAAGTGAAAGTTTGCTGGTCATAAAGAAATCTAGTAAATGGTTTCTCAGATTCATATTTACCAGCTATAGAGACATCACCAAAATATTTAGGTCCTTGAAACAAGTGAACTAATGACAGTTTTAGTTCTACAGTAAAACAGGTTTTAACAACCATCTAATGAAATGACTACCTCCCCTTAACTACCACAGTATAGTCTTTGAACAGAACTTCAGAGTGATGCTGGGTATAGTAACCATCTTCCTACACTACCATACAACACTACCATACAAGTGTTTAAAGACAATGTTGCATCAAAAATTTATTTTGCTGCAAAGGGTATTTAAAAATCCATCTCCAAAAATCATTTTTCAGCTATATTATACTCAGCAATCACAGCATGTATGATAAAACAAATTGGATGACATGTGTCTTGTTGTTGTATTATTCATTGAAATTTTTAGGGAACCATTATCAATCTTTAACTTTAACATATGAATTTGTCACATTGTTTTACAATTTTTGTCACCAGGTTGTTTAATAACACTAATAAAACATCTAAAATTGTATTTTTAAAACTGATCAAAAAAGTTGATGGTTATAGAGAGATTTTTGTATATAACAACTAACTCCCAGCAACATTTACACTTTTATGGTCAACTATATTTATGGCAAGTCTAAAACACTTGTTAGTAAAGTGTAAAGATACAAGGTCAAAGGTACCGGGAAGTTTTGTGGAATAACAACATCATAACTTTTGCAGAGTAAAAGCTTTGTTCCATAATATTTAAGTTGCTCTATAGAAAAAATGTATTGATGGGTAAAACTAACAAAACGGAACCTAACTATGCGAAGACCATAAAAACGATAATTCGTATATATATAAAAAATAAAATATTAATTTAAAGAAAAATGTCATGGATTCACAATATTTAAATAATTAAGCAGTGAGAACAAACCAACTTACCAGTTGTAACGGTTAAGGTGAGAGCCATAATTATATTGTTTAAAATATTTATAGCTTTCACCATTCACAAATATGAGTCAAAACATCAAATAAATTGACCGGTCAACACGAAAGGGTATCAAAACTGAAAAAACACAAATCTTTCTTTAGTGTTCAGTAAATAAAAGAATACACAGCCTTAATTTAGTGAAAGTGAACATTCGGGCTTGTAGGTTCATTACTAATTATATAATGAATATTTAAATTACATTAAGAAAATAACCACATATTCTGTTTTCGTCAAATATTAGATATATTTTTTTATAACACAATATATATTTCTTTAAAATCTGTTTTGTGTGTAACAATCAATAATAATATAGTTTTTCTACACTTCACCAAGAAGGTTTTTATTATCACGTTACATTATCAATTAAGGTATAAGATGCTAAAAAAGTAGAAACTTAAGTATGTTTAATAAAAGTGTTTTTTTTTTCATTTTGTTTGTGTTCTTTCACTACATGCTTTATAGACAAACATGCTTTAAAGCTAATTAAAAGAAAAATCCGAACTAATATTTTATAAGCTCTTCATTGTCTTTATTTACTTTTTTCATAATCAGAAAATATATGAACCAAACAACTTTCTTTTATTCAACATGTGAAGATAAATATTAGAATTGCTCTAGTGTTTTAGTTTTTAATGACGATTTAAGTGGATTGTACACAACACATACAAAAAAGATTTTACATCTGCCCAGCAGACACTTTAATGAAGAGACAAAGTTTTTTTATTTCTCTTTCTTTCACATGATATACAAAGATACAGAAAGAGTTTACCACTAGAAACCTGATGCTTTTTTCTAGGAAAACAGAAACAAAAACTAAAGCCAAAAAAAGCTAACTTGGAAACAACAACAAAGTGCTGGAAAATATTATGTGACATGTCATGATATTTTTCCATTCTTCCTCTAACCACTTTAATCTCATATCAAACTTCTTGTCCATAAAAAATATATTGACAAATCAAAGCTCAACAAAGAAATAAAACTCTTGTCTTCTACACAATGACGAAACATCAAAACTACAAGAAATATCAATTAAAATATCATTAACAATCAATTCCATTACATTGTCATTAATTAAGGAGCCCATAAAATCCCACATGTTTATTGACAGTAAAATATCTTAAACAAAAGTAACTTAACCAACACCATTAAAAGTGTAACTTCATGAAAAACACTACACTAGAGAAATAGATAAACTAAGAGGAGTTGATATCATCGCATGTAATATTTATGCTTACACCTTTCAACAACTTGCTTAATATAGCCACAGCTGGAAGAGACAATCAATTACCGTAATTAAACTTTAATCAACTCTTTCCTTCTCATAATAACCAGAAATTCAAGATGGTGAGGGAAATACAAACTGGTGAGGGAAATACAAACAAAACCAGTGCAAACTTAAGATATTAAAAAAAAAGAATTGTAACATATTTTTGGTTTGTTACACAAGCTTTTATTGGTAATTGGATATTATGTTTTTCAATTCCAATTTCCATAACTTAACCTTAACAGTACAAATTCAGGACTTAAAACAGTTAGACTTTTTATTTAAAGAACCTATTTGTTATTAGCAGTAATTCATGATTATTCAGCTACTATTCAAATTATAAATAGTGTGAAAGCATAGAAGTGAACTAGAAAATCGAGTAGGGTGCCAATTTTAATATACGAAGCAGAAACAGTCTAATCTTAGTCACTATTATAACTTTTCACCCTATCACTAGGCTATCCCATGTAATTTAATGATAAAAGAAATTTTTTTTTAACAAACACAGAACGTATACCTACAGTATTCAAGCCACACAAATAAAAGTGTTTAATGCAATTTGTCAAAAGTCAAGGATAAAAAATAGACTTAAAGCATTACAATGAACAAGCTGCAGATAATCAACAAAATTCAGAGTACTGAAAAACACAATTAATGTACTACTTATGGTGTAAGTAAATGGTGAAAGCATTCTTGATTGTAATGTAAATGCCACAATCTGCTTCTTAACATAGCTATGCCTGCAGCTAAAAAATATTCTGCTTAGAAGTCATTTAAAAAGAGATGATTCTGGTGTCTTTACATATGGCTGTTTCCACTGTTGCGCATCAAATATTTAGCTTGATATGGGCTGCTCTTATCATAATAAGATCATGAAAATTGTTAATCACAAGTGGTATTACGAAATAATTGGCACTAAAATTTCAAATCATAGACATTTACGTTTCCATTCTGGCAAGCCCAATGTAAAAAAAACGAAAAGGAGAAACTTTTTTTATAGATCAATAGGATCAAAAGCCTGAGGTATTTGTGTTCTATATTTGAATTTAACACTTTCTTATTTACTGTTTGGAGGAATACGCCCTACCTTACCTTTGTCACTAATTATTAAATGCATTAAAAAGCTTACCAGGGTTGTTATAATAAAAACCTTTAATATCGTAATTAATTATGAAAATCTTTAATTGTTTAAGACTACATTGGTAACAACAATTTCAACAGCTACACAAAAATATAGTAACCATGGCTATAGTACCAGATTGCAAAATTGCATACAGCTTTTTTTAAACATTTCTTATTTTAGATCTATCAATTAGCATCAGTACTCAGCAAATCAAACCAAAAAACGTATAAGAAACATTATTGCTAAAGTGTAAAAAGAAAAGAAAAAACAATATTTATGAGATTAGAAGAATGTATTCATGAGTGCATTTTAAAACAATTCTGCAACATGCCAAATAGAAGTTCTTAACTTTTCGATAAAAAGAGAAACCTGATGCCAATTTCTGCATTTAAAGACAATTGACAAATTCCATAGGAAATTATTAATTCTATTCACATCGCATTGCTGAGGACCTTTTTCCCATAATATGAACAAATTCCTCAGTTTCTTGCCTTATTATTATTTCCTGTTGCTTAATTCAAACATTGGCTCACTTGTTCGAATTAGCATGTGTGCATGCACATTCATTATAAGAAATACTATACTCCTTTCTATTCACAATGGTTCACTGTACTGCAATATATACAATAGATTATTTGACAGTACATAAACAAGATAATATAAACATCAAGAAGATACGCAATAAAAAAATTCATTCACAAAAATCACTTCATTCACCAAAGGGCTTTTATAATTCACCTATTATCAAAGAAAAACTGCCAGGAATAACAGATAAACTCTTATTGTTCTATTTGTCCTTTTTTAGATAAACATTGATAACTTCTGCAAATCTGGAAACACTGAAAAGTGAAATGAGTCTCATTAAAGGGCAATTTCATAAAATATCATATTTTTAGCACATGCAAATTATTCAAGCTTGTATTACAGCATTATATACAAAAGGAGTTAATAATATGATATGTATTATATACAAAAAGAGTTAATAAGATACAAGGTGTACATTTTCTCATCACAGTAAATTCATATTAACAAACTGACTAAGCAACAAAAAACTTTAAAATCACTCTATGTATAAATGTTAAGCCTAGAGATTAAAAAAACTTCAATGGGTAACACCAACATGATACTGGTAAAATGAATTCAAAGCTCAACACCCTCTTTCTTTTTTGTACTGTTATCACCTTGAACATAAATCTTTGAAAAGACCTCCTTCTATATAGCACATCAGAAAAAAACCCAGCTAGAGAATAAAACACAACAAGTACAAATAAAAATTCCTCCCTTATTCAAATATTTTAGCTATGAATAGTAATTTATGAAAAAAGAAAAACAAAAGTCTCTCAGGAACCTTCACACAGAGTGCTAGCAGTTTCAAAAGAAAAGAACACTTAGTCTAATGTTAAACTGACATAATTAAACAATTAAGGCATTACATTGTCTAGTTAAGGAGTAATGAAATTCAAACATTCTGTTTTAAATTTATTGTAGTGGATAATCACTGGTTTTATATCTACAATACAATATTAATCCTATGTGATACAGGAAAGGATATCAACTATGCAGCAGATTTATGGATCATTGTTATTACAAAACATACCTAAACCTTCTTACTTACCTTTACATAATAATACTAGCAAAGGTAATAACAAGCAAAGGTAATGTTGTATGTCTTATTTGATAATGTTTTCCTTCATTATTTTGACATTAAAACAATAGATTGAAGTCAAAGGAGTTAACGAAATTTCTGATGTAATGACATTAGCATTTCACATAGCTTTGAACTCAAATAACTTGAATCCCAGTGGTTTTGGTATACTAATTTATGTAGGTAGAGGTGAAAGGAGCTCTAAAAAAATAACAACTCTTGTTACTTTTACTTTGCTTCTATTTCTTCCTTCTTAACACAAGGAAATTTCTTAATTTCAATGTCAGCTGTTTCAATGTCAATTTTGATTATCTTTCTTTTTTCTTCAAGCTTTTTTTTCAAGACTTCTGCAAATTTCTTGTTATCTGTGGTTGCCTTATACTTGGCCGGAACTACCAAGCCAATTTCTCTTTTTCAATTAACCGTGACCTTGGCTTGCAAAGAATTATTGTTCTCTCAAGTGTTTAGAAAATTGTTTAATAATTGTGATATTTCAATTGGTACATGTCCAACTAGCATGTCTTGATCTTCTGCTCGCTTGTAAACACCAAGTACAAACTGGTCATACGTCAAAGCTTCATCTCTCGGATCTGGCTTGCATTTGAGTTCTTCCCCAATAAACGGTGACCAGTTATCTTTGTAAATATGATGACCACGAATAGGTCCTGTGAATTCGATTTTGTAAAGCATTTCATAGCTTAAAGATAAATTCCTTGCTCGAGCCATTTTCTTCTTCTTTCAAGCGCAGCTGAAGGAAAGAATTTCGAAGCCCATGCAGTGCTTCTACCAAATCAACAACAACAAAACGTTTCG
The DNA here is from genome assembly GCA_030067915.1 of Hydractinia echinata. Classification (NCBI taxonomy): domain Eukaryota; kingdom Metazoa; phylum Cnidaria; class Hydrozoa; order Anthoathecata; family Hydractiniidae; genus Hydractinia; species Hydractinia echinata. Next base: position 738,358 of record JASGCC010000071.1, read on the forward strand.
AATGATCGAATTTTTGAATGCCAAGAATCCTGAAGACGTTGCAGTGTTTTTCACTTTGAAAAAATCAAAGCAAAGTCTTTATCAAAACAATGTTCAAAAGACAACGTGAGCGTCAACATGGCTACTGCAAAAGAAGACGATTCTGCTATTTCTCACAAAGGAGAAACTCTTATAAGTTATACAGCTGAATTCAAAATGAAGGCGATTCTACATGCAGAAAAATTTAGCATAAATTCTTCCGCAAGACACTTTGGAGTTGACAGAAGAACTGTTTCTCGTTGGGTTCAAAATCGCATTCCAATACATGCCCAAACAACTGCCAAAAAGGGAAAGGAAAGGAAAAGTCTAGCAGATGGTGGAAGGAAACCATTGAGCGAAGAACTGGAAAAAAAAAATTTAAAATGGGTCTTGGAACGAAGAGCTAAAGGATTGTGTGTTTCTCGGATTCTCATCATGAAAAAAGCTTCAGTTTTTTTCCAATCGATGGAAAACTCACCTGATACTGAATTTTCTGCAAGTAAGGGTTGGTGCAGTAATTTCATGAGACGAAATGGTCTATCTTTGCGTAGTCGGGTAACCGTTTGTTTAACCGCTCAAGCAAGTGGGAAGAAGATGAAACCATTTATTGTGTTCAAAGGGGCCAAACGAGGGGTAGAAAAACTAAACAAAGAATTCCGTGGGAAATGTATTGTTGTATCATCAGCAAATGGTTGGATGAATTCTGAATTAACAAGTCAGTGGATCGATCAGGTTCTTGGTAGTTTCTCCTTTTCAAGACGCCTACTGGCATGGGATACATATTCGTGTCATATAGAAGGTTCTGCAACAACCTCTCTGAAGAATAAGAAGATAGATCCTGTTTTGATTCCAGGTGGTTGTACCCGTTATATCCAGGCACCAGATGTATCGTGGAACAAACCATTCAAGCAACATTGTGCCGAGTTCTATGATGAGTGGCTTTCTACCACTGGATTACACGAAGAAACCGATTGCGGAAATTTGAAGGCACCTCCACGGAGAAAAATTGTCCAGTGGATTCTCAAATCTTGGGAAGGCTGACCAACGAGATGATCAAGGAGTCTTTTGTTTCATGCGCGTTAACATGTGCCACCGATGGAAGTCAGGATGACAAAATCTCCTGTTTCAAAGAAGGCAAACCCTGTAGCGATGCTCGTGCCATGCTGAAAGAACAGCTAGAATTCATGAATGTGACAGAAAAGAATCGGTTTGTTCCTGACGAGAACGACATAATGCAAGCGGCTCCAGAGGAGTTACTCGTCGATGAGGATGAAGAAGGTGACGAGGATGATTGTGATGTCGATATTTTGTAATTCGTTATTATTCGTTATTATTGCTTAAAGAATAAAAAACACGTTCAAATTATTTGTCTCAAAATTATTTTCTGAAAACATTTTCAGATATTTGTTATCGAAAAAATATATACCCCAAGTGAAAATAATTTAATAAGCGCCCCCCTCGAATAAGCGCCGCCCTCGATTAAGCGATCCCCCCTAAAGTTCGAAAAATTAAATAAGCGTCGGGGCGCTTAATCGAGTCTTTACGGTATATCCTTAATAAAGTATATGCTTAATAAATTTAAAGCTCTATCCATTAAAGGGAACAGTAAATAAAGTTTCCCAAAATGTTTTTCCCATATTGACAAGCCATTGTTGAAATCAGCAAAATTAAATATATATGTCAAAACTGTTCAAGTGGATTTTTCAGTCTCATAACTAGTTTCTAAAGAGTAACAAAAAGGTGATTGGTATATCTGGACTTTGGATATATCCTGGTTCCTAATGAATTATATTGTTAGCTAATTTCTATCTAAAAATAATCCACAACTTCAAAATCTAAACAAGTACTACAATTCCTCCCTGCATATACTTTACTTAGCCTTCTCGCTCAGATTGAAAATATAGTGCATTTGACTAAAGGTTAAAGACCCGCTAAAATACAAACAATTTTTTTTAGAAATTTGTATGCCAGTTACCGCAATTTTGAAGAACGGTCGCAGAGATATTGGGGTTTAAAGGTTTTTTGATGACGTCATAAACCCATCTGTGCCCAAACGGTTGGGTTAACCCAACTTTAGAAATTTGGTCCTATTTTAGTTCCAGTTATCCAGGAGATGACATCAGTTATTTTCAGCTGTTTTCAAGTTATGAGGCCTCAAACTTATAAGTGCATTGCAATGGCTTCCTTAATTTAAATTAAGCTATTGACGTTAAATTCATGTTATTGATGTTGATTAAATTCATGTTATTGATGTTGGTTAAATTCATGTTATTGATGTTGTGTTACTTTTTGTCGATTAACATTTGAGAAATGCATTTTTCGGCAACTTCAAAGAAAAATGAACACATCTACTATGCCTGGCAGACACAGAGACAGAGTATTATTATATCAGTTCAATGGCCCAAAATTTACCTGTACAGAAACGTCTTCCATGCTTTTCTTTTTGAAAGACTTTCTTGGTGACAGCCCTTTTGCAAATTGCACCATTTTTGATGTGAATTTTCTTTTAGCTGGCTCCACAAACTGAACATAAAAATAAAAGAATTAAAGTTAATGCTGAAGTTAGAGAAAAAGAAGCATGAAGAATCACATATATAATACCTTATGATCATTGAATCGAATTGTTTCAGTCGATATCTTCTCAGTACTACACGACTTTATCCTTTTCAAAGGTGTAGGCTGAAAATATGGTAAAATTCTGTTATTGTCAACAAAATTTAAACATGTTAAGACAAACAAATACTATGCAAAAACAACGATGAAAGCAAATCTTGTTCAAAAGTATGAAGTTATATCTTTTACATATTTATTCATTTTACTTTTGTGGAGAGCATTGAAGATACTAGCTCTGTATTTTCAGAAAACTACAGAAATTACATCTATTTAAAATCAGTTTTAAAGTCATATGTTAACCTGTTCAAGTGTTTAGTAAATAATTTTACGAATCAAAAGACTTTTTTTATTCCAAAGTTTGTGTTCCACCGATTTATCCTTTTTTTCAGAATTGGAATTATACAATGATGTCATCTTAGACTGAAAGACGTCCTCCAAACTTTTTTTATCCCAATGTGTCAAGAAACAAGTTTCGTGCCAATACCATGTCTCCTTTATCATTTTTGGAGGGGAAAGCCCCCACAAAGCCTAGCCTAAGGGACTGTCTCAAAATGGGGTTTAGAAAATTGTATAAATCAGTGTCAACTTGTGATTAAGTAATTATTACTACTTTTTCTACACATTATTTTGCAGTAACCAGTCTGGAATAAATGAATAGAAGAATTCTGGACTGATGAATTTTTAAGTTCTCTATTAAACAGTTCATTTATTGATTTATTGAAGTCAGACGTAAGACTTTGCTGAAACAATCATCCTGTTTTCACTTATCCACAAAAAGAATGATAATGATAAATTGTTTCTCAGTAACCCCTGCTAAATATTCCCTTATTTTTTAAAAAAATCTCATCCCTGATCTGGCAAGCTATATTCAGCAAATGTTACTGAAGGTTTCTAGCAAGTTTAAATCATTTCCACAAAATCTGATTTACATGAATGAAAAATAGTTTCATCATTTCTGTAACCCACAAATGTGTTATGTAAAAAATATGTAACCAATTTCTAGTAAAAGATACAACACTAAATTCAACAATCAAGTAACAGAATCATAAACACATATCACATGAAAACATGAAACACACAATCATAATATTAACTTCATTTGTAACAGCAATAACAAACATCTGATCAGTGTGCTAAATTCACAAGAAATTTAAAGCCAAAATGCAAAATTAACTTTTTGAAGAATTATTATAAAAACTGTTACTAGCTTCTCTGATGTATGAAGCAACAGTGTTAATTGACTACTTATTCACAAAAATCACAAAAATTCAAACAGCTTGTGTAAATACAAAAACATTTTAGTGGTTATCAGATGTACTTAATTTCAGCATTATTAAAACTAATTAATTAGACACAATTTAGTTATATGTTACGCAAATTCTATAAACTTTTAAGTTCAGGTATGTGCATTGTAAAGCTAAGTTGGGAAAAAAATTAAATGCTTACGAATCATTTTTTATGTGTTAGAAAATTCTCATACTAGACACAGATGTGAAATTAATGTTGAAGAAATACTCCTACATTTAGCTGAAAAACTATTGCACCTGGGATGTTGAGAATTACAACGTACAAAATACAAACAAACAAAAATATCAAATTTAATCATGAAAGTAAGGAAAAATTAAAACTAAAAAAAAAAAAAAAAAAAAATTTTTTTGATACAGATTATATATTTACTAAAAATGACATTTTCCAGAACTTTATTAATTTTTCCAAAGGTTTTGGCTAATTATCAGTTTTTTCGTGTGTAGTTTTTTGATTTGATTTTTGTTGATAATTAGAGCAAAATTAATTTGCTTACTCTACGATAAGTCTTACTTTCATTTTTCTTTCATAGAACCGAGTTCATAAACATTATACGAGATTTGTACAGAACAAATTTGAATGCATACTTGGAAAAAACAATAAATTAAAACAGCAAAAAGAACAAGCAAGTTATTATATGCCTCCAAGCAAAATAACTATTTTGTCACAATTAAAAATATTTCTTACCATAACATTTTCAATACTTCGTAAGGACAATGTACTGTCTCGCATTCTCTAAAAAAAATGTAAACAGTGTAAAAATGGCATCACAAAGTAATCTTAGCACAAGCACTATTAGCTATTTTAGCATCAGGAGTTTACTCTAACTGTCCATTAAAATAATATACGACCATTTCACTATACAATTTGTGAACAACTTTTTAGTGAGAACTTGCAACCTACTCTGCTTTGGCTAAGCACATTAAACGAATAATGAGTGTGGGTGAGTGTTGAATGATATAAATCATTGACAGGTTTTTTAAAATGTCTAACGAATATCAAAGCAATAATAATTACAAAACAAAAAAGCAAGTTAGGGTCCCCCTTAACACAGATGTTGATACAATAATCAAAAGTTAAGTAACGAAAACTCATTTAAATGTAATAAAACACAATTATTAAAGTGTCCGAGAGATATTAACAAGGATGTTTCTAAAGAAGCACGATTAAACTTATGTATTGATATTGACCAAGGGCTGCATCTAAAATACAGGAATTTTTCCTTGTCTTATAATCTGTTGTTTTTCAAACAATCGCAATTGGATATTTTTAAGGGACCCTAACACGAGAAATCATATATTTCTATGTTATAGAGGATTAAAAGTTTCTTATTAAGTCTCTTGATTTTTTTAAAATATTTTTAGTTCAAGATATTTAAGATTTACATATTTGAAATTTGGAACTTGTGATGTTATATGATGGCTCTGAAAAAATGCTGACATTACATTTCTACCTGCAAAGGTAAGATCATTATTAAACTTCCAAAGTTTTTTTAATGTCAAGATATCGTCCACACTGCAAAAAAAGTTTTAATTTTGTGTAACTTTCCAAGGTATTTAAAAAATGACTTTTAGTTGACTAACTTATTACAACATCAATAGAAATTTTCAAAGCTAAATATTTTAAGAAAAAAAAGATAAGCAACATTTTATCCTCAATAACATACAAAAACAATTTTTCGAGTTAAATGAACAACCACAGATACACAATTAGAAGTTTATGAATCTACACAACTTTGTCACCTTTAAAGCACGCTTTTGCTTCACATTTCTTTGTTGGAAATTAGAATCACTGCAACTTGTTTTAATTTTTGGTTCATGTCTTGACTAAAGAAAAGAATATAATTAAAAACAATTACAAATCCTCTATGTATCATGCATATTGTAATAAACATAACGATTATGGGAAATAAAACATTCCATCCTAATACTTAATTGTGAAAAGGAAATAATCCCTATTAGCAGTACTATAGTTAACAGATGTTTTATTGCATAAGCTAGACAACTACCATGTAACTTATTGATGGTTTGCCTAAATTCGTACGATTATTTTTATCATGTGAATCATCAAACTTGACAAATATATAATTTTACAAAATGCAGAAACTCTAACCCTATCAAATTAAATTTATTTTATCTAACCAATTACTAACAAAAACATCTAAAACAAATCATGCAGGTAAATGTTATCACATTGTCCCCTCATAATGTGCAAATTAAAGTTATTATTTAGCCATTAATTTGGGATGACCTTAATTAATATACTTAAATTGTTAAATTTATTTTTAGGCTGTGCATTAATATTTCCTGCTCAAATAAAACAACACATAAAAAAAATCTATAACTACAATAACAATTTCTGCAAGGATTGTATATCAGAAAATTTTCACAAAATGATTTCCTAAACAAGAAAATATTTACGATTATTTCAACAATTAAATTTTATAAACCAAATTTGAATTCTCTTAACCCTATTTTACTTAACTTTTTTAGTATCAAATACCCTGGGGGTTGACTTATCTTTTTCAAATAACTTAATGGCAAGCTGTTAATCTTGACAAAACTTGAAAACAATCGAAAGAATAAAAATTTATGACATCATCACGTTCTTAAGAATTTTAGTTTTTGACAGTGACTAGTATGAATTGATAAGGCTGGTTTCCACATGAATTTTGTTGTTAGTCATAGTGTAAAGTGACTTCCATCTAATATCACTTATTCATACCCCACGTTGTATGTCAATTTTATATTTGCCATGCCATGACATTTTAATATGAAATAATAAAAAAAGTTGTGCATGGTGGACAAAATGACAAACTGACAAATGAATGTCAACTCAACACAAAATTGTCAAGCGATGACAGCAATGAACTTTAAATTAACATTGGTAAAATACAAGGAGGGAGAAGGCCAGAGAGTGTTGAAGTCAGTCCCTTTTTCCTTCATGTGAACACTCTTCCAGCACAAACAGAAGCTGGAAGATCTTTTTTAGATAATGCCACAAGTACGACCCTCATTGCTACAGTGAATACTGTGAGAACAATGTGCACTTGCGCAAGTAAAAAATATACCGAACATGGGAGAGGCTGGGTGTTCTCAAGCTGAATTCAGACTCAATATTTATTTCAGACCTAATATTTAATAATAAAAAATACATAAATGGGAGACTTCCTTAGTTTACTCACCTGCTTCACATAAATAAACAATATATTTTGAACATTTTCTGAACTCAAAACAAATGTGAACATGACTTGAGATAGGTGCTTTTAGGTTTACCCTTGCTTCATAATATAATTTGTTTCTGACAAACCATTTTTGCCATATGAAAGAGTTATTAAAACTTTATTATGCGCAGCCTACTGTGCCATCCTTAAAAATTTTTTGGTCTGCTGTTTTCTGACCAACCTTTGCAATTTCTCGCCGATCACATAAAGTTTGGGTCAGGATTTTTCAACATTCTTTTATTTTCCCAGTATTTCGCTGATTTCCGACCCAAAAACAGTTAAACTACTGGACTCAAATTATTTTTCCATAAAGTATAAGTATAGTTAAATAAAAATGTAGCAAACAAATCGCTAAGAAAATGAATAATTAAAACAACCGAGTACGCCGCGATAGCGCACTTCAAGCGACTACCATATTTGTGTTATGTATTGGTACCACATGTATTACACTGACATGTTTCAAGTTAGTAAAGATGGTGCCGATGTTTGCTGTGACTGTTGTGGAGTGCTCAGCGTCAAGAACATCAGTTCTTCTTAAAAACAAGCTATTAAAGCTTGACAAAGAACGGAGGTACAAAAAATAGACCCAGCGTAATACAGTAAAGTGAGGCTCATGACAGGACCAGAGTAGACAGTAAAATATTTTTGTCAGACGAAAAGGTAAAAAAAATAATCTGCCGACCGACTGACCCTGCAACAAAACTACGAGTTGGAAAACGGCAAACCAACAATTAATTAAGGACGGCCCTATATACAATTGTATAAGAATATTTGTGTTGGTATAGGATGATGTGTTGGTCAAATTAAAACAGTAAGAAACATAATCACACTTGACTGACAAATGTTCCATCATGAAAACACTAACAAAAAATATTAAGTGTTTATAAGGGCGATTTACACTGATATTCTAATAATTTGATTTGAAACTCTCAAATAACTTTTATGGTGGATACAGAAAATTAAGCTCTAAACTCTGGGACATTCCATGACTTTTTTGTTAGTTTTCCAGGACAAGATTATTTGAGATTCCAGGATAAAGTGGAATGTAAAACCAATCTCCAGTAATTTAAGACTTTAAGGTAATTTATTCCTGAAGGTTTGTAAAAAGATTTACATTTTTTTTTATAAACAATTGATTTTTTGCACTTTGCCCCAAACATTGTTTAGCTACCTTAGGGAAAAACACCTCCTAAAAATTGTTTAGTCATTGTTTACCTAGTTAAGATTAAACCGGGCCAATTGCTTATTTCCAAAGTATTTTGAAATGAGTCAAAATTTTTCAAAGTCAGAACATTAAAATTTGCGAAACAATCATTTGTAATTTGAAAACAAACATCTACTTTGTCTGTGTGTAATGACTGTTTAATGTCAAAGCCCTAAGTAAGTAACTGCCACTGTAAGTTAAAGTTGCACAGGTATTTCTCTGACAAACTTTACTTAGGGCTTGAATCTGCACCATGGAAATTGTTTGTTTTTTGATCAATTATTTGCCATGCAAATTGTTAGCAATTGTTAAAATTTTGGTAATTTTTGGAGCAATTGTTTAAATTTGACATTGTTTATATAAAAAAAGGGTAGATATCTGGATTTAAAGAAAATGCATGTACTTTCCCGAACAATTTCAGGACATCTTCAAATTTTTCAGAAAAAATCAGGTATTCCCAGCACTGCGGCCATCATGATATTCGGGAATCGCGAATTGTGAACTGCTAATTGGACAATGTAAGAATTAAAAATCTTTCTGGAAGAATAGTACGTATATTACATGCATGTTCAAAAAATATTTTATTAATTGTATTATTTTAAAGGATCAGCTTCAATATGCAGGTAATTCTCAAATATTACATTATGTTAAGTTCTTATATTTACTGTGAAAGAAAACAAGATATTCAAAGAGGGTTACAAAAAAAATTTCAACGCTGCATATCCCCTAAATTTAAAGCTAGTGCCAGTCTTGTCAATGAAAAAAAGGCTAGGCAAAAGCAAATTTTTCACGCATGCAATTTTTTAATTTCTGTCTACCAAAAATTTAACTTTTCCACATGTAATATTGGTTTTGCAGGTGCAGAGAACTGAAAACAGCACAACCAATTCTGTCTCAGACGTGTGGAGGTGTGCAAGTGTGATCACACATGCTAGAAATGACAAGATTGAGTGCAAAATTATTTTTCACCTGCCAAATCATTAATTACATAAACAAATTCTTACCTTGGCTACAATGTTGGCTAAATCGTCAGCCCCTTTGAGTCTCAAGTCTTGCATGCTTGTACTCCCACCTCCATACTTTGTTCTCTGTAACAAACGTGGTGAGCGACGCGGAACCAACCTGTATAAAAAAGAAATACTTTCTTGAGAAATGTTCGCGGGAAGTGTTACAATATTAAACCAGTATTGAATTACTACAGGATGTACACTTGTGTAACTTCTAAACTTTCCTCGTATTTCATCAGAACAGAGAAGTAAAGAATTTATGAAGCAGGTTAATAATGTGAAGTTTGTGTTACCTCTTCAGTAGTTTCTTTTCCATTATCTCAATCTAGAAAGATAAATCACATAAGGTAAATTTAACATAACACAATAAATGATAAAAATATGTAAACTTGTGATACGTGGAAAGTATTGTATTTTTTGGTTTGCAAAAATTAAATTAGTGTCACACTGAGCAATGCCATTTTTAAAAAAACCTGCATACTTTGTTTTTATTTTGGCTCTGATAAAACAACCAAAACATTTATACATCAGTGCTTCAATCTCTTTAAAGATAAAAGCCCATAATAGAACATACACACAGAAAGGCTGACCTGTTAAATCTATGTAGACAGAAGTAAATCTTAGATGCAAATAAGAATTTGAGACTTCTAGATACACAAAAGAAAACTTAACGGTTTTTCACCTATAAACAATGAGCAATATTTAACAATAAACAATAAAGTTTTCAGACAAATCCATTTTGTTGACACTTCAGGTACAGCCTATTACAATCAAGCTATGTGATTATAAGGTCTGATACAGATAACACACTGTGTTTAAAACACAAAAACATAGAAGTGTTTAAAAAATTATACAGTATAGAAAGTACAAAATAATTTTTGCCACGCTAAAGAGTCTGTTAAAAAAAAAATGTTGTTGCTGATTAAAAACTATCACAAAGCGATATTCTACGAAGGCTAAAACGTCACCATAGTTTGCTTTAAAACCACCAAGAAAACTGTAGAAGGCTAAGACGCTGACATAATAAACTAAGCTTGAATCGCTACCTTATGCTCCAGCATAAAGTGGAAAAAATCAAAATAATTTTGACATCATTATGTTTCCCTTTAGCAAAATGTCTGAAATTTTAATAGCGGTTATAAATTTTTTGTATAGATAAACAACATCAGTATAATTTTCGGTTTTGATGTTGGATATGTAACCCCAACCGAAATTATTTTTTGGAAACGTGGCCACAAAACTCATAAAGCTTGGCCCTTCCATATAAACACCTCTGAGCAACGTGATTAATTCCATTCATTAAAACAAAAAAGCATTTCAATATGGCAGAAGTGATCGAAGTGGGAAAAACATCATCACACAACATCCACATTTAAACTATGTCGCATTGTTTAAAGATGTGTTATGGACAGTGCTACAGTACTGGAAAAAGGTTGTTTAACATATCAAGCGCATAACGTGAGCGGACTCCCTCGATACGTGATGTACCGCGTTTACAATAATAAGAAACAATTAAAATAAATTGTCACGATCTATCGAGAATCTAGTATCGTGACAAAATCCGTCTCAATGTGTCGTGATGGTAGGTGATAATGAGAATAAAGAGAAAGTTTTTTTTAATGAGAATAAAGAGAAAGTTTTTTTTATTTCAAACACATCTCTGCTTTATCTTTTTTTTGTATATTAGTGTATATTATAAGAAAAATTTTAACTTTCGTATTTATTAAAGTAATTCTAGCGCATTACTTTTTCAATGTATTTTTTTTTCTTTCGCTGCTTTTCGTTCTTAAACTTTTAAAATGCGATCTCTAACAAAGCTTTTTTATCGTCGCTTTTCGTTCTTAAACTTTTAAAATGCGATCTAACGAAGCTTTTCTATCGCCGTTCTTCGTTCTTAAATTTTTAAAATGCAATCTAAAAAAGCATTTCTATCGCTGTTCTTCGTTCTTAAACTTTTAAAATGCGATCTCAAAAAGCTTTTCTATCGTCGTTCTCGTTCTTAAATTTTAAAACGTGATCTCAAAAAGCATTTCTATCGCCGTTCTTCGTTCTTAAATTTTTAAAAAGCGATCTAACTAAGCTGTTCTATCTACAGCAAAGTTTTTAATCCACGATGTGCCCACTGGATATGAGCATTATGGTCAAATGACAGAGTTGTAACAAACAAGAAGCTATAATAAATATTTACGTAGGATGTTTGACCATATATGCAGCCTCTGGGTACATTTTTTAACAAAGATCGTTATGAGAAGCGCATGTAAAATAAAAACATTTACTGCGTAAACAAGATCATCGAAAGTGTGTAAGATCAACCAGACATGTGAAAATATAGTTCAACTAATAATATTTAATTGAATACACGCAATCTCGGTGCAATGTTTTCTATTATAATAAAGTGTTAATGGCATCGATAGCTTCGAGAATGTTATCGAGACAGATACATCGCGAAGCCCTCTTGATACAATTTGAAAGTAAAAAAACGTCTATCACGGATCGAGAATACCGTCGCGATACGCGAAGCGCGATGTTAAACAACATTTTTCCAGTACTGTAGTTGCGCTTCATAACCCGGAAAGTCCAACTTACCTTAGCGTGACCATGTACCAAACAGGTTAATTTTTTTACTTTTATTCTGGTTTACTTTATTTCTTTTTCTTAGAATTTTAGGACATATCGATACGCTGCATATCAACAGCTTTGCTGGTTTGCCCACAATAAACTTGGTGAGGCGTGAGACGCTTAATATCAGCTTGTGTAGTTTCTAAAATTAGGATGAAGTATCCGAGTGTAGATTGGCAATACACAGGGTATTTTTAGGTTAGCAGAGATAGAGTATGCAGGCCTCGTCAGGAAGAAAAATGCTGGCGTGCGAGCTTCGCACGTTATGATACTTTTCAATCATTTTAAGTCGTGCGATGTTCGCACGGCATAATTTTTAATGGCGTGCGATGGCGTGTGCTCATTTTTGTTTCATTTTTTTTCTCGAGTAATCATAGAACTCGCATACAGCAACACTAATTTTGCCATGTTTTAAAAAGCAGGTAATTTGTTCCGACGAAACTAAAATGTGTGATGCGTTCATTATTCATTATTTTTGAAAAAAAAAATTATACGTTAATAGTATTTTTTTAACTCAAACAAAGAAAGGGCTGCAAGCGAAAAAATATTAGACGCCAACTTTGTAATCATAAAAGCAGTTACGTGGTTAAACAAAAGCCTAAAAATTTTATGACGATTTATAACAAAATTAGTTGCTTTTCCTAAAATAGACAAGACAGAAAATTTTTGTCGTAACACCCTCCTCCGTTATAAATATTATATATGTTTAACACAGCAAGGCTTTCCGTCAATACCATACAGGAAAAATAATATAAACAGGGTGGGATACGCTTATCGTAACACCCTCCTTCGTTATGAATTTAAAAATATAATTTTAATGCTCCGAAAGACTTTGAATATTATCAACTAAACTCTAGTCTGTATAAAGATTTTGTACTTACATTTAGATGTTCTTATAAGACTGTGCAAAAAACATTAAAAGAACACTGAATTTTTTATAAAAATAATTTTTCGGTTTTCTTATTATTTCAAGTGGGAGAAGAATAACTTGCCATCAATTTCTAAACAGTGCAAGTACTTGCTGTATAACTTTCAAAACAACATTAGTACATTCCGTATAATTTTCAAAACAACACAAGAAAAATTCTTGCTGCATAACTCTTAAAAACAAGCAACGTACCTGTTTTTTTTGCTTGTCATTTAAACAATTTTATTTCAAAAGCCACACAAATTCCAATTTAATTATTTGCATTAATCATTCAAGTCAATTGAGGAAGAAAAGAAAACTTAGAAAAAAATAGACAAATTAAATCATGCTTCCCTACGTATATTATTTCCCTACACCTTCATTGAACAGAATAATATTTATTTTGGTGTGCGATTAGCGCACGCTTGAGGTATTTAGTGTTTTTTTTTGGCGTGCGAAGATCGCACAGGAACATTCAAACATGGCGTGTGTGGGCGTGTGCGCGTGGGATCGCACGCCATTCCTGACGAGGCCTGAGTATGGATAGTTTTATAATGCTACTTGTACATTATTGACAATATAATTGACAATATAATATATCTTATATAATATCATTATATAAAAATTATATTCACAATTTTATTATTTTATATTTGTTTGATTGTTCAATGATTTCATCGCAAGGTAGTCTATCATCTGAAGTAATCTCTTTTTTGAGGGGTTTTTTCCTTATTTTTTGTAAGTAGCCATAATCCTTGTCAACTTCCGCGGGTTTTGATACAAAACCTTTTATTTAGTTTGGAATACATGACATTAAGAAGTGTTTTCCAAACTTCCCCTTCTTTAACAGAGTTTTTCTAAAGAGTGAAAATATAACAATGTATAAAGTGTTATACCTGTTCCCTGTTGATGTTGTAGTCCATAATAGCAAGTTGGGTACCAGCAAGGGTAAACAAAAAAAATGAAAATTTACCACCATGACAGTGATATCAAATATGTATCCGTTTCATTTTCAGATTGACAAGAAACATGTGCAATAACTACTTGGACTGTTGCAGAACACGACGTTTGTGTAGATATACTTTGGACTGACATATACCATCGGTAATAGCGTAAAGTCTTAACCACATTTCTGTGAGAAGAAATCTGTGAAAAGACCTCTATTCACAATTCAGCATGCATTGTTGTTTCGGAGCGTTTTTATTTTTATGTTATAACCTTAAACGACCCTATAAATTCCTTTACTAATATATTATTTACTATTTACTTGACCTAACGACATAAGGGCTGTATTTTACGCCACCAAACAAAGAAAGCGAAAAAAATATCTCTTTTATTAAACATGGATTTTTTCCATTGTTTATGACTCTAATCAATTACAATAATTTCTGGTTCTTCATTTGACTAAAATTTAAAAACATTTTCATCATCCACGTTGTCATTGTCAGACTGCTGGTTATCTTCCTCAAATTTTTCCTTGTTGGCATTCATTATGGCTTGAACATCCAGTGTTTCTTCCATTCTTCTTACTTGTTTTGATACCAAATCTTCATTTTGCATACAATGGCTTTTTATGTCATGTGCAAAATGGATGAGGGTGTTGATAATCGAGATGTATGATTATTTTAAACAGTCAAAGAAAACTGTTATTTCAGGCTTTCTAAAAGCCCACACCATTAAGAATGTAAAGCTTGGTTCCCACTAGGCATCTTGCTGAGTATGGTTTTAAACCCCTTAGCGCCTAGTGTAAACGTAAAAAGTACCTGTAGCACAAGTTAGACGCTTATTATGCACCACTTAAACGACAGTTAGACGCCAATTTTTGAAATCAAAAGTTTTTGATAATTTTTTAAGCGGCTAAAGCTTGGTTTCCACTGTTGACTAACGTGAAATAACATGAATTAATTTTTAAACATAATTCCTTATATATATACTTCATGTTAGTTGACAGTGGAAACATGATTAATTTGTGTTATTTCAAACTTTCTTTTTATTTTATGAAATAATGTGAACTTGACATATTTTTTAACTGAACAAAGTACTACACCTTCCGGATCTGTAATATATCTATAATATTTTCTTATTTTCTTATCATTGATTGTTGTTTTCGTCGCGATGGTAGGTGATAATGAGAATAAAGAGAAAGTTTTTTTAATGAGAATAAAGAGAAAGTTTTTTTTATTTCAAACACATCTCTGCTTTATCTTTTTTTTTATTTTAAATAAGTGTATATTATAAGAAAATCTTTAACTTTCGTATTTATTAAAGTAATTCTAGCGCATTACTTTTTCAACGTATTTTTTTTTTCTATCGCTGCTTTTCGTTCTTAAACTTTTAAAATGCGATCTAAAAAAGCATTTCTATCGCCGCATTTCGTTCTTAAACTTTTAAAATGCGATCTAAAAAAACTTTTCTATCGCCGCATTTCGTTCTTAAATTTTTAAAATGCGATCTAACGAAGATTTTCTATCGCCGTTATTCGTTCTTAAATTTTTAAAACGCGATCTAAAAAAGCATTTCTATCGCCGCTTTTCGTTCTTAAACTTTTAAAATGCGATCTAAAAAAACTTTTCTATCGCCGTTCTTCGTTCTTAAATTTTTAAAATGCCATCTAACGAAGCTTTTCTATCACCGTTCTTCGTTCTTAAATTTTTAAAACGCGATCTAAAAAAGCATTTCTATTGCCGCATTTCGTTCTTAAACTTTTAAAACGTGATCTCAAAAAGCATTTCTACCGCCGTTCTTCGTTCTTAAATTTTTAAAAAGCATTCTAACGAAGCTTTTCTATCTACGGCAAAGTTTTTAATCCACGATGTGCCCACTGGATATGAGCATTATGGTCAAATGACAGAGTTGTAACAAACAAGAAGCTATAATAAATATTTACGTAGGATGTTTGATCATATGCAGCCTCTGGGTACATTTTTTAACAAAGATCGTTATAAGAAGCGCGTGTAAAATAAAAAATTTGCTGCGTAAACAAGATCATCGAAAGTGTGTAAGATCAACCAGACATGTGGAAATATAGTTCATATAAATATTTAATTAAATACACACAATCTCTGTAATGTTTTCTAAAGAAAGATTAACGCTAGCTGCTTACCCTCGATTGTTATGTGTAAGTTAAAAAAATAAAACACAAAGGAAGTATAATTATATTAAAACATCCGTGATCATTGTCGAAAACACTCTTATGTTTAAAATAGTTCTATTATGAAAAAGTGTTAATGGCCTCGATAGCTTCGAGAATGATATCGAGACGGATGCATCGCGAAGCCCTCTCGATACAATTTGAAAGTAAAAAAACGTCTATCGCGGACCGAGAATACCGTCGCGATACGCGAAGCGCGATGTTAAACAACCTTTTTCCAGTACTGTATTTGTTAACTGAATGAAGCATTACACCTTCTGGGTCTCAACAATGCAGTTTTTTTGCAAAATAATCAACGTAAATGGCGTATAAGAGCTACAGGTACTTTAACCTGAAAATTACTTAAAGAGACGGTACCAGTACTTTAAGCGTTCTGAAGCTTAAGCACCGTTTTTTTTCGTAAGAGACAGTAGACTTAAAGTGCCGGTTTTTTGCAGAGATACTTTTAGTCAGTGGACTTAGAGTGCCGGGTTTTTTTTTAAGATACTCCTTAGACTTAGAGTGACATATTTTTGCAGAGATACTTAGAGCACTGTTTTTTTCCGTAAGAGTCAGTGGACTTAGAGTGCCGGGTTTTTTTGAAGATACTCATTAAACTCAGAGTGCTGGGTTTTTTGCAGAGATACTTAGGGTGCCCTTTAGCATAGTATAGTCAAACTAAAATCATGTGACCAAAAAATTTACTGGTTCTTTAGATAGAGACAATACCTTTTCAAGCAGGCCTTTATTATCACGCTGGCCCTAATATTCCGCCCCAACACACCAAATTAACGCCAGTTAGGGCTGATAAGCATAAGGTACTTTGTTTAAAGCTAATTTTAACTTTTTATGTCTTATAGACAACTTTCGTGATGCGTGTTGTTTATAATCCCCAGACCTCTTACGTAAATCGACAGGCACAATAATGCAGGCGGTAAGTCGTGGACCAGTCCATTCTACACTTTATTTTCAGTTGGAGGCATCTTTTGTTCTTGAAATAAGAATATAGCTTGCATGTAGTTTAGATTTAGATCATATATCAGTGAAAAGATGCTAGTAGTTAGCCACAGTACAAAAGTTTTTAACCATAATTTGACTTTCTTCACCTATGGTCTGCATTTTTTAGCCTGTCGATTTTCTGATTTTTTCCGCGCATGCTCAAGAATCCCGTACAAACATAAACATTGAAAGTCATCTATAGTTATTAGTTCAAGGACAGCAGGCCTTTCATTATTTTGACCACAAGTGAGTACAACAGTCAGGGAAATCCTCTTAATTAAGCTGTATAGCTTAATTTGGAGATCTCCTAAATAAGCTGTATCATACAGCTTAATTAGGTGACATACATCTAAATTAGGAGGTAGAAAAAGTTTTTCCGCGATTTCTTGAAAAATGTAAATTTTAGCAGAATCACCGCTGCAGCTCTTTCATCGTCAGTTTGACCACTATATTATAAAAGAAGAACGGTATTTCCAGCACCCCGGGTTCAAAAGATATGGACTATAAACAACTATAAACAATGGTTCATTGTTAGCGATAGTCTATTATTTAAGCTGTACTGCATCCTAGTTAGGATGTCACGTCACGTGATACATCCTATTTAAGCGGATATTTTTAAAACTTCAAATTTAGCGGATCTCCGGGGTGCTACGAAAAAACTAATGTATTGGAGATGTTTATATGCACGTAAATATTGGATTTATTCAGTTAGCTAGCTAGATAGATGCTAAAATTCAGTTAAATGTGTGTTTTAGACGATCAAAGTTTTGTACATCTTAACTAAGCTGTAAAACGCCTAATTAGACTGTATCATACATCCTAATTAAGCTCTCATAAATCTAAATTAAGCTGTACAGCTTAATTAAGAGGATTTCCCTGACTGGTACAATTTCACTGTAGAGCTACCGTAATGTTAATGTTATCGTCATGATGTACTTTAAAAACAAACATGTATAAAGTAGCAAAATATTCTTACAGTTGGAATTAGGCTCTGTAATCCTAACAAAAAATTAATAGCAACAGAAAACTTCAAAAACTTTCACCATTTCAATTCAATCCTTCGCTGTATTCTTTGCCGCCATTTTCAGAATTAAAATTCGTGATTTTGTTACTCGAATTCTACCTAAAGGTGAATCTCCACCTACTAGACGATTTTCACGACGATCATCAAATACTTCGTGACGACACCGCATGCGCAAAGAAAAAAAAATGTCATCGCTGCAGCGAAAATATCGGCTGACGAAAAGTAGAAATGGTTTCTACTTTTTTCGTCAAGCAGTCAGCAATCGTCAAGTTTTAAACCAATCAAGAAAGCAAAAAACAATAATTAGAGAGCAGAGTGTTTTGAGAATAGTTTAAAGATGGCATCTGTGTTGTCCGAAATAGTTCAGCGACACAGTACAAATCAGAAAAATATTAATATTAATTATAAAAAATATTAATAATATAATAGAAGTCTTCTTTGAAGTCAAAACAAGTAACGCATGCTAACAGCAGCCATCGTAAATTAGAAAAAATCGTCAGAAATTAATTTAATTGCGGCGTGCTTCTCCACTATATACAGTTTCGTCGCGAATTTCCGGCGATCATTGAGAAAAATTGTTGTGCAAAATCGTCTTGTGAAGATTTGCCGTAAAGGAGAATTTTCACGAAACGAATTAAGAATAGCGAATTTGGCGGCGTTTGGACGGGGTAATTTTTTGTAAATTTTAAAAAGTGCTGACATGCATGTATGAGTGTTGTAAGATGTTATATTGGTTATAAAATTATTTATTATATGTATGTTGCTAAACAGATATGGGTCGTGACGTCAGGTCTGATCCCAATGAAGTCATTATATTGTTGTATCTATAAATGTACCAAGTTCAATGACATGAACATCAATATTTCTGGTGAAATGAAATTGATCGTTAAAATAAGAAACTTTCGTTAATCAATGTATGCCACAACCTCGTCCCCAGGACCTGTTAGGCTTTTTATATCTGGACGGCCAAATATAAAAAGCCTAACAAGTCATGGGGACGAGGTTGTGTATGCCATTGTATAATTCTTTTTTTTTTCATATGAAAATAATTTTTTCTATTTAATGAAGAATTTCGCAGAAATGCTTGAGAAATTTATTGCAAAATTGGGGAAATGGCAACCTCGATCCCAGGGCCTGTAGCGTTTTTTTGATATGAGGATGAAACGCGTACGCGTTCCATCCTCATATCAAAAAACGCTACAGGCCCTGGGATCGAGGTTGGGGAAATGGCCTATTATTTTAGGCATGCACGACGTTATTTCTGATTCACATGACGTCATCAAATTATTTTTTTTACCTGGAATCTGTTTGTATTAAGACTTTCTACAAGTAAGCCAAGTTCTATCACTTAAGCATATGTAGGTTCCTGATTTATGCCCCGCGGCCCCCGGTTTTTTTATGTTCAGATTTTGTCTCGATATCAAAACCGAAAAAGCCTTGGGTCTGAGGGAAGTAAATTCATTGAACAGCGCCTCAAAATTCTTTCCGTATGGTCAGACACTGCTGTAAATGGTATTGTATATCAATTTCCAACACGAAATATTCGTTAAATTATTTTTTGGCAATCAATGTTTTTCTTATCATGTCTAAAGCAGCAGCAAGAGTAATTACTTTTTTTAATTTTCATTTTTAATATTAATTTGATTATGTCAATTTTTCGGTCACTGGGCACAGGTTTATTTAAGAAAAACATGTTAAAAAAACTTCTAAATAAGATCCATCTTCAACAAGACTAGCATCTGGCATATTATTTTGTTTATTATATTCAATAGCAACTAAGCAGCGCGCTAGTTAGTCCTTGTGCAATATCCTTATATCATTTTAAATACGACTTATATCATAAATGCGAATTTTTTTAACAGCGAAAGGCAAAGTTATATATTGGAGAAATAACAAAACAATGTTTTAATTTTTGTTTTTAATAATTATGTAATATGCTTGGTATTGCCGTTTCGATATAGTTTGATAACAAAAGTTATGTTCAGTAAATTGAACAAATTAGGACTCGCATCCTTCATCAAAGTTGTAAAAAAAGCTTGCAGCTACCTGAGTGTAATGCTAGACGATCAAACAATTTTTTTGTGATAAAAACATCTACCGTGTGACGGAACAAGCGCCCCCTGCCAAATACCCGCCCCTGCCGGAATAAGCGCCCCCCTAAAAGACTTTTTTTTCAATAAGCGCCCCTGCTTGAATAAAAGCCCCCCCCCCCCCCATATAGCGAGAAGGGGCGCTTATTTGGAACAAGGCATAAAAAACAACAATAAGTTTTGTTTAAATGTATTTTACTAAACAATGAAAATGACGTTGTCACAGCAACACCCGATTTTCTCACAGTCGATTCAGACCAGGAACACGAAGACGAAGACGAAAACATTGAGATAGATTAATTTTGTTCAGATGTTGTTCGTTAAAAGTGAAAAAAAAGAAATGAAATGACACATTTTACTTTTTTTTAGTTTAGTAAAGTTAATAAGCGCCCCTGCCGAATAACCGCCCCTCCTAAACATAAATTTTTTAAATAAACGCCCCGGGCGCTTACTTCGTCATTTACGGTACACAGAGTTTATTTTTTCTTCTTTCGTAGGTAAACAAACAAAGAATCTTTGCCATTCCCATTGTTTACCGTAAGCTGTTAATATTTCTTCTAAGCACATCACACGACGAACATGCTAAACAACGCAGGTGGTTCTAACTTCACCCTCGTTTCTAGGGCCCCTTTATTATTGCTGACCCCCAGTAAACTAGAGTCAGAGTCCTGGGAAGAGGTTGATTTAACTTGCTTCATCGCTAATTGGCATTGCATGTATTAACGAAGCAAAAACAGACTAACAAATAATAAGTAGAAAAACTATATTTTTTTCGATGATAATTTCGGCCAATTAAAAGTATTAACATCTACTCTTCTCTGTTTACATTATAATAAAGAAAAAAGAAAAAGAATGTTATTTTCAGCTGGGAAAACAATTTATTTTCACATTTTGAAGCAAAATCTGGAACAAGCTACGGTTTGAATTTATGGATTTATGTCGCGGATATTAACCCAGTTTGCGTGTATTTTTTATTAAAGTTTAGTGCTAATGTTTTTATGGATATTTGTTTGTATATTTAGTACGTTTCGTTTAAGCAACAACAGCAACGACAACTACAACAACAACACGACGACAACAGTAACAACAACAAAAACAAAAGCAACAACAATAACAACAACAACAACAAAAAAACAAAAAAAAACAATAACAACAACACGACGACAAGAATAAGAAGTCAACAACAAAATTGAAAGAAATGAACGTGTAGCGACCATACTGTTTGTAGTGTGGACTTGCATTTAAAATTCCATATCTTATTTACTGCTACAAAACCAAATTACAAAACAAGTAAAAAACAGCAACAAACAGCCACATGCAATCAAAAACTACCACAAGCAACCATATACAACCACATGCGTCCACAAAGAAATACAGGCCGTCACATACAGCCAAAAACTACCACAAGATTCCACAGATAATATTCTTATTCTTATTCCAATATTAAAGTCGATTTATTAAATTAAACTTATCTATTGAACATTAAAGTCTATTAATAAATAAATAAATTGAGTGATTGATTAATTAATAGATTGACAGACAACGGAAAACTACCACCAGCAGCCAAACAGAAACAAATAATCACAACTTAAATATCAAAAGATTTGCACACTTCGAGGCTTTATTTAAAGTGTTTGCCTCGTGAAAGTCAGTTTCCACATTATAAAAAGGTGTATAGGTTGGCAATTTTTGTTGTTGTTAGGTTTTTGGCTTTCTGATTGGATTAGCTTGCACGTGAATTTTGTTTCGTATGTTATTACCCTTTATGATACAGTAGTCTCTCTAATTAGCGGACACCCTAGGTACAAAAAAATCTGTACGCTTATTAGAGGTGTCCGCTTTTTAGAAAGTTAACTATTTTTGCTTTTTCGTTGTTGAGTCGAAACATTGATGTATTTTGAGGTTTTGGCGGAAAATTGGATTATGTCAACACAATGCCACGAAGAACTGACAAATAAGAAAGATGATAATGCTGTTAAAATAACAAAGATTAATTTTCTTGAAAAGGAAGTTATTGTAGGGCACATCCCAAAATAAATTTCAAAAGGTTTATCCATGTTCATAACCTTACCTCAAACCTTCTTACTCTGACCAATAAAATCATAAAGACGTGTCCGCTAATAACTTCTCCTATGTAGTGAAATTTGTCCTTGTTTAGAGTGTCCGGTGATTAGAAAGAAAGCATCGCCAATAGGCCTTTTGATGAAGAAAAATGTGTCCGTTAATTGGAGTGTCGCTAATTCTTTGTCCGCTATTTAGAAAGTTTTTCATGAGACTTTTACTAGGATTCGTCCGGTGTAATAAAATTTGTCCGTTAGTTGGAGGTGTCCGCTTTTGTCCGTTAATTAGAGCGACTACTGTATTACCTTTTGACACAATAAAGAAGCTGAATAAAAACAGTTTTTAGGACCATATTTAGCAACAGGGTTGCCATGGCAACTCGCAAAATAGGATTTCAAACATTTTTTTATAGCAAGTTAAGTTGCGAAGTAGAGAAATGTTAAACAGTCACCGAGCAGTCACCGAGTCACCGAGTTTTATCCTTGTTGCTTCTTTGTGTTTGTTTGTAGTTGCTTGGGAAACTTTATCACATGGCAGCAACGATTCGCTTTCTGTTTTTACTAAATTATTATCAAGCACAATCTGCCCCTTATTTAAAATAAAAACTTTATCTAAAGAATAAAGAAAGAAAAAGAAAGAAATTAATTTCTATAGCTCGTATTTTGTCTTTGATTTTAACAAAAAAAGAAAAAGAAATTACACATAAGGGAATATATAGAAAAGTAACTAACAAGTGTAATGTGTTAACTAAATCAAGTTGTTTTCCTTCATTAGATTATAAAAATCAGTGAAATTTAACTTTTCACACAAGGCTGTTTGAAACAGTTTGAAACAGACAACACTTTGAATTGAACTGCGTGGTAATCATTTTTGTTAACCAGTTAAATTTATTTTGACAACGTAAACACAAAGATTGAAAACCATAATGGCGCATTTACGAACAAGAAATAGTTATGGCTTACGCCTTGGTAAGTAGTTCTTTCTTTTATTATACCAGTTTTAAAATTTAAACCGATTTTGAATTACAAATATTTATAATAAACATTGTTATCAATGGAAATAAAAATGAGTCAGCTGGCTTTCTTGCCGAATTCTCCATGTTAAGGACAACTTCGTCCGCAGGAACTTTTGCCTTTTTGACATCGAGGCCGGGTCGTGTAAGCGCTAGTGGCTTTGGCATAGGCAACAAAGCCCCCAAGGCAAATTGTAAATGGCAAATTCGAAGGCAAAGTGACTGCGAAATATCTTTCCAGATGGAACATAAAACATGCCGCGTATTTCAAATATTAAATGTAAACACTCTTTTGAGCATAAGCAAAAATACAGTCAAACACTAAAATAAGATGATCACCATGAGGAGATGAAAAAAACTTCCGTCTGATCGTGTAAAGGCTGAAATACACGATCATTTTAAACGGAAGATTTAAACCTGACGGATTAGTCATAGATCAAAGCGGATCGTGTATTTTTTTTAAAAAACTGATGAATTTTTACCTGTCAGTTTTTACCTATCATGCTCCTTAAAAAGATGGACGTGTTTATCGTTTACACGGATGTTCTTTTTCTATTGAAATTTGGTAAATCTATTGTGTTAAGAGCCTGACAGGAATAACTTTCGGAACATAAAAAATACAGTTGATAAAAAAAACAGTTAAAAACAAAAATAGTTGAAAAAAAACCAGAACAATTTACGAAGCATTTTATCGAGAAATAAATGGCGTGAACGAACCTGTCTCTGGGATGTAACATTGGCGTCGTATATAGACAAAGATGAGGAAAAACAATGCTACGAAAAATTGTCCGCGATTCCTTTTTTTCTTTCTTTTTTTTAAATGATCGCTGTGATAATGTGGATGATGCAGCAACGGTAGCGACACGTTTTGTCAATTTGCTTGCCACGACTTGAAAGACTTTTAGGCATATTTTTATACGTTTAAACGGAGTACGTTGGTTTAAAAGTAGAGTGACTAATATTGACAGCCATTGTTGTGGGTTTTCTTACAAAATTTATGAAAATTAGGCCCTGCAACTGTTTGCTACACTGTTCTAGGCTAGCATGATCTCCTGGCAAAACTTAAAAAGACTATAGGCTTATACGCGGATAGACCAATACACGGGTGAGCTTATACGCACATGGAAAAAAAGTACAAGAAGGGAGAGTATAACTATAACAACGTTTTTTATGTGCGGTATTTCTTTGCAAATATATTACTAACTTTCCTCCGAAGAGGATTCCGAAAAAGAATCATCGCCAGCTTCGTATTTGTCATAGCTTAACATCCTGTCATCTCCACTTTCACTATCACTCTGTAGATGAAATTCTCTCTCTTGTTCAGGCATTTCATAAACTTCAAGACCACTGATGCTAAGTGATGTTCTAACTTCTTACAATGTTTTGATTTTACTCCAAGCGTTGCCAACACACTTTGTGATCAAAACTATCCCGAGGCTTTCAATTGTAGTGCATCACTGTGTAATCCTGTCGAACTTTGTAATCCCGTCGCACTTTGTAATCCTGTCGCACTTTGTAACTCATTTTGTCGCATTTTGCAATCCCAAACCTATTGCAATTTGTAAATCTTTCATGTCGTACTTTGTAATCCCTCCTCCACCTGTGGCACGTTTGACTTCGCATATTCCCATTGCTATGTCATCTGTCATGGTTCGCCAAATTACTAAGGGGCCTGGCATATGACCTCGTTCAGCTGGGCTGAAATATTCATCAAAAACATTAAAATATCAGACAAATTTGTTGATAAAAGTTTATTTCCTAATAATTTGTTTTTAATGTACAGAAAACACTTGCACAAAAATAGAAAAATAAACCCGGTTTGCTGGACAGTTGTGTTATGTGAGAGTTTGTTAATAAAGGTGAGATCTGAGTAAACTGATGTGATAGCCCCTAAAGCTAGGGCGACACGAGGGGATTTTTACATGTACATACAATGCAACACGATGCATTGCACGCGCATGTAAAAGTCCGATCGTGTCCCATAACAAAAAAATTGTTGCAACACGTCCCTGTGGACAAAAAAATTGTTCCTGCAATATGAGGACAAATTCGTGGGGACAAATTTTGTGCTGGCAACAATTTCTTGAAATGTTTCATTGTGTCGCCACCCTTTGCAGGTTGTTGCAACACATTTTTGCAACATATTTTCTATTAACTAATTTACATTCAGCATGTAATTCTTGATTTTTATATGTAAAAAGGCTGAAAAAAAGTTGAACGTTTACCCTCATTTATAATATGATCTGTGAACTCGTGCCATATGGTCGTAGCATAATTGTGTGGTCTATTACCTGCCAGAGGAAAATATTTGACGGCAGCCAAATGATTATGGTATATTTTTCCGTCAGGAGCCTTTTATCACGTTTCTAGATTCATCTTCTTGGTCAACAAAGCCGTTACGTGATTCTATTTTCCCTTGTTTCGTTGATAAAATCTTTTTGTTGGATTTTGTGGTGGCTACACACGCAACATTTCCAGGTGCATAGAATGAAACAAGTCCCGTTGTATGGCGTATGAAAAAAGTCCCTCGTGTCGCCCTAGCTTAACTTCGTGTGCGGTTATCAGTTAGAATATTTGCCAAAAAAGAGAATAAATTAACTGTGCAGCTAAAAAGAAGGCAAAGTTTCGCTTATAAAAATTCGACAAGGTAATCTCATGGTCCAGTTAAAAACATTTGTCATGTTGTTAATACTCTTTCTTTCTATAACAATCTTGCTCCCAGGGCTTTGCAACTGCCAGAAAGACAAAGAAGTGGGGTGGAATTTGATTTTGTTTGTCAAATTGTGAACAATAAACAGCTAGTTTTTTTTGGAAAAGTGTCTTTTCAAGCAATGAACGTTGGAAGCCAGATATTCTTACTTATATTATATTTAAACAACTAAGTTTGTAAGAAATAAGGAATTGATTTCCTAGTGTTCTAATACTTTTGCTTAACTTATTTATCCCATTTATTTAATTACATGTGTATATCTACTTAGTACCTGAGCAGGTTTTTATATTTTTTATTTTTTTCAAAATATACTTTTGACGTGCTATCAAATTTGCCGACACACAACTAATGGGCTAAAAATAGCTTCAATTCCAGACCCTGTAGCGTTTTTCTATCAAATGAGAATGGATCGAGGCTAATTATCATGGCTTACAAAACAATTTAAATTTTATTCCGAAATGATTTGGAATTCAGTGGATAACTTTCAACAAATTTACACTCATTGGATTGCACAACACAAGAAAAGAGATAACAAAGATGCACTGCTGAAGTAGCTAATACTGAATAAATAAAAAATAATTTTAAAAGAAAACAGAATATATTTTATCTCTTTGAGTTGCTAAGTATTGGCAAATATAAGTTACTATGAAAGAAATTGGACACATCTAAAAAAACTAGAAAAATCATATGCTTTTCAGCTGTTCTGAGAATAATTCTTTATTCCTATGAATTATGTTTTAATAATTTATCCCAATCAAAGTCGAGTTATACTTGAAAAGAATGTGTTCTTTCCAAATGTATTCCTAATGTAACACATTTTTCCGAAAAAAAAATTAGAAAAAAAAAATCCCCTTAAAAATATATTTAATTAGGACAGAAGAAGAATGAAAAGGAAAGTAACGTGGAGAATTATTCGCGTTTTACTGATGTACGCGTGAAGCTTTTTAGTGTAATTGATTCTTTGACATTTTTATGTTCGGGAAAAAAGGCGTTTTTTATATTTTTTATTGCTTTTTTGAATTAAATTTTGCAACGTCCTACTGGCGGTCTAATAAACACGGAGAAGAAATATATTCTATACTATACAATAAAAAAAAAAAAAAGGGATATAATATTATGAGATGTAAAGTTTAATAATATCTTTATGTTTTTAAAAAAAGAGAAATAAAAAAAAGAAGGGTTTAAAAATAAGAAATATAATTAAAGAACGTAAAAAAGAAAAGAAAACAAAAAAAACAAAATAAGAACTTTATTTTTGAAGAACATAATGTCATATGTGAAGACTTGTCGCGTAGGTGTATAGCGCACCAATGAAAAATGCTTTACTTGAGGAGAAATGGTAAGGTGAATTTTTTTTAATGTATGTTCAGCTAGTGTGATTAAGATGGCTTTTAGAAAGTACAACTTTTAGAGAGAGAGAGAGTCAGTTTAACATGAACGCTTATTTGCTAGGGACGCTTATTAAATGGAGTGAAGAAATCCTTGCTTTCCTTTTTGATTGGTTAGTTTCTCCTGTTCATAAGGTATAGCTAATGTGACGTCTACGTTTTATGTTCAAATTTTACCATCGTTTTATCGCTCTTAAAAAAAGAAGTAAAGGGCCACAGCCGATTCGTAAAAATTAACTTATTAACTTATAACTGCTTATTGAGGTATATATAATGATGAAACACTGCATATGTTGCGTAAAGGTACCTTAGTTGAATTTAAATCTTTTTTCCAGGGCTTTTTTTTCGTTTTCTGATGTGCGGCTGGTGACAGCGACTGCAACTTTTAACTTAATTTGGCGTTATTTTAACTGTGGAACTCTTCTCATCATGAGACTATTTCTATCATTAAACGGGGATTAAAATATTTAAAGCTGGACGGGATTGTAGAATTCGTGCCCAGAAAAATATCAATCTGGATTTTTTTGCACTTGTGCACATTTTCAGGAATGATCGCTCGAAAGTTTTCGTTTCGACAATTTTTTCAAGCATATGTTTTCCTTTCAAGTATTTTTCACATTAATCGTTCCCGTGTGTAAGGATTCTAAAGTTTATAAGAAAAGCTGCAGAGTCGAAAAGATATGAGAAAAACTAATCGCAAATATGCTGTTAATGTTAGTTAAAGTCGACTTTACATTTATGTATTAATATTAAACGGGTTCACAAATGCGATGTTGTTTATTACAAGCCTGCAGTGTGTAAACCCTACTTAAATTTGGCCGAGGCACATTTATGCTTAACTTCATGCATTTCACAGGCGCTAGTGTTGGTTACTTGTTGCTTGTTGACTATCTAGTTGGGAAGGTCAAATTTACGTGTTTGGTCAGGTGCTAGTGTTAAAAACTTCCGGTTAATGACGCTTGACATCGTATGAAACTTGCATATCTTTTAGAACAAGGAATTTCTCTAAAACTATTTTCTGTTTTTGTAATCCCTGTTTTCAGGCTGGTTGTTGCTTATATGTTACTTTGTTTATTGATGGGTTCGAGCCTCGTGTAGTTCTAAGATGTCTTATAGAAAAAGAAAGCGTGTTGTCTATCTTTACCGCAGCGTCCAGTAGTTTGGCTCATCCGTATTTGCAGAGGATCCGTAACATTAGAGAATTTAAACGTTCCAGATCGCGTTTCTGTCGTTAATATCAATCGAATAGAGACGTAATTTGGTTACTATATGAATATTAAATGCAATCTTAGAAAATAATTTTTCAGGCAGAAGTTCAAATTTATTGGGGACCTTGCTTCGCAGTTTTTCTCTGTGTCAGAATCATATTTAAGGTTGCAGTTAGGGTAGCTTTAAAACGGAAAGGATAAAGAGTTTTTTCTTCATGTGGCAGCTTTGGGGGTCTCAAGCAGACTTCTAAAATTATGCTTGTAAGTGTATTTTAACCCTTAGATTTTTACAACGCCAATTGGTCGACATGCCATCCATTAGCCACAACTCGTGATCAATCAACTTTGAGAGTACCATTTGAAATAGAATTTAACTTTCTCTCCGGCAGTTCCCAATTTCTTTAACGTTTTGAAAGCAGGTAGCCAGAAATCGCTCTTAATGCAAAAGATTGTTAGTGAAAAACTATGGGTTTTTCGAGTTTTAATAATACTTCAATCTAAGGGTTAATAAAACAAGAAGAGGAAATAAAAATGAAATCTTCAAATAAAAACATTGAACATTCTTACTTACATTAGTTGTAAAATTTATTTCTATACAAAGAAAAAAACATCGTGTTAAAAACAATGTTTTATAAAGAATATTTATATGATTTATTTCTTTTTCTTTAACTATATAAGTTTCCCGATGTTTAGAGGTGGGCGTTACAAGATCTGGTTCATAATAAATCATTTCAAATATTTATTATTCATTGCACGCCATCCAATATCCCATGGTACAAAAAAACAACCCAAACCTTCTTTCACGCAATATTTTCATATACATTCCATAAAGCGAGTCCATAAAAAACATTTTTTTGTCTTAGCCAGAATTGATGCAACCAACTTGACTTAAGATGATTACCAACCTCGTTCCTAGAAAAAAGAAAAAGGACACTGGGTTCCAGGTTGAGGTCGCGCAATTAAGTGCTAAAGCTGAATTTCAACTCAAGTAAAATACTTAAATCTGATTGGCTATCTGCTGATTATTTTTTTGTTTTTATAATTTTTTCCGTTCCTGTCCGCAAGAAAAGTGATGATTTTAATTTTCAGTTTGGATGATCGGAAAGGTTTGGAACGGAAAATTTTATCAACCAATTAGATTCTAGAAATCACAAATGTTTATTCCGATCATCAGTTTCATTTCGTTTTCGAGTGGAAATTCACCTGAAAAGACTGGGTACATCAACACAAATCTATTTATTTGCAAATAAAAATCTATGAACAGAAAAAGATTCAAAAATGTTGATATGACGTCATTGAACATGAAAAAAAGTAAACATGCTCCAAGGAAGTGAATAAATCAATCAATTAATATTAATAAATGAACAGATGAGTTTTGTCACGCAATCTTTAAAACGTTCTGTTGCACATTTCTAACCAAGCAATTAACTTTATTTTTACATAAGCAAATGTTATATACACCTGCCGTTTGACTGTCGTGAGCCAGGGGAGGATTACTGAGGAAAAAATGAGGGATTTTCATTCTTAAGGAGTGGGGAGTTGAGAGGCATTTTGTAGGAGAATAAAACGCCGATTGTGTTAAATTGTAACAAATATATTAGAACAAAATAAAAATTATTTCCTAAATTGAAAAACGTAAAATTATGTTGTTGCTAAGCAACTATACACATCTGGTTAAAAAAGGTTTTTTTCTTTGGATGAACGCGATATAGCTTATGTTTATGCAACGAAACATATTATCGGGAGCGTTTTGAAGTAAAAACTATGTGGCTAGTTCACTCGCGTCGAAATAATTTCAAAAATTCAAGGAGTGTGGAATCGCAAAACGGTATAAGCTTTTCTCAACTATTTTCTTGTTTTCTTGTTTTTAATTTTGGATTTAAATCCAATTCCAATATAATTTTATATAGCCAGCTGATTATTACAACAGTTTTAAAACATAGCATAGAGTTGTAAATAAAATACGAGAAAACTAATTTGTTTTCGAAAACCTCTGTTTTCACAGCTTTTACCTGGAAGAAAAATAAAAAAATAAAATGATTCAATGACGCATGATTTCTTATCGGTAGGATAATGAATTTCAGTGGCTTATTGGTGAGATGTAGTCGAGTTATGAGTTGTCGGTTTCGAGTTAGGTACGAGATGCTACAGCAAATTTACGAGCTGCAAGTTATTGTTTTGCTTTCTAAAAGACGAGTTGCGAGTTCTAAGTTACGAGTTAGTCAGTAGCTACAACAATTTTACGAGTTGGTACATAAAATCCACGAGTTGGTACATAAAATTTTACCAGTTACTTTAGAACGAGGTTTTAAAGTACGGTCCGGGTTGAACAATTAAAGTATGATTTGCAAACCTGAACTTCAGTTTGTTTAAATAAAAGAAGAATTGTCAAGTAGTATCAATAATTATCAAAGTTCACTTCTATTTCATATTCAACTCATCCCCAAAAACCATGGTCAAACTTACACAACAAAACCTCTACTGAGTAGGCACTTTAAAGCGGACAACTCGTTACAGCAGACCATCAAACATAAAGTAGTACTTGATATGAATATATCTCAGTTTTCTTTAACTTACTTAAGGCGGTGTTTCATGTCCTTTTTTACATCGTCCTATCGCCTCCGCCACTCCCCTTCCGCTCCCTAAATTATCTCAAATTGTTTTTAATGTTTTTTTTATTAATTCATCTAAGGTAACTTCAGAGGTTAAATTTTAAAACATGACACATCTATGTGAAGGTTGATATGTGTTTATTTTTAAGTTTTGAACATAATTGTTGACACAAAAGTTTTACGTTTTTATGATAGTAGTGTTGCTTAGCTACTTTCTTCATCACATGACTGTTTGCCAGCCAGGTCGCAGAGAGACCTATAAGACATTAATTATTATCGTTTTTCTTCCCATTATTTTCGAACATTTGTAGAGGATGGCCACTTCAGTGTTGAAAAAAATTGTTGTCAATACGGACCCTGTACTATGGATGTTGACATGAGGTATACATCAGAATTACATATCTAATATCCCTCACATCCGAATCTATGGTAATGGCGCTTGTGAAACATACCCGCACTGTGGAATGAAACACTGACCTGGTGTTTACGAAGTCAACCCAGCAATCACTGGGCCTCGCCTATGTAACATAGTTACAGTCGGAGGGGAGGAAGAGTCAGCCGTTAGGATGGAATCTCCAAGGACTTTAAAACTTCCCGTTACTTACTTACTTACTTACTAAAAACTGGTACTTTTTATTTTCAGGCTACCCGAAATCCCGACAACATCATGATGCGACGATCGATAAATTAGAATCAACCGACACAACTCCTATAAAACCATCCGTCAAAGTTCTTCTTATTCGTGGTATCGTCATCATAGTGTACTTGTTAGTGGGAGCTTTAGTTTTTAGAGAATTAGAACACAAGGAAAGAGATAAAACATACTGGAAACGAACGTTGCACAAAGAAAGAGAGAAATTGATTAATGAATTCAACATCACGCTAGATAGATTATTGCAATATGAACATCTTGTTAGAAGGAGACGCTTTGAAATCTTCGTTGAACACAAGGACTGGGATTACTATCAATCCCTTTATTTCGCATCTACTGTGACCACAACTATAGGTAAGATTGCAGCACAAGGGCTTCAGTTTAATTTCTCAGATCTTACCACGATCTGACTAAGCACACTGCTTTGTTTAATTTCTTAATGAAACAAGCTTTAAAATACAAAATATTCGAACACATGTGTTCGAATATATTTTTTAATACTGTAGTATTAAAAAATATGTGTTCGAATATTTTGCTGAGGGGAATATTTAATTCTGTCTTCAGGGTATGGCCATATTACACCTCAAACGCAAAGTGGTCGTCTTTTCCTCATCATATTCGCACTTATCGGCATACCGTTGAACATACTTGCTCTCGCATCGGTTGGAGAACACATAACTGTTGCTATCTTCTACTTTTTACGCTACATCAGCAAAAAATGTTGTCACAAGTCAAAGATGAATCATATCAACATTAAAGTCATGTTTGTTTCGGTTTCACTTATGGTGATTATGCTATTTCTCGGAGGAATGTTGTATTGTTACACAGAAGATTGGAGCTACATAGATAGCATTTATTATTGCTTTGTTGCCATGGCAACAATCGGTTTTGGGGACTTAGTACCAAATCGTGGTCGTGCTCCAGATAGTGATAGAGAACAAGGCATCTGGTTTTTACGTGCGTTGTATATATCGATCGGATTGAGTCTGGTTTCAACCGTATTCACTGCGTTATCAAATGCAATGGAAGAAATTAATCTTCTTTTAGGCAGAGGCAAATATGGTAAGAAATTAGTGATTTTGCAGGGAAGCTGTGAAATGATCACAGAGCATTTGATGGAAGCAACAGCTTTTGTTGTTGTTGCCGTTGTTGCAGTTGTTGTCGTTATAGTGTTTGGTTTTGTTGTTGTTGTTGTTATTATTGTTGTTGTTGATGATATTTCTTAACTTTGGTTGTTACTGTATTTTTTTTTCAGTTGTTGTTGTTTTCGCTGTTATTGTCTTGGACGCTGTTTTGTTGTTATTGTTGTTGTTATAGTTTTGATTGTAGTTTTTGCAGTTATTATTGTTATTGAAGTTATCCTTTTCTTCGGTGTTACAGCAAACACTTGGCGTCCGAATCATAAGGATAAATCAATTACAGACAACTTTCGTTCTCAGCGAAAAAACAGTGAAGACAAAAGCGAAGAAATATCTTACAAGCATAAAATCAAAAATCATGGAAACCTTGTCTTAAAGTACAAAGTTCTTGGGAAATTTAAACGGAGAAAGAAAGGGGCGCTAAGTCTTTGTAAGTACGTTACGTATGTTGAATATAATGTATGATTTTATGTTCTGAAAATTTTATATTATAGTTGTAAGAAAATGACAAGATTGTTGCATCAAAATTGTATATAAAATTGTAGATAACCAAACATAGTCACATTTTAGCTGACTGGGATGGATTACTAGAAGAAGCTAAACGTAAGGAACGCCATAACCCATCAAGACACTCACCATCAATTATTCGTGATATGGCTACGAAACCGACTATGGTAGTGCTAGCTGATCAAGAAAAACAAACAACACACAATAGCTACATCAAGAACAGCTACCCTAAGGAAAATTTTTTATTATTGCCTATGTTACCGGACTGTGAAACAGCTTCCTCCAAAATTTCAGCAAGTGAGGGCAGTACTCCGTCTACTGCTACAAGAAGTGATGATACCTCCGATAGAGAATATGTGGAACTCCATTGCAACACTAGGACTGCAAGAAGGCTCAACTCATCTCCTGATTTTAGAAGTAGACACATACCTCATCAGAACGTCTCCAGAAATTATTCCGTTCCTGCTGGAGTAAGACAAATTGACGATGCGGACACTAGAAGACCTTTTCCCAAACATTTAGTTCATTATAACTGTAACAAACAGAGAGATAAAAATTACCCTAACTATGATGGTCTATCCAGATTCTGTAGGACGAACACTTGGAACACTAAGGCGCCGATTGACGAGTATGATATAATTTTAAATCAGTGTTAGCTGATTAAAGATTATACATATAAAAAAAAATTCAATAATGTTGGTTTTTTCAAATTTTTAATTGTTGGTATTGATTATTTAACTATTTCCGGATTTATAACATAGTAGCCAAGTTCGCTAAGCTCGTCTCACAAACATCTCCCAGGGAAATTGCGTACCCTTATTACCCCGCATTAAGGACCCTGGACCGATATCCGGTACTTTTGCGATTAAGATTTTGTATTTAAAAAAAACGCCCCTTGAAAAACTTTTACATTAAAGTCAAACCAGAAAACCATCGCGTCCCCAGGTTTGTTTGCCTGATATCAAAGCCGCTAGCGCTTTATTGACGGTTTTAATGTCGAAAAGGCAAGAACCCTGTGAACGATGTTGGAGAAAATTAATGAAAGAATAATAAGAAAGGAAATTGTTTAGAGGTCTTATGTAAATACGTAAGATAATAAGATTTCGTTAAAAAAGAAAAAATATTTTATATTTTATTCTTCATACAACTTAGTTTGTTTCGTACGCGTTGCTTCCACGTCGTCCACAGGGCATGTTAAGTTTTTCTACGTTTAGTAGTAATCCAATTCATCAAACAATCAACCCCAAAATGCTTTTAAATTAAAAGGTAATAAAATCTACCAGTAAACTTCCCCTTGTTAAAACGGCTAATAAACAAATAAAAAATCTGAAAAATTGACGAGGGATAAATAATCAGTAAAGTCGTAGTTCATATTCGTGAAACCAACTGAACAAATAAGGTGTCCGTACCGTGTTGAATGTGCTCATGTACTTAGCCTTGTCACTAGTGGTCATGTATTCAGTGTTGGGAGATGAAAATTGACTTTGAGTATACAGAAACCATGTCATACACAGCGACAGCTGTAATGAATGCGTTAACCCTAGGTTTAGCAGCACATGCATTGAATGCTTGATCAAAAATGGAGAAAAGACGCAGAGGGTAAGCATCGTGCCATTTCCAGAATGTGCGGGAAGCTGAGATGTGAAAATGCATTCAAAAAACTTGGGTCGTCAGAATATCTTAGATATTCTAAAGCTTGTACATCATGCTTGGAAATTGAATGCCTTTCAAGACATAAGATCAAGATCCTTAGACGAGACAGACGAAAAGGTTCATCGTCATCAGAATCAGACGGTAGCTCTGAAGAATCTGAATGCTGGTAATTCTTGAGTAGGGAGGGGAAAATCCTACTCAAACCATGACCGCTTTTTTCGTTAGGATATACTTATAATAGATAGATGAGTTGGTTTAAAAACGCAATGAGTAAACTTTACATCACTGTATCATAGATAGTAGCAGCAACTCGCGATGCTCTTACTGATCGAGTGCAAAGTGTGCGAGACACTGTTACTGTTTATTACAACAGAGCAAAGGAGCAAATTTCGACGCGGACAACATAGCATAACGAAATCGAAACACGAGAGAACTACTACGATGCAGAAGATATACAAGACGAATACCATGGAGTCGCAGATAACAAGCACATGTTTTTATGAGAGAAAAACCAATCCGCAGAGGGCGAAGGAGTAGAGGATATCCAGCATATATACGACACACAGCTATAGGAAGATGGAAGTCGTGTCCAGATATGGCGGTACAACAAAAACCTCAACCAGCCGTTTACGACTGTCATCTGCTTTCTATCTCTTACCGCGGAGATAGAAAGCAGAGAGAAAAGTTTGTCACCTGAAAGGCGCTTGCGCTGGCACGTGGAGGGTTGGATGAAATCTTTCTTGGAATGTTGGCAAGGCACTGTTTCTACATAAAGAAGATTGAGATTTTGACGAAGACGCTGGAGTGCGAGGACTATGGTCAGCTATTTACGAAAGCCTGCCACCTGGCTAGGCACAAGAAGAATGAATGCAATGGGCACAAGACGGCAATCATCTGCAAAGGAGAAAGATGAAGCGTATACCAACCAAGTCGGAGAAGGTCTTTTATGGATATAACTTTAGCAACGCTGCATCGCAATGGATCGAGCACATGTCGATGGAGAAGGGAAGACACATACACAAACGGAAGAGAACATGTTATCCGTAAAAGAAAGAATGGCAGGTCGACGGATATGAGCCTACTACCA
Source organism: Hydractinia echinata (assembly GCA_030067915.1). NCBI lineage: Eukaryota > Metazoa > Cnidaria > Hydrozoa > Anthoathecata > Hydractiniidae > Hydractinia > Hydractinia echinata. Next base: position 774,526 of record JASGCC010000071.1, read on the forward strand.
AGACTGTCTTTACGAATACCATGGATGCTAGTAGCACGGGTGCTCGTCACAGCCTGGGCCTAAGGTGAAGCAGTATTTCAAGAAAGAGTTCACACCGAATTCCCACTACATCGTTTTTTACTTTGAGTCTCTTCTGGTACCCATGAGTTAGCTGCAAACTGGGGACCTCACGTATATGTCAGATCACGTGCCAATGAGCGTAGCTAACAATGACAGACTTAACCAACAATTATAGAACAGGAAGATTCAAAGAGGTTGATGAAACTGTTTGTGAAAGATCTGGAAAGAAGACAAGCTCTCATCGTAGCAGAGGTTGATAGGATATCCCAGACCTAAGGATTTTGACATGTTGTTAAAGAAGACACAGAAGGCATGGGTAGAATAGGTAAGTCAAGTAGCTGTGATTAGGTTCAACAGTGCAAAGTATGATCTCGACATGATTAAGCGGTATTTTGTCGGGCAAAATGCGGAAGAGATAGTCAGTGGCAAAGAAGGACAACGATTACATGTTCCTGAGATGTAAAAGAAGGTTGATAAAGCCATGAGATTTCCGTACTTCGAAGATCTTTAAGATATAGACTATAAGGTAAGCACAGGATGAGTATTGATAGAGCCTACGCATGTTGAATTGCTGTGTGCCAACTCGCCAACTTGCCAACTCGCCAACTTGCATATGTTGGAATTCTACTTCGACTCCCTCGACAAGTATGCAGATCGCAGAGACTTTGAGTATATCTACATCGATACAAATAGTGCGTATTTCGCGACCTCGGGAGAAGAGCTTCGAGATGTCCTACGACCTGAACTTTTAGAGGAGTACGACAAAGATGTAAAAAACTGGCCTGTGTCTGACGAGTTTTCAAGTCGTACAGGAGGTCTGTTTAAACCGGAATTTATAGGTTCTCGGATGATTGCTCTGGCAGCCATGTACTATTTCCTAGAAGGTTCTCGTGCAAAGGCATGTCGATAACGCAAAACGATATGACTTAGCAGTTGTATATGAACGCTTTGTAAGGCCACGTAGATACCAGGAAAAACACAGGCTTCCATGTACATAAGCAAGCGATTATGAGCAAAGCAAGCTAAGCCTATCAGCGTTGTAGCGTGTCTAACAGATTTTGTGTATACCTTATAGGAACACATAAAATAATATGGAAAGGCGGTGTACGCAATGTACACCGCCTGAACAATGTACAAGGGGAATAGACAACCAACGAAATGGTGCATCAAGTGCTTGGTTAATAAAAAGGCGTCGAGGGAACGCACCAAATGCTCCTGCGGTAAAAGAAAAATTTATGCTATGTTCCTGGGGAAGATTGTCTTTGCGAGCACTAAAAGGTACAATCACAATGCAAAGAATGTGGAAGAGGCTGTATATGTGTGCACCAGAAGCAAAGATTGATATGCAAAGAATGTGGAAGAGGCTCTATATGTGTGCACCAGAAGCAAAGAATGTGGAAGAGGCTGTATATGTGTGCACCAGAAGCAAAGATTGATATGCAAAGAATGTGGAAGAGGCTGTATATGTGTGCACCAGAAGCAAAGAACCCAAATGAAAAAAACGTGGCGGAGATTCTATATGCGAAATAGTAAGGATCTATTTGTGATCCTGCTAAACATCTCGTAAATATTGTTACGTCTAGAACTCACCAGGCTCTACAGGAGAACTTCTTGTTCTTCAGAGAACATTGGGTGATAGAACCGCTTCGTGCACATCATATCGAAGCATAGTTTGTTGAGGGTATGTCTTGGGATAACTTTGGTAATGAGTGGCATATAGACCGCAAAATACCAATAAAGTACCGAGAAAATGGTGAGCCCCCATCGCTTTAAGGAATTACTAAGAGGTTGTGTTGTACCAATAAACAGCCTCTGTGGACAGCAGAAAATATTTCAAAGGGTAAGCGTTATATCTCTGTCTAGTGTCTCGACCAAGGGATGGTAACTTACGAGCAATCTAAGCTAGACCTATCGGCGTTCTGCGATAAACGTCGTGCTTTAGAAGATGTTATACACACAAAAACCTAGCCAGAAAACCCAGCATAATTTTACCTACAACCGGCAAATCGGAATAGTTAAGGTGGGAAAAATTACGCTGGGTCGCAAACGTATTTTCTGCGGTCAGAATAGTGAATACGCTTTTTGATTGGTTACTTCTATTGTTTTATTTGCTCAGGTCGGGGAATCTTTTCTTCTTTAATGTTTTGAGCGAGGATGATCTCACTCACTCAACAAAGCACAATAAATTTCCCCATTACTTAAGTGGGTAAGTGGGTAAGATGATCATTAGTTGATCGGGGTTTTCTCTGAGAATCATTTTATGTTCGTTTGCGTCTAAGACTTCGTATCAGAGAAACTCAATATTAATATGTCGAAAAAAGCTTAGTTAAATAAGCTAACAAAACCCTAAGGCTTAGTTTCCACCTGGCGTTAAATCGCGTTATTTTTTCGCGCTAATTTCTGAACTCAGAGTTAATCTAGCCCCAACAACCTTCTCACATATGTTTTGGGTCTTAAGATGATTTGGAACAATCTCAAGTGCGTAGGACTGTTTCTCAACGGCCTTCTCACACATTTCTTGGGTCCTGAAACAATAAGGGACATGCACGAGTCGGCCAGGGTTAGCCTCAGCGGCCTTCTCACACACGTCTTGGGTCTTAACCCTATTCGGTCCGGGGTTTTTCGAACATACTATGACCGGGGGGGGGGGCGGAATCCGCCCCCCCTCAATAACTTTTCAAAGGGTTGTTCAAATTGAATAAAACTTGGCACGCTTATAGTACGTCATAAAAGGAACAAAATGGCAGCAATAAATTTTTGCTTGCGTCAGCACATTTTCTGTGACGTCATCAGAAGCTTGAAATTTGTTAAAAATGCCACTATCTGCTTAAAATTTAATTACTTTTGTTCCAGAGCGACTTTTTGCATTCTGTTTGAAGTTTCTGAAAGCTAAATAAAAGTTATTTAACACATTTTCCGGTTTTTACGTGGATCGCATAAAAAATTGCCAAAAATTGCCCGAAAATCCGTTTTTTTCTGATTTTCGGGTAAAATCCGAAAAAATCGAGAAATCGGATTAATCATGTGTCCAAATCCTAACAGAAGTTATTAATTTTCCCCATTATAAGGATTTCATAGAGATTTTTAGGGGTAGTTTCGAGTAATGGCCAATATTAAAGCCTCTGAAGGGTATGGGACCTAAAAATTTGGCATGCAGGTGTCTAATAGATAAATATTAAAACTCAGTAAGTTTCAAAGCCATATAACATAGCAATAAGAAGTTATTAAAAAAAACCCGTCAGGGGGGGCGGAATCCGCCCCCCCCCCCCCGGACCGAATAGGGTTAAGACGATCTGGGACAAACCTGAGTGAGTAGGACTTAGGGTCAATAGCTTTTTGTACATGCCTTGGGTCTTAAGGTGGTTACTATGGAAATAAATGGTCGAATTTCAATAATTTTGTTTTACCCGTTTTCAGACAGCAAATTCATCTTAGAATACCGTGGCAAGTAGTGCTTATGACAAATTTCGGTTTTTTTTTGCGCAATCCGGCACTTTTTCCAACCAACAGCAAATATAACTGCATAGCAACCATTTTCGCATTTTTAGACGGCTTTCTTGCCCCTCCGTCGATGTTTAATGCTTTGCAATTGCTAGATGATACTTGATGGCCTCCTAAGACAATATATGACAGCTCTGAATATTAAATGTGGTGTTCCACACGCAGTCAGAAAGCTGTCTTACCGATGCACCCTCCGAAGTGAACTCGTCATTAGACTTAAGATTAAGACTAAGATATTGCTGCCGTAGTCCTTTTGTCGATCCGCAAGGAAAGATTTTCCAAAAAAAACAACTTTAAACTCGTTTTTTGCCGTTTAACTTCGGAAACCAGGAGAATGAAGATCTCTCAAGACCAAAACACCCATACTTTACAATTTACGGCCTAGTGGTGGTACCTCCCGCTTCCCAAATCGAACTTTTGCCCTTCAGTTATTCTGCCGAGAAATTGCCAGCTTTATTTATTTATTTATTTAATTGACGAATGTTTTACAAGGATGGCCATTTCAGACATTATATAGTCTGTTATCAACATGGGTCCTTGAAATAAATAGGATAAAAAATATTAGTAACAACAAAACAATAAAATGTAAATGTACAATAAAACGGTGAGTATAAAATATATAAACAGCAGAAAACACACAGACAAAAAGGCTAAAAATCAGAATACCCCACTAGAAAAACTGAGTTGATCAAGACGAAAACCCTTCGCCCTGTTTTAGCCTTTTTGTTGGAAGACGTTTGTCCTTGGAAGACGAGAGAATTGTCGGTGCTACCATCCATACACGTGACCCTTGATGAAATAATTTGAGGACCAAAATAAAGAAAAACAACCTAGGCGGTCGCCACAGTTATCTCCGCAGTCATCGCTAGTAATGCCTCGGTGGTAAGTGGGGCGGGCGCGTTACTTAACAAGCGGCCGCTTGAGAATCCGCCTATTTATTTGCGGCGGTTTCATGTAGACGCCAGTTGTCCAAATCTGCCACTGTATTGCCACGGTATGGAACTGAAACCAGGAGGAGGCACGGAAGAAAGGATGTCCAAGAAAGTTGTGCCATTTCGCCATGTAAAAAACATTTTGAACACGGAAGGGATTTAGAGCAATAGCCACAGTTGCCTTTGTCTCGTTTATCAATAACTTATAAGATCACGTACAATATTTGTGGGAAAAAAAGTAATGGCAATGTTTGCTGTTCAGAGTTATTGCTTTTTACGTCTGGTTATTATAGTCCGAGAGATTCGATTCTGAAAATGTTGTTGTGATGTGTCACATTTTATAAACATTGTCAGTTTTATAACAGTGACGCCGAAATGCACGTTCCATTACTAAACATTTGCATGCATACACTTTTTTTATACTTATTTTTATCAGTTGCTGTTCTACTTTTTGTGGTGAGTTTTGTATATTCTCTCTTTGCTCTACCTAGCTATATAGCTAGCTGACAGCTCAAGAGCATTGCTAGCTATAGCTAGCTGTACAAATATTTTTTCTCTCAACAACACATTTGTTATATAGCTAGCTTAGCTAACACTCAATGGGATCTTAGGATGGGATTTTAGGACAGGTAAGGTAGTATGAGGCTGCTGACGACTCGCTGTGTAAATGCCACAAAAACCATTAGTGCTTTTGGATTAGTTCGCGTTTCGAAAAAGTCTTAAAATTTGGTTTGCAAAAGCCAACTTTCAGCAAGTTACAAGGTAATTCAATTTCAATTGAAACTTTCGAATACATTACAGTAGAATTTAAAAACGAGGGTGCCCATCATAAGCCGCATACGCCATAAAAATTGCGGGCGTTTCCGGGCGAGTTCGGCGTTTTGAAAAAAATCAAGTATTCGCCCGAAAAAACCCGCATAGACCCGAACAATGCCCGAAAAAAGCGCCTTCTTCCCTGTCGTCCGCATGGTATGTTACAAGGAATTGCATTTGGGGAATGCTCCGGGCGAGTTGGGGAAAGTGCGGGCGGTTTCGGAGGGCAATTTAATTCGAATAGTCGCCCGAACTTGCCCTTATATATTGCGGGCGTTTGCGGATTATCGGCACCCTCCTATTTAAAATTTAGAATAAAAACTACACTACTTTTAGCTATATGATGCTTGTAAATTCTTGTTCATTAAAAGTGTGTATCTGGGTTATAGCTTTTATATATATTGCTTGAAAAACGAGGGTGCCGACTTGCCAGAAACGCCGCAAAAACCATGGGGGCTGTCGGACGACTTCTGGCGTTTTAAAAAAAAATTAAAATTTCCCCCGGAAAAACCCGAAAAGACCCAGAAACAACATTTTTTTAAACATTTATTACCATGTATAATTTATTCTTTTAATGTCGAGCAGTGGTAGTGGAAGAGTTCTGAAAAAAACTGTTTTTTATATCATTTATTCCATAAATAGCTGTAATAAAATCCCACAAATAATAAACTGTGAGTACAACGACAAAATAGCACCTTCCTTCTTCTCAACAAAATTTAAATGGGAACAAAATGAGCTGCGCGTGTTGCATTTTGGGCGCAATTCGGGCGGTTTCGGATGGGCCCAGGCTTTTCCGGGCGGTTACATACGAAAACCTTGAAAAAAACCCGAAAAAACGCCCGCGACCGCCCTCACATATACAGCCAGTCGGGACCCTCGTCTTGAAAATTAGACCTTTTATCTTCCTGCTAAATAAAATGCTGGCTTTGTGGATCAATTCAACAACTTTACTAATGTTTACTCATTTTCAATCTTGCTTATGTCTGCCATCTTTAAATTAAATGGCTATTTACACTAGCACATTGATTATATCTTAATGGAAAATAGTGTTTTGCAAAATGCGAAAGACCAGCGCTCTCCATCTTACTGATCAGAAGAAAAGATAAAATATTAAAAGCACCATAGGTATTAGAGAAATATCAAAGTTAGAATTCTAATTGGCTAGCTACCCTGTTCTACATTAATTTTTTGTATGTAAATTATCTTTTCATAGTGGGCTTAAAAAGAAAATTAAAAAATATAAACCCAAGGTAAATAAAGAAATTATGCTAATTTCAATCCCATGTCTTAGACATTTTGCGTGTATGTGTGCCTGTGCGATCGCATGCCTCTTATGGCAAGGCCTGCAAAATCAGTTAAAAAATTAAAATCGATTACAAACAGGTCCTAGGACATTTTCCATAACACTTCCTTGTCAAGGTTTGAAAGCCACTGAAAACTGATTGGCAGAAGCGAGACAAATAGAAGTAACCTAATGACTGTGATTGGTCAGATTTAAAAAATATTACAGATAACATTTAAGCAAAAGAAAGAAATGGCACCAACATTGAGTTTTGTAGCTTTGTTGATACTCATGCATTGATAGATAGATAGATGTGCATATTTTAAATTTCTCTGGATTTCTCTGTTAAACAAGCAAAATGTTAGAGAGACAGAAAAAAATGTTGTCGCACATGTGCCAGGTTACAGTATACTTTTATCAGCCGTGGTGAAAACTTTTGTACATAGTTGACTATTTTAATAACTTGATGCACAGTGCTGTTAATACCCTTTGACATGGTATAACTCTAATTAATGTCGAAATATAAAAATATGATGAGAAACTAATAAAATTTTGGTATCCTTGTGACTTTGCAACTTTAACTCATGGTTGAGGTTATTTATGTCAACACAACATTACCCGTTGTGTTAAGTTTTCGTGGGATGACAAAAAATCCTGATAGAAATGTTTGTAACTTTTTGCATCAAACAAGGTTCAAACTAAAATAAATACACAGAAAATATGAAAATACGAAGAAAAACACAATGCCTAAATTTGAAAATGAACAATAACTAAAATAAATAACAAATGTATACCGACTATTCTTTACAGGGCTTGAAAGGATTGAACATCGTTGAGTTATTTAATCTTCTTCAAACTTCTTTAAGGTAGCGGTATGGTAAATAATTACTTTTTTTTACATTTTTTTTTTTTTAAGGAAAATTTTACTTTTAAAACTGCTCTTTCCAATGAACTAATTTTTATCCCAAAATGTTTCCTCAAAATTGAAGGATTTAGTGTTACAAAATGTTCCAATCCATATGTCTTTGTTCTGGCGATCAAATATTTCTGTGCACGAAGTGAGTTATGACTCACGTTTACTAAAAATAATCTGACCTTAAGCATTGAGAACTTTCTGTTTACGCAATATTTATGCATAAGGTGTGAGATATAAGCGAGACAAAAAGCACTGGAAAAAAAAGTTGAAATATATAATTGCATTTCGTCATTTTTTTATTATTATAAGTTTCTTTTCGTTATCGTGAAAATGTCTTCAAAATCGTCAAATTATCGTAGAGATTCAAAACTTCAAGAAAAAAAAGGAAAAATAAACAACGGAAATTTGATTCAGAGAGACAAAAAGTGCTAAAGGTATTGGATAAAGGATCTTGGTATGATCAAGATAAATTATTGCGAGAACAAGAGATCCGAGCTAATTTTGAAAAGGAAAACAACGCTTATATTATTATCGTAACAAATATTTTCACAAAACAAAAATGAAAGTTGAACAGAATCATTTTCTCGATTATTACATTTCCTGTTTTTGAACATTTATATTCATATTTCACCCTCAAACCCCCTGACGTGAGAAAAAATATCATCATATTAGAAACAAATGCTTTAAGAATTATTAATTTTGCTTTATTATGACGGGGGCATTCTTATGCAAAAAAAATGTTGAATAAGAGTTCCGCAAGTTCACTTTAAATAACTAATGAATAATTAAATATTCTCTTTTCAATTTATTGTAAACAATCACAGGTCGAAAGAAAAAACTTCTTTAACGAATATCTCTGAATAATTTTTTCGTAAATATTTTGGTTGCCTACTCTTCTTAAAAGGGATCTGTCTCAAAAATACATTAGATGACGTCATGAAACTTTCGCTTTCGGCTTCACGAGTGTTTGATCTCCACTCGCGTGTCTCATTTTAATTTTTGGTCAGCGGATTTGGATGCAAAAGTGATTGAAAGAAAAAGGAAAAAATATTGAGTGTTATTTTTATGATCTTATAGATGATTTACGGCATATTTTCAAAACGATTAAAGTTGAGAAAAAAATGAGACACGCGATTTAAATTCAGACTATGCTGAACATGTGGACACATTTTTTTTTCTGAAAACTTGTATACTTTTGAGACAAATCCCTTCACAGTTGGCCACATCCACTTTTTAAGATTTTCAACTATATTTTTTTTCTGTTACAACATTTTAATTTTTTTTTTCGTAATATTGTAGAACAAACTTTTGTTAACAAGTACATATATACTTTTATAATGTTTTTTTAAAAGGAAAGTTGAAAAAAAATGCTTTATACAGATGAGGTGTAATTTACCATACCGCTACCTTAATAGAAAAATTTTTTTATAACTTTATGTCTGAAATTTGATTTTAAACTTGCTACTTTGTCTTTTTGAGCGGGAATGAATAAAGAAACGTGAAAAAACTACATATATAAATTTTATCAATGAAAATAGCACACTTGAGACACGAACATAAGACACAAGTTAATTACGCAATACACCATAAGAGAACAATGAAACATGTATGTAACATATTGACCCCAATCGAACATTAGTAACATATATAACACAAAATCAACACAAATCCAGTTTTAACTGTACTTGTTGAACATTATTAAGCAATTTGTGTGAGTTATTCAAATGTGTGAAAAAATTTTTGGTAAAATTTAATGTATCTGTATATCCTATTTAAATTATTTTATTTAACTTTTAAGTAAATGTTCTTTTTAGTTCCTAGTTGTCTTGTATCTTACTACAAAAGATGCTATCCCAGTTATCCTACGTTATGCCAGTGAAAAAGCATTTATCGATCCAATTCAAGAGAAGAAATTAAATTTTCCTTTTATTGAAAGTGTTGGAACTCTATCTCTCTCTGTTGTAGTTCCAGCATATAATGAGGAGCAGAGATGTAAGTAAAAATGTTGTTGTTGTTTCACCTTATTTTTTATTCTTTTAAATTTTAGTCAATAGATTCCTGCAGTAAGATAGAAGAATGAAAAGTTTATTAGGATCCAGATATGTACAATGCACAAAACGTTTGTACAGTTAAACTGCTATTTAATGATAGATTCTACCCCTAAACTAAACGCATTTAGATCACTACTGGTGTGTTCATGGATTCATGCAAGTGTGCAATATCTTAAAATAATCATAATTTTTAGATTGAAAAACAGCAGCAAACATTTGTAAAAAACAGCCCAGCAAAGATTAAGCTCTAGATTTTTCATTTCTTAACCTTATAATATGGGAATTAGGTAATGTGTCCAAAATCATATAATCAAAACATCAACATCAAAATATAGCCAATTTTTCAAGTTTGGTATAATTTACTGTACAAATTATGTGCACATAGCTAAATACTGTGTTTTGTTGACAAGATTTTATCTTTTGCTTTAGTACCGATTATGCTGGATGAAACCTTAGAATATTTAGAAAATAGACAGGTAAGTTATAGATTGTTTACTTTGAGAACCAACCTAGAAGTATTTTACCATAGCATTGACAAGTAAAAGGGAAACAATATTCTCAATCATTTTCTTTCCTTTAAACTTGGCTATCAGTGTGTGCTATGGAACGCACTTTTTGTTTATAAAAACCATAGTAATGTCAGCTTAGTTTCAACTATTTAAAACCAAACATATGAAATTGAAAGGAGATCATTGATATGCCCTGTCCAACCCAACCCTAAGACAAGAATGATTATGATGATGCTGATAATAATTGCACTAACAGTGTTTTACTTTTAATGCTTTTATGTTATTGTTTTTTTCAAATAATATTGCAAAATAGAAAAAAGGAGAGGCCAGATGAATAGCTATAATAATAAGTTTTTATTATTACCTTACTAGTCCATGAGGCCCGTAGAAAAATCCACTTATACAGGATTACAATTGGAAAGAGAACCATCACTTGAATTTTAATGATGTCAGCAAAGTCTCACAAACATATAAAAAAATCTCTGGTGTGCGGGCCATCACACGCCAAAATCTTGTTGGTGAGTGCAACAGACCGCACGCCATAAAGTGAAGTTAGGCGTGCGTAGTACACGCCTTAAATACTTGGCGTGCATACGTTTTTTTCTATCATTCAAAAACTGTATGGAAGTGGGACCTCAGATTTATTGAATAGTCCTGGTCCTTTTACCAGGTCCTGGTCCTATGAATAGGCTTACTCCTGAGTAAGCCTATTCATAGCCAACCTGACCATCCTAGCTAATTCACCGACTCCTGACTTAGTTAAAAGAACTACGTAGACATGAATCTCTATTGCCTGGCCCCTTCGTTGTTGGTAACCAGGTCTTACACAAGAAATCCAGCCATGCGGTTCTTAACTAATGCGGAGGTGAACGCCGACGGAGCTTGTGATGACTTTACAAATAATAATAATAATACAAACTTAAAAACTTATTTTGTTTTATATGTTTTAAGTTTTCTTTAGCGACGGCATTTTTGCGATTTAATAGGCTTATTAAAATGCGCAGCCTTACTTTGTTTTTTAACGGTGCCTGACACACATTTATTACTTGTGGTAAGTGTGATCATGATTACGAAACTTCCATGATGGCACATGGCAGATGAAAACAAAACGAAATAGATGCCGAATGAAGGTTGTTTAAAAGAGACAGATTATATTTGAATTATCTCGTTATTTTGCATGTTTCGATTTTTAATTTTTAAAGTTATAATATGTAGATGTAGCTACAGAAACGTGCTTATTTTGTTTTATATGTTTAAAGGCTTTTGCAGTCTCCAGTGTTTGGGGTTCACTGGTTAAATCGTCCCCACCAAGAACACGCCAAAATACTTTCTAGGTGTGCGGTCATACGCACACCAAAAACAGTAATGGTGTGTGCAGAGGCATGCGCGTGTGATCGCACGCCATTCCTGTCCAAGCCTGGATCACGTACTTTTGATGAACAGCTGAAGATATATTGGGGTTTAAAGGGTTTCTGATAACTTCATCAACCATCCGTTTCGAAACGGACTCAGGCACCCAGGTTTGCAAAACTTACCCAATTTGGTCCCAGGTTGACCCTAGTAACCCACAAGGTGAAGAATGACTGACGTCACCACCTTGTTTCCAAGTTATTTGGTCTCAAAGTTATAACTGCAATGCAATGGCTTCACCAATCTTATTAAACACATTAATGTCAGTCTAAATGCATTGATGGCGTGCCATACCAGAAAGATTAACAAATAGGACTTTTTCGGCAACATCAAAGGAAAATGAAGAAATCCATCTTTTGTCACAGATGGAGACAACTTTTGTATTATTATATAGATTTGTGCCAATTTTCGCACATATTGACTGCTAAAAAGTTAGCTATTAAATTTAGCTCAGAAATTATGCATGGCACAATTTGCACTAAAATTAAAAGGTGGGGAATTAAAAATTAATACATATAAAATTCATGTATATATATTGCCATTGCGTGAAAAATAATCTGTTCAGATTTTTTTGCTGTAAGAAAGCTAGTGTGAAAATTAGTTGAAACAGGCTATTATTATCATCATCATACATCATAAATATCATTTCTCATTATGGAAAAATCACATTAATTTCAGCATATGATAAACACCAACACCTTGCCTATTTTATCTGCAACAAAACACAAAGTTTTTAAACAAAGCAACAAAAAAAATATTCTCCAGAATTTTTAAAGTTAGACATAATATATTGGGAAAAAGGGCGGGATTTCAAAGACCGCAACCACAAGCAATTAAGAAAGCCATTTCTATCTAAGTAAGGAGCACTATGAACTTGTCAAAGTTGACTTGTCAATGTTGACTTGTCAATGTTCACTTGTCATTGTTAACAGCAGACTTGGGATCTTAGGTTATTTGGTTCCAAAATGTTAAAGGGTGCTAAGCATGCCCCAATTTACCATATTTCGGCCTTTTTTACGTGGTGGAGTGGATTGTTTCATAATGCAGGCATTGTGGAAAGTGCAGATAGCGCATTTCCGACATTGGTTATTCAGCCTGCACCTGCGCCAAAGTAGAACTTTTGAAGCCTACCAGCTGCAGAGCACTGGCCAAGTGATGTTATTTGTTCATTTAAAAAAGAGCTGAAAAACACAGACAATTCCCAAATATTATTTCCAGGGTTGTAGCTCCACTCAACTCTGTAGTCAAATGTATAATTCCTTTGCATTTGTGTTAGTTAACTATCATTTAACAAGCTTAATTCACGTTGGAACATGGCAATTGCCGGGGCGAATGCCTGTATTGACAATAATTATTGATTCATGCTGGTAAATATTTGCCAATGTGGCTTATAAGTTGGAAGTAACTTGAAATTTCAAAAGTTTTATTCTATTTTTCTCTTAATTTAACTTTTGTTCATGTATGGGAGTATGTTATCGCAAAACTAAAAATATAAATTGCCCACATATAGCACAAGTTTACCGACATGAAGCAGGCAGTGACATTTCACATCTGCAATGTTATGCCAACGCGAACTTGAAAGGCTCTGTAACATATAGTCAATCGTGTTAATTTTGATAATTTACACCATGTTAAAACAATGCTCACTATATTTTATATAACAATGTGTGCAACATGTGTTTACATATTTAGAAAAAGGAAGAATCTTTTACATACGAAATCATAATTGTTGATGATGGCAGTAAAGATGCTACTACTAAAGTAAGCCGTTTAAGCTTGTTTTCTTCATGTTAAAAATCACAAAATTGTGTGCTGTTTGATGATTTTTCTGTCAAATATTAATTAAAATATAAATTTGCAAGGTCCGTAATTCACAACAGATAATTTCAATTCAATTTTTTTTCCAGGTGGGACTAGAGTATGTTAGAAAATATGGAACAGAAAAAATAAGAGTGTTAAAATTTGAAAAGAATAGGGGAAAAGGTGGAGCTGTGAGAATGGTAAGTGGAAGTATGATAGGAAATATAATTTAAAGTAAAGTAAAGGTCTCTATAACTTAATTGCATGGTTAAAGGTACTAACGTGTTCGTGCTATCATCTCTCAAGTATGCTTATGGCACTTTTACATTCAGGGTAAACACCTAATAAGGCGACATCTATGTTGTTCATAGAAATACCCAACCAAATTTTATGCACATCGACCAACTTGTGGCCTAACCCCCTGAGAGTGACTTTGTTGTTTCAAATAATGGAATTTAGCATGCAAAATAATAAATATGGCAGATAATCCATAACCTAAATAAGCGGTACATAACCTAATTGCACAGGAACATGTTCAAGTGAATAAGCCAACCATGCTGTAAATTCACAAAAATGATAAAAAGTGTTTTTTGAGGATAAATTTTTAACAAGGATGTTTTAGTTACAAAAGCATGTCGGGTGGTTAATTACGTTGGTTTAAAAAAATCTTGGTTGAATTAACATTTCTTGTAATTGGTCTGCTAATGCCCCATGCATGTCAGTTTCGGTGACAGGGAAGTAATCAACATGCTCTCTCAGAAAGTTATAAATAAATTTATAACAGTTAATTTATTATCACTTTTTATTTAACCTCTTGGAGAACAGAAGCGATTTGTAACAATTTACTCAAATATGTACCAGTTTCTACCCAACATATCCAAAAACAGTTTGAAATTTATGGTCACATAGGCTATCCATTCTAACCTAAAAATTGCTGCATTTTTTTTCTTAAGAGTGTTTTCCATATAGCCCAATGAGGTTACAAATTAGTCTACAGTGTCTACACTAGAAGATATGGCCGAGTTAAGCTATCGTAGTCTAATTATGTGTTTACCCTGGCTGTTTGATAATTGCAACAGTGTTTATATTTCTGGATGATGGTAAAACGTAATAGTATCAGTGGCAAGTGGTGATGCCGTTTTGTTATTTTACTTCTTCAGGGAGTATTTTGCAGTAGAGGCTCTAAAATATTATTTGTTGATGCTGATGGAGCAACTAAATTCTCCGATCTGGACCGTGTAGAGGAAGGGCTGGATGAATTACATGAAGGTAAAAACAATATGGCTGTCTCTGTTGGTTCAAGAGCGCATTTAAAAGATGACGCAGTAGCACAAGTAGGTTTATTTTTTAAGGGGGGTGTATTAAAGGGAAGAAGGTGTTTTTGAAGGAGATATTTTCTTTAAGGGTTCTCAATATAACATATTGAAAAACAAGATGCAGGAACGGTCGTTTAAACAAGAGACCATTTATTATACTGTCAATTTAGGCAAGGAGTTTATTTAAGACATCCTTCAAATGCAGAGGTCATTTAAATCGAAGTATGGCATTTTATTGGTCACTGTGAATGATTAGATTTATGAAACCTGATCATTATTTTAATAAATTTTTTTTACTCTGTGTGGAAAGTCGAAGTTTACTTAGTTTTACCTACAGAATTTTTTTGAAGGCCTTTATTGAGAATAGTTTTTTTTGTTCATCCGTTATATGACATTAGAGCGGCCATTTGCATTATAAAGAAAACAAGCAAACAAAATCAAAAAAACAATTGTAGTTGTTTTTGTACTTTTTATTTTTAAATTTGACTTTAGAGATCATTTATAAGAAATCTGTTGATGTATGGTTTTCACTTCATTGTATATTTCTTCTGTGTTAAAGGTGTAGAAGATACTCAGGTGAGCTGTTTGTTCAGTGCAAAATTAGAAGAAGTTTATTATTTTTCAAAACTAAAATGTTTGGTGTGTGATGTGTTTGAAGCTTGTAAATTACGTTTTTTTCATTTAGTGTGGATTTAAGTTGTTCACGAGAAAAGCAGCGCTAACATTGTTTTCAAGTCTACATGTGGAGAGATGGTATGAGAGTTATATTTTTAGGCGTTTTCGTATCCCTAATTTAATCCCGTATGCATACGGCATTAAATTTTTCAAAGTTTCTCCACAAGTAATAGTGACCCAAAAAAGAAAGAATAAGAGCATTAGTTATTAAACTGTTTTGCTATACGAATAAAATTTTCTATTCTGGTTAATTAATTTTAGTGAATTTATAATCTTGGTAGATTCGCCTGTGAACCACATGTCGGACAACACAAATGATAGTTTCGATTCGCATCCGATTCCATTTCCGACTCGTTTTGCATATAATCACTTTCGGATATATCGGAAACTTTTGGTTGAAAATTCCTACTCGTGAAATAATTGACTATTGTTTTGGATATGTTCACGTACAATTCTTTGATATCCGCTGACGCGTGTGAATGTTTTAAGAGGGATAAAAACAGGACCAATTTACGTTCTGTTTTTTTGTTGATAAAGTGTACGAGGTCTTTTGTTGCGTTAAAATTGCACGGGCCCACACCGATCATAACAATGAGAACGGCTTTATCGGCCATACTTAATAGATATTTCTTAAGTTTCTCTTCATCGTTGGGGATTCCGTCTGTAATGAGTAACGCTAGCGAAAACATGTCTTCGCCATAGTCTGAATCAGACAACATGTGTTTTAATATATTTTTGAAATAAGTTGGTCCACTGGGTTTCACTTTCGGTAGAATGTTTTTATAACTTTGAACCACCTCCTCGATGCTATTCTGATGTTGGGTGAAACTTTTTATTTTGAAGCAATAATTCACATTTTCCTCGTCTTTTGTTTTTTCATTTACAGAATCTCCTTCTTCGTATTCATCGAAAATCGCTCCGAATCCATAAAATTGTATATTTTTAGTATAGTGTGCCATCCATGCGCCGACTTGTTGTAAAACTTTCACGTATTCGTTCTTAGAGTTTTCGTCTAAAAAATGTAAGGACGATTGATCAAAGGGATCACCGTTCGATAACGTAAAATCAACAGCGATGGAACAATTTAAGTGCACTCCTCCTTTTATGTAATCGGTAAGTGAATAGACTGCATTCATTTTAACTTGATAGATATGAACAGCAGCAGCGGAGGAGTCGTATTTTTTCTTGTCTGTCTTTTTACTTGTTATTGTTCGTTGATTGGACGATAATTTCTTCATTGGTATTTTCTTAACCGTCCCAGACACGTTTAATAATTCGTTCGTGTTCATCTCTATTCTCCCGAGTAGCTCGTGATCACCTTTCGGGTTGTAATTGTATATGGTGACCAGGAAGGGAGAGTTAAGGTTACCGTTGCACAACTGCTCCAGCGTTAGAGGGAGCGTTCTCCATCGAGGGTTGTTATTCTTGATGATCATTTCGGAACGATATATCGGGTGAAAAAAGCTTTCTTTTACCTCTCTACTGATCTCGAAGAAAGCATCTATTCGATTGAACAACCCTTTCTTGACAAGTTTGCTGGCGCCGATCGTTACGTGAATTTGCTTTTTATCGTTGAGTTCTCCTTTCAGCTTTATCGCCCACACACAAATCTTGCCTACGGAACTGTTCTCTTCAGACTGAAGCTCATTCTCGGTTTGTTCATCTTCCACTAAAGAACGGATGTCGGTCACGCACGAGCCGATGTATTGACAGCGGTTTAGGTCTTTTGTGTGCATATTTTTACTGTCGTACAAGGCGAATTTGATCATCTCATTTTCCGGACGATTTCTGTCGATTTTAAAAGTTTCAACAAACTTTGGATCGTGACAGTTCATAATGGTTTCTGTGCGCCCGTATTCAATCCACTGTCCGTACCTTTTGACGAGTAGAACACATAACGGGTCGGTTTTACTAAACAGATCGCATTTCGGTAAACCATGACATTCCACAAGAAGTTGTACAAAGTCTTCTGTAAATGTGCGTCGTATATATGGTGATGTCACCCATGTGGTCGTTATTTGAATGCTAACGCCCGATTTGTATTTGGGCGTAGGTGGGCGGTTGTTGGTTGGAGAGCAATTCCTTGCCTTTAAAGAAGTAACATCTTGGCTGTCCGTAATTAGTGGCGTTACTTTTGGCGATCGAAATATACTTTTTGTTTTTGTATTTTGACCTTGAAAACTTGTGTCGTTGTCGTTGTCTTCTAAGCGGTTTGGGGTAATAGCCATTATACATTCATACTCGTCTGTTGGACATATGTACGACTCACTGTGAGTACTGCAATGTCAAACTCTTCTCTCCCTCTCTCTTAGCTTTCATCAGAATTCACGTCTTAGTTAGCAATTCGTATGTGTGCGTTCTGTTGATTGTTATTTCGCGTTACCATGGCAAACGATGTACAATATTCTCAAGATAATTAAAGATCTTTGTACTGTGACAAATAGGAACTGCAACTAGAAATTATGATAATTAAAAGATAACCACTTTGTTCAACGACCGAAATTTTTCATATCCGTCACAGTTTTTTTCCAATGAATGAAACATAAACGTGGAAAGACAACAATAATTCGAAATGATTGTCGGAACAAGAAACTAAACCGCAACATCTGATATCTACTGTGGCTTCAGATAGCTCTTCCTTGCTCGTTTTTTGTTTTACGAATACATGTTTTACACCAATGGAACTTTTCCGACATCCATCATAAACGTTTTTGCTCTTTTCAAAAAAATTTCTCTTCTTATCCCGTTTCAATAAAAAATGAAAGCATGTGTAAGTTACATATTTATTAATTTCATTACATGTGGTAAGCATAATCATAGGTCTGTGTGATAAAGAGTCCGTTTAATCAGGCGTTACGTGCCTTCCTTTCTGTGTATATGCCTCGGTATTTCCCGTGCTTTTGCGCTTTTCATGTGTAAAGATTTTCATCTTATCAAAAGTTAATATATATAAAAATATATATTATGTATAAAAAAAAAGAAAAAAAAAAGGAAATGAATTAGTCACATACAAGGTGAAACAAACACACTATTAGTTAGCTACACGCAAAAGAATTTTGAATTTATTTTCTACAGTAACGGACAACATTCAATAAAACAGTAATATTGTATCTTTGGGTACACCTAGATGCTTTAAACTTGCAAAATTAACTACACGTCTTTTATTTATAAGAAACATACATTTTAAGTTTCCTGGATGTTTCTTAACTTTAAAGAAGATTTTCTGACAATTTATAGTGTCAGGCCCTTGTTTTCTGCCCTTAAAATGCTTTTCAGCAAGAGAGATGTCAATCTATCAATATACTTTTTTAGTGTTCTAAATATTTTGAGAGGGAGCAGTTGAAAGTATCTATAATGTCGGCGTCAAGTTAAGAAACATTGTGTTTCTTATGCAAAAAGGATGTTTATCTCAATATCCTCCTCCTTACGACGAATATAGATTCACCGTTTACTTAGTTAATTAAATTAGTTAATTATAACCGTTAACTCTCTTTCAAAATGTTTTTTCATCTATTTTATCATTAAACCGAAGTAGCAACCCAACTCAAGCAATAAAGATAGCACATACTAAGCACAGTAAGGCTTAAGTTTACCTGTAAAAATTGCTGCAAAAAAACAAACGTGTTGTCTTTAAAAAGAAGTGTAACGTGAAGAAAACTGTGTGTGGTTTTTATGCATGTGAAACTTTTTTTAGGGCGTTTGACGTTGAGCTCCTCTACATAGCCCAGTGTTTAGGTATTCCTGTGGCAGAGAAAGCTGTCAACTGGCAAGAAATAGACGGTAAGTCGACTTTTATTAGTTTCTGCTAATTGTGAAATCTGGAAGGCTTTTTTTTGACTAATTTAAATGCTGCCATTCTTGAGAAAAAAAGTCACGCAATCTCCTTCCCTCCATGCAGTTGGAGATAAGCAGGTAGTTTTCTGTTTTCCAAGCTGCATGGAAACGCATCGCTGCACTTCTTATCGCGGTTTGGTCACGTGACAATAAATACATTTTGCATTGCGCATCGCGAATTTCTTTTTCTTGTTACGTTGCTAAGCTTTTATATAAATCATGCCACATACAACTTTTAAATCATGCAGAAATAAAAGATCTGCTAAACTTCATCGCGCCAACTTACCCAGTGTATCCTTATTTTTTATAGTAAATCTAAGCCTAAAAAACATGTCGTGTTCTTATAAATGTATTAAGAAGAGTTGTTAGGTGTCATTTAGGAGGACATGAAGTAAACGTTCTTTTATAAGAACATGTAACTTAATTGAAGCCTTTCAATGTTCTAAACCTTTTCAATTTAAAGCCTCAAAATGTTCTTAAATTGCTCTTAATTTTCCTTTTATTTTGTTATTTTGAAAGTTTAAAGGAGTTTGTACTTCTTGGTAATGTCAAGGCTAAAAACATTTTCTAAAGTTTGGGCCTCTGAAGCCATATGTTCTCATATACTGTGTTCTTATAAGAAATGTATATTTTTTTGTTATAAGCTGTTTGAGAAATATCATTTTTGTCAGGTTCCAAAATGGTCCCAATCTTCAGTTGGTTACAGATGGGTAAAGATTTACTGTTGATACGAGCAAGGTACATGATTGGTGCATGGCAGTTATCACATGGTCAACCCAACGTAATTGATGTGTAGATTTTAAGCTCGCATTTTTTAATTTTATTTTTCGAATTCCCCTGTTGGAAACAAACGTTTTGATAAAATTGCTCTGTTCAGTACGTTGCGAAATCAGATATTTTAGAGAAATTTTCGGTATTTTATTGATATCATTTTGGAAATCTCTGAAGAGAGATTTCAATTTGCTCAATTTAAAAGCTTTCTGATGTCGTAGAACAATCGACGAAAAAAAATATATTTAAAAGTTGTTTTTTATACATGTATTATGCAAGTTGTAGCTAGTGGTATTTTTAACAGAATTCTGTTTGGTTAAATGCGAATAACATATGTTAAATTCAAAATAGTTTCCATACTCCTTGTGTTTCATTAACCTCGTGTATTTCCCTGCGCTTCCAGAATTGAAAGAAGTCTGTTATTGAAGGTTGTTTGCTTGGATTATATGAATTTATTTGAATAAATATATTGTATGAATTGGTCTGTAAATATGTTTTTGAGACAACGGCACGTTATTCTGTAAGAGGCGGGATATTTAAAAAGCATCGGCTTTCACAATTGTTTTTCACACAACATCGTTTCCAGGTTTTTATTTTTCCATGCCAAGGTCTGGACACGAAAGTTAAACCGGAAGAACGTGTATACGACGATAGTGACTAAAATTGGTACATGTAAAAAAAGAATAATTATTTTTTATTTTATAATTTAAATATTTCTGACGTTTGGAGAAATTTTCCCTTGAATTTCTTTGTTACTTTACTTTTTTCCTGAAAACGAAATAAAATTTGTTCCCAGACCTCTATAGCACCCCACATAATTAAACAAAAAGGGGAAATTGTCGTGGTTGGTTTCAAAGCAAAAACACAATGCTGTCATATGCTTAGTATTCTAAACTTAATCCCAGCCTTTCCTGTTTTTGAAAGGTGATTGTATAAAAACAGTTCCCACGAAAGGCTTGGACACAAAGGTGATTTCCTCGGCGTTAGTAATCGCGAAGTTCAATTGCTAAATGCGGTCGATGAAACTAATTAACCTCGTTGTGGCAATTAAACTTAAAATACAGAATTCACAACTTTGCGTTTTATTTACTACCATCAACCCACGGTGTAACCGCAATGTCATTGTTGTGTTTTCCCTGAAGAAAGAGAAAGTGAACGAGCGATTGAACATGTTAACTTAGTGCGGAGTTTTTTACAGTGTGTATGCGATGTTGAATGTTTGTCACGACACAGACATATTGGAGTTAATATTTATGTTGTTTATTGGTTTTTATTGAATTGTTCTCGTCTGCTCTCACTTACTTCTCATTCGTAAATCACATGGTCTGCTTTCTTGTATAGTTTATTGATGTTAAATATGATTGGGTTTTTGTGAATCGAAATTACTTTGAGTTGTTTTTAATCAAAATTACTTATCTATGTTACTGATAATAAGTTTTTTGGATTCTTTGTATATACAGGAATGTTGTACTATTATTTTTTTCACACAATATAAGGTTCAGCTGTATGAAGTTTGGGCACGAGGTTGTTACGTATAGGTAAATAAAGCAGTGGCTGTTGTTTTTTTAACAACAATTTTTATGTAATGTTTTATTATCCGTATCTTTCACTACGCATTCAATGACTTGCTTTGTTTCAACTCGTGTTCTAATTGGTTGTTTAAACATTCCAGTCCATGGTTACGTTGCTTTTGTGTAAATAAATCGACGGCGATCAATGAATTAATGTGCTCAACACGAGTTCTGCACACACACGAGAAATAAAAAAAAACTTGCAATTTTTATAACGAAGAAAAAAAACACGGAAATATCTTCTGTATGATTCCAAGATGGCCGCCGGAAAAACAGAGAAGCAAAGTACGAAGAATACGTTAGCAATGAATAAGGTATCTTAGTTAATTAGTTGCTATTATATCTTAATTGCCTCTAGATAGTGATGCGTTTATTGTTGTGATTGCATCTTACAATTTGATTGAATCATAGTTACTCAGATCCAGTGACAAATATTTTTTTATAATATAAAAAAGATTTACTTAGTAAAGTTGAAATAGTCGTCATAAATGAATTGATTTTATTATTAACTGATCGCTCAACATTAGAGTAGATATATTTTTGTGAAACAAGAACTTTTTGTACACTCTACAAGACCAGACGAATTGCGGATATGTTTTTCAACTAAAGTTATTTACAAACGTCTGCACATTGTTTATTTACGATGTAAGTAAAATATTATGTCTGTTTTTCGTCGTCTACTGGATAATATTTTCAAGTTTTGACAGATTTTAATAAACTGACTATAACTTCTTTATAGAATATATATTTAATATATTCTGAACACTTTCTTTGTTTGGTTGTATAGTTTTATGTACGAATGACGGAAGACAATGACGGAAGTTGATTTTGTTGCTATCAAAACACACAGAGACGTTATGAAGCTGCTATTAAGAGATTTTATATTACAGTTTTCGTCACCGCATGTGGGAAGGTTTACTTTCACATGACGTTTTAAGCTCGGTTTCCATTTAACTCTGTAACTGGCGTACAACAGTTGTTGTTGTAGAAATGGAGAAAATTCTATCTCCACAAAATTTATCGTACAACATCTCGTGCATTGCTTTGTTGTACAACATGTGTTTCCAGTAAAGTCGTAACGACGATTGTTTGTTGCTCAACAATTTTCATATTAATGGAAACCGAACTTTAAGCGGTAAAGAGGACTGCGAAATAAACCATTGAAGTACGACTTTAGTGACTTACACGAAATACAGCTAAAGTGATGGAAAAGCTTTTACTGCATTTTTTTATCTGAAGGAAGATGTATATAAATACATTATATCGTAATGTATTTTTGTTGATAAAAGTTATACACTTTACCAAAATCAGCAAAAATTGTTAAATTTTCACTGTAAAGCAAAATTTCTAACCTAAATGTCAGATCGGAGAGTATAGTTATCTTTACTTGTATACAAGACCACCCAAACTCATTCATCTCCTAATATCAAAGATACAAATGACCTGGGGGCGAAGTTGAAGACCGCCTTTATTTTGTTTTTCTATAAATTCCCAAAAAGGTTTGGTCGCAGACTGCTTATGCGGCATTTTTATTTTACCGACAAACAAGCCATTTTGTTTGTTTTTTTCTTACTAAAAACGAGAAAAACAAGTACTTTGTGTTTCACTGATGAACATAATAGCAAGATAAACTATTGCTATAAGAATCAGAACATAAAAGAAACTATAACAGGAAACAGGTTATGAGTATAAGTAATGTGATGATACAAACCACAGAATTAGATTGTACGACATTTACGCTGAGATATGTGATATGATATGATACCTGGCTCTTTAACCTGTGTGTATTTCATTATTTAAAGTCAATTTTACAATAGTTAAAAACCAATTTAAATCGTTTTTTAGTTTATTACCTTATCGGTAAGTCGGCAGAAAGTGACCAAATTTTTGCTAATGAAAATGTCCAAATAGAAGAAAAAATCGACAAAAATGCTTGGTCAGTAAATAAAAAAAAAAAGGAATGTTTGGTCGGATACAAAGAAAAGAAAAGAGGGAAGCAGAAGCTGCTAACCAACCCAGGGAAAATATTCAAATGAAAGAAAAATATAATCATTAAATTTAACTGATTTATAATAGTTATTATTGTCATCTTGTTAAAGTTTTTATTTAAATCAAAGGAAAAAAGTTTGGAAATTCAAACTTTCGTGGTCATTTTCGATCTGGAACTTAGTCCGCAAAAAGTAACTAAATTTAAAAATTTAGTGGGTAAAAAGTGAATAAATTATGTCAAAGTGAATAAATTTTTTGCCGACTTATTTTGCCGACTTTTTTGTTATCGATAAGGTAATTTGAATTTATCTTGGTCGTAATAATTTTCGCGGGTATCAATTTACGCGCATTAGCGTAAAAATCTAACAAATGCGCGAAAAGTAGTACAGATTTGCGTGTAGAAGAAGTGTGGGTAAAAATCTACGTTTTAAAGGCGCTGCGCGAAAATTTATACTTATGTTTAAGCATTGGTCAAAAACATTGCTTAAAGAAGTTTAGCCTTTTTTCGAAAATTATTAACTTCAGTTTTCTTAAATAAACAAAAAAAAAATAACTCACTCAGAAGCCTTTAGGATAGTTACAAAGCCGTATAGGCTTTATGAAGATTTCAATTTTAAGGAATATCGAGAACATTAATGTAATATTAGCAGGCCTCGTGGTCCTTATTTTATAATATACTATGCAGTCATATCACAATGCTTGCACAGAAAAGAAAATGTCTTTTCTCAGGTTTCATTTGAAGTACCCCTCAGAAATTCATTGCAACACACAAAATGTGTATGTTGTAAATTTCATTTCCAATTTTTCTTTGTTCATGTTTGTTTTCATTTTCTTCTTTTATCTTCGTTTAACGGTGTTTCGGGTTTTTTATTGCTGTGATATTGTATAAATAATTCAAGATGGCCCCTATCAATGAATTTGATGAAAGGTCTTGTTAAAACTCTTGTTATGATTAGTTTTTTAAAAGAAAGTTGAAAGGAAAGAAGTTTGTTTTTCTGTGAATTATTAAAAAATGTATCGAAGAAGCAAAATTCCACGAAGAAAATCTTTTTCTGTAAGTATTAAAATATTTTATGTCCAAAAGTTAAAACAACATAACATTAAATAAGTTAATGTTTGTCGAAACACAAACGTAGTTTTAGCAATACAGTATACCTTACAACCGAACTGACTGTTACATGTTAATAGTCAGTTTGGTTTTAAACTCCATGGCAACAGTAATTTAAAACCATGAACGGCCACACCGATAAATTTATCTCAGAGAGCTTTATGAACTAGAGTGGTGTTGGCGATTTAAAACATAAGTTTTAAATTTTTGTAGTCAAAAACAAATATACTTCTGCTATCTTTTAAGTCATGTCTTTGACATGGAGTTTAACACTAAAATAAATCAGGAGAAAAACGCCACCTCGTCCCCAGGACTGCCAGATTCTCTATTCCGTTCTTTCACTTTGAAGAAAAAATGGGTACAATAACGATGCAACTTAAGTTCAGTTACTCTATTATAGCCATGAAAACACTAATTCTTAAACTTGGTTCTAAGACCTTTTTATAGGGATTTATATAGGAGGAAACGCGACATGGGGACGAGGCTGTGCAGACAAGGCTTGGTCTCATTATTTTTCCATATCAATTTGGAAACGATCTATTAAACGAACAAGCGCTTGTCATTCAAACAATTTAATAGTATGCTGTTAATTTTTAAACATGCGCGTCTGATAACCGCGTATTGTTGCTACTATCGACTTACTTAAACATGCGCGTCTGATAACCGCATATGGTTGCTACTATCGACTTACTTAAACATGCGCGTCTGATAACCGCATATGGTTGCTACTATCGACTTACTTAAACATGCGCGTCTGATAACCGCGTATTGTTGCTACTATCGACTTACTTAAACATGCGCATCTGATAACCGCGTATTGTTGCTACTATCGACTTACTTAAACATGCGCGTCTGATAACCGCATATGGTTGCTACTATCGACTTACTTAAACATGCGCGTCTGATAACCGCGTATTGTTGCTACTATCGACTTACTTAAACATGCGCGTCTGATAACCGCATATTGTTGCTACTATCGACTTACTTAAACATGCGCATCTGATAACCGCGTATTGTTGCTACTATCGACTTACTTAAACATGCGCGTCTGATAACCGCATATGGTTGCTACTATCGACTTACTTAAACATGCGCGTCTGATAACCGCGTATTGTTGCTACTATCGACTTACTTAAACATGCGCGTCTGATAACCGCATATTGTTGCTACTATCGACTTACTTAAACATGCGCGTCTGATAACCGCATATTGTTGCTACTATCGACTTACTTAAACATGCGCGTCTGATAACCGCATATTGTTGCTACTATCGACTTACTTAAACATGCGCGTCTGATAACCGCATATTGTTGCTACTATCGACTTACTTAAACATGCGCGTCTGATAACCGCATATTGTTGCTACTATCGACTTACTTTTGATCTTTAAGAACTGTGGCGAACACCTGCCTTATCAAAATTATTACAAGTAATTTTTATATTGTCTCTAATAAACGCTTTTTGTATAAGCAACACAAAATTTCGGCTGAGTTTTTGCATTTTCCAGGCTCAACTGGTGCTTAATTGTTGCTTGACCAAATTCACGTGTTTTCCTGTCTAGTAAGGCTAGCGTCAAAACTTCAGTTTAAGCACATTTGTCGTCGTATGAAAATTTGATGATTTTTAGAGCAAGGAAAGTGTCGGAAACTGATGCTGTTTTTAAAATGCTTTTGCCTACCCACTTTAGGCTGGCTGTTTAGACTGTCCAAGTTGCTTTGTTAAGGATTTGAACCTCATTTTGTTCATAAGATGTTGTTAATAAAAGAATAGAGAAAAACGTATAAGATTATATGTATGGATAGTTTGACTATAGTTTGACTTTTTGGCTGAACATTTTGCTTTAGTTACCAACTGAGTTGCATTTTATTTATATTTGTCTATGAAGTGATGAGAAGTCAATGACCCTTTGTCCAAGGTATACAAGGAAGCCTGTAAAATAATTTGTCACTAGGTGTGGCCCTGTAAGCAATGCTTGTTTCTCTGTTTCGCTATAACAACCCTTCATCGCAGAGGATTTTTTAACTTTTTTATTAATTTATTAAGATGGAAATAAATAGTGGAAATAAAACATTATTATAATTATTAATGCTCTATTATGAACAATCAACATGTAAAAAGAGGAAAACTGCTTTTTTCAAAATAGATCAAAACTTGTGTGACACAAATTTGAGAAATCATAATTCCCCGTGACAAGCTTATTCAAAGAATGCTTTGGTTTTTGTTCATCGCATTTTGAGGGACACAGAAGATTTATTCACAGCGTGGTATGTGTTCTATTCTTCGTCCTAATTAAAATCCTTTGGTTTAATCTATAGCTTTACAAGCATTTCTAAATTATACCGCATCTGTAGTTAGTATTTTTACAAGAAAGCGCGAGAGTAAATGCAAGAGAGATTCTCTATGTTATGTTTTTCTTCCCTTCTCCGTATCGGGTAGGTTTTCTACGTTTTTATATGTGGTTTTGAGTTAAAAATAAACATTGTTCGGGAAGATTTATGTAACATGTTGTTCTTATAATATACTGGCTTACAAAGGTTAGCTTTAGACCGTTAAATAAGCTTTTGGAACTAGTAAAATTGATCTGTTATGAAACTTTAGAAAAAACTCTTTACCACCCAACCCTTATTGGCGTTAATTTTCATGTCGGGCGATAAAACGTCCGATGTTAATTAATAATTCATGTACGCAGTCATACTACTTTTAGGACTAACGAATTGCAGGAGAAACGTTTAGTACTCGATTCATCCCCAGATTCTTGAAAAGCTAAACAATTAGTGTTTGGTTGTTACGTGCTCGACTTTAAAAGGGAAATCCTCATTAAATAAATCCCCATAACATTCTGAATTAAAAAGCACTAAAAATTATAATTGAAGAATATTTCCTTGTTAGATCCAGTTACGTAAGCCACTAGGAATTTAAGCCTACTCGCTTTTTTTTATAAGAAAGCACTTTATAAGAAACTGACTAGTTCGTATTTTATCTAAAATGTTCGGACTTTTGTTGAATATGTTCGTAGTTTTGTTGAAGATGTTCGTACTTCAGTCAAAAATGTTCGTAGTTTTCTGAAAAAATTTCGTAGTTTTGTTGAATATGTTCGTAGTTTTGTAAAAAAATGTTTGTACTAGTCGTATGTGTTCGTATTTCTTGTTCGTTTTGTTTGTAATTGTGAGCCACCGTACCCATGAAACATGCAATAGTATTAAAAAACCTGTTGGGCTTTCTCTGATGACTTAAACCATAATGAGTTGATAGATCCTGCCTGCCTGTTATGATCTACTAAACAAGGCATTTCTTGCAGATATTCAGGAGAAAAATATTTGGAAGAGTTTTATGGGAGTTGAAGAAGGCGTATTTAGATTCACAAGTTCCAGAAAAATTGCGAAACATTTGCCATGCAATGACCAAGATATTCAAACTCTATTCGGACGAGTGTTAAAACTCCGAGGATTGTTTTCTTATTTAATTTTAAGATGGTCAATTAAACTTGTGCCTTTTTTTTGTGGAAGAAAAACTGTGACGGTAGTTAAGTTTGATATTTCATAAACACAACAATAACAATAATCATACTGTTTCAGAAGGGTTTAATCCGCGTGTTTTTTGAAACAACATTGTTAATGCAAGCAAGAGAATAAAATAATGCAAGATTACAGTGGCTTGACAGATGAAAAATTTGAAAGAAGTAATGTTGTCTCGAGCATAGTAAAAAAAAACTATTTTTTTATATAATTATTTCATCTTTAGCTTGTTTGTGAATAATTATCTCAAATTACCAGCATTTTTCGTAGCATTTTGTAACAGCTGTTTTCTCTGTATCAAAGATGTTCCTGGGTAATGAAGTCAAACACAAAATCCTACCATGTTTGATAACATCTAACGTTTATCTCTTCTTTATCTAGACGGGATCACGTCACAGTAAACCATCGTCATTATCGTCATTTGCTGGCTCGTCAAAATTAGTTCGCCGTCTTAATCGCTCTTCTAAAAAACAACAACTTAACATTGGAGACCAAGTATCATTTTTATACAACGGGAAAACCCAACTTGGCATAGCACGCTTCACCGGTTCCACAAACTTCAGCGCGGGAAAATGGTGTGGTATTGAGTTATTTGAAAACAGCGGAAAACATAACGGTACTGTTAAAGGTTATCAATACTTTATATGCAAACAAGGTCATGGAATATTTATTCCTCTACAAAAGGTAACCGCTGTGTTGCCCAATCAGATAAGTGACGACATGAAAATTACAATAAAAAGCATAAAGACTCCAAGGAAGTCCAAATCTTCTATTGACAATACTAGTGACGAACTATCTCTGCCTAGAAATGGACTCTCCCAAAGCAGCGATTCTGGAATAGAATCACCCAGTCATCATGTTAATGCTGGGCGGCCTAAACAACCCACCCCAATATCTAATTCCAGGAGGAAAGACAGCAAAAGGGAAAATATTGTTATATCTTCCTTTGTTACTCCTTCACCTAAAAAGGCTGTTATATTAAATCATGAAAATGAAAACGAGAATGACAAAGAAATATTTTGCAAACATTCAGATTATAACTATCTAAGTAAACTTTCGCCAAAAGGTAACTTTACTGGTCATATTGTATCAAGTGAAATGAAAAATGATGTTGATAAAAAGACCGATATGGAGGAAGAGGGAGAACACAATGAGAACGATGATGTATTTTCAGAAGGTGTTAATATCACCCAGAGATTGTCATCACCAGACGATGGAACATCCAAAATACCTCGTAGGGTTACGTCGTTTAAAGTAAAAGACAGTGAAAAAACAGAACCACACGAAAGTCCTCCTTTGGTTTTTCCGAGAAGAAAAATATCTTTGAAAGACAATAGTGTAACTTCTGCACCATTAATCTCGCGATCAACAAAAAATAGCACCTTCGATGGAGGGAAGATAGAAGAAACATATGAACAGAACAAAGTCTATACTCCCTCGTGGACGAGAAAGAAGAATTCTCTGAAAGGAAAACAGCATGTGGATAGAAAAGAAAATGGTATAAAAAGAGGTAGGCTTTTGTTTATTGTTATATATATATATATATTCATTTCTTTTTTAATTCAATATGCGTTCGCGTGCATATCATTTTATTTCATTAATATAATATGAATACTATTTATTTTCATTTTTTTTTTAATCAAGTGTAGCGTTTTTTATGTTTTTTTTGCACCTGTTTATTTTATATGCATGAAACGAGAAACTCTTCTTTATTCGCAGTTTAAATAAGATTTTATATACAAACGTGGCACGCAGTAACAGCTTGAAGAATTCAAGTGGAAGACAACAGAAAATAATTCGACTTTTCTGAAATATTTTTTAATCGACTATAATTAGAAAACAAGTTTGTTTGTAATAAAAGTGGAGCAAAAACCTTGAAAATATGAGGAGGAGTATTTTTAATCGTTTTAAAAAGAAACAAAATTCAAGACAGCAAAAAGCAGTGAATTTATTCAAGTATTGCTATGGCGGCGGTATGTCGTTGTTGTTGTTATTATTGTCCAGCCTCGTCCCCAGGCGTTCTTACCCACCCTCGTCCCCAGGGTTTTTTGTCTTTTTGATATGAGAGAAGACGACAAAAAATAAACGTCATCTCTCATATCCAAAAAGGCAAAAAACCCTGGGGACGAGGGTGGTTCTTACCTTTTTGACATTGAGGACAGGCGGCGAAGTAACCGTGTTAGCCGCCAAGTAAGCGCTTAGTTTTTGACTTTGTAACTTGATATTGCTTATGCATGTACTACTTGTGTGTGACGAATGATTATCATAAACAAAACATGTCAGTGCGGGGTCACGTGGTCGACGGTGTTATAACTTAAAACAGAAGTTACGGATATATGGTAAACACAAAACATAATAATGACCAACCTCTGTCTTAAATTTCTGAAAATTTGACTAAAAATATTAAAAGATCACTGGAAAATAAGATGATCCAATCGCCCCGGAAACGGAAACGGATGCCGTTTACCGTCACATTTCGTATTACAATGTAATTGTTTACATTGTCTCGATTAATCGCTGGAAATTTATGTAGGTTTAAAGTTAGTCGAAATAGATTATTTTTGTACTGATTTTCTAACCAGCACGCGACGAGGCGAGTAGGTCAAGATTTATTTTTCATGTCGACATAGAAATTGTTACAGATAGAAATGTATTAGGTAGGTTGATAATTTACAATTCGTTTAAACTAGGGTTGTGGAGCGGGTCCCTATGTTCGTAACCGAAGAAAATTGCACGTTATACTCCTGCCGGAAGCCATGTCAAATATGGAGAGAAATTTTCAACTGCTCCTAGTTTAGACAAGATTTAAAAAAAGCTTCCTCGAGTTTATTACAAAGTTTATTCTCATTCCCAAGGCTTCTTTTACTTTCTGATATAGTGCTTACGCGCGGCCACATCAGAAAGCGAAAACGAAGCCCTGGGAATGACACTTTATAGTTACAAAATTCATATTTCCGAGGGTAAAAACAGCAAGCACATTGCAGCATAAATTATCTTGTGAGTTTCCATAATCAAAAGCACTGTTCCAATTCCCAGGTTTTTCTGTTTGTTTAACAAAAGATCTAGCAAGATCAGGAACGAGAATAAAAAAATCAAGTTCAGTAGCATACCGTCCTTATTATGTGATTATAACTATATGGTTTTGACTATAAGCCATCTCTCAAAACCAAATTTGCAAAAATGCAGCTAACAAGACATAATCATAATTAAAACATTCAACATCATTATTTTTTGACATCGTTTGATTATTTTTTACAGCTTGAATATTTTATTCCTTGAATTAAATTATGAAGAGACTGAATCGAAATACAAAAGGACAATTTAAAACAAATTTGAAGTTCTTCTCCCAATAAAATAGCCAGTGTTAAAATTTACGAAAAGTTTTTCTATTCCAGCATTATTTTTGCACAGGCTGCATAAATCTAGTAAATATATCAGGAGGTTTGAATGGTTTGTTTACAAAAAATTTTCATGTCAATACGCTTTGGTTTTAAATGAAAGATCTTCTTTATTACCTTTTACTGTTTATACATATTAGAAAAGTTAAAACAAAATTGTTACGAATCTCAATTCATCTCCCTGTCAATACCCTATTACAACTTACAAAGAAGCTGCAAACCAAGTTAAAGCTATGTTTCAAAGCTATGTTTTATGATGCTATATATTTCCAGTCAGTTGTTGTTATCGCAATGTATCACATGACCTGTTACTCTTCTTTATAAAAATATTTCACCTAATGCAACTCACATTGACAACGCAAAAATTTTTCAGTTCATCACATTTTTTCCCCTGCTATTAGTAGAAAGTAGAGAAAAATAATATGCGCTTAAATGCCAAATGGGCTTTGCTTTGCTTCGCAAAAAGATGAAATATTTCCTTGCAGAAAATCAAACAGTGGTGGTTAGTTTATATCAGCAAAAGTAGGTTGTCAGAATATTTTTTTCAGACGCCGGTAAAGTTAGGAGGTATGGTGTATATGACGTAATGCCCCTAATGTGTGGGAAACTTTGCAGCACGTGTCTGTCAAAGCGAAGAAAGAAAATTAATTAGAGTAAATTTATGAATACCTTGGTTTTTTATTCTAGATTTTAGAATTTTTAATTTTCTTGAAAAATTGTTATTACAAATTTTTAGAAAAATTGTTGAAATAGATAGATACTCGCCCAAATTATTTCCAAACTTGCCCAAATTATTTCCGAACTCACCCGAATTATTCATGAAATGCAAAACAGCGCTTTTAACCTTCGAAGTATTACAGAATTGTGTGACTTTATTAACTATATTAGAGTAAATTGTATCAAATGAAGCCTTTTATGAGAACTCTGCGCCACAGGAATTTCGCACCATTTTCCAGCAAGTCAGAACCCTCTTTAAAACAATCAATGGCCCACGACCTGCAAAACTCTGAAAAATTGGATAAAATTGAATTAATATTAGTGAGAGATGCAAGGATATTTTGATTTCCATTACCAGTGTTAAATTTCAATTTATCTTCTTATTTGAATCAATCAAAACAGTGGTCAGCTAATTTCAAAATGGATGCAGATAACAAACTACCAGATAAGGAAAATCGTACTTATTAGATCTTATAGAGAAATTTGATACACAGAATCATTTTTTTTGTCAGCAATTAAGATTATCAACATTATCGTAACCTTCAGAATCCTAATGTTATTATCCTTTCTTTCCAAACT
Source organism: Hydractinia echinata (assembly GCA_030067915.1). Lineage (NCBI taxonomy): Eukaryota > Metazoa > Cnidaria > Hydrozoa > Anthoathecata > Hydractiniidae > Hydractinia > Hydractinia echinata. Next base: position 807,273 of record JASGCC010000071.1, read on the forward strand.
CATATATTTTACTATGGTTTTGTTTTTATCATTCTCATTGAACCAGTCTCACATGACTAAAGAACGTCTATAATTGTTATGAAATTAAAATTAAAAGCAATATTTCTCTCTTCAAATTTTTTGTATTGGAAGACTGCATCGCATGAACAAAAATATACAGGATTCTAGCTTCTTAACAGAATACTACAGCTGCAACAAGATATATATATATATATTTGGGTTTGTTTCTGTTGTGGGTCATGCAATATTGATAAGGTGAAACCTTGGTTAGTTCTTTTTAAATATTAATAAAGAAAGAAGTTTTTATTACATTTCTGTAGTTTTCAGAGTAATTACTTTTTAAAACAGAAATTGAAATGGTCTGCAAAAAATTTTGGTTCTTTTGCTTTGCTTGTGTTTGTAGAAGAAGAAATAGGGGTAATGAATTTGTTTTTTGTCAATTGCTATTTACTGAACTACTATTATTATTAAAATATTTTCACAAGTTAAAGTTAATTAACAAAAGAGAATCCTGTATAAACTATTTTTTGCCCTGCAAGTCCTTGATATATTAATCATAATAAATGAAAGTTAAAAAACAAAAACACTAAAAAATATAATTTCCAGCGTTATCAAAATGGGCTGTCTAAAGTGGTTGTATAGGGACAGACAAAACAATCTATGTTTGCAATTCGTATGAAGCAGAACGATGTATAAACAAACCAATTTTAATTTTTTCATCTTTTTGTTGTAGGAGGCAGTCATGATGAACCAGCATTTATCATGGGAAACAATAACGCCACTCAACGTGGATCTCTTCGCAAGCAAAACACTATTGGCTGTGAAGTGGACTTACGTAATAACCAAAATACAGATGAGATTTATTCACAACACGAAGTACAAGGTGCAATTGTTATTGACAGAAAAGGAAAGGAAAACAAAGCCAAACCAAAATCTAGTGTGAAAACGAACGGTTTCATCACAGATGCAAAATTTAAAAGTTATAAAGACCTACAAAAGGAAATTGACGATCTTCGTAACCAGCTGAATGAAAGGACTAATAGAATTGCTGAATTGGAAGTGACGTTAAAAAATAATACCAACAAAAAAGAAGAAGAAAAGATACAATACGAAAATGCACAAGAACTTATGCGAAATGAAGTTACAGACAAAAATAAAAATATAGTTGAACTAAAAGAGAGGATATTTTGTGCTGATTCTCTACTGGAAACTTCAAACAATGGTGTGCAAGCGTTAGCAGTTGTAATACAGTACTACCTAACACAGGTTAGTGCCCCTTTTAAAACACAAAAACTTCTGTCTCAATGGAACACCATTTTTCAGGAATAAAGAAACACTCATTTTAGTGGGGATGGCTGGAAAAGTATATCTCACTGATTAAACTTTCTACTACCAAGAGGTGGTAGTACTCGCTCAGAGAAGGAGGAGGGGGGCTTTGCCATTATGAACAGCTAGAGTATAATTCTAGATATTTAATGAAGTTCCTGCTCCTGCTCTAGTTGACGTAGTTATTCACGTAAATCTAGGTTTGTATGTTTTTAGAAACATAAAATAAGTAGGTATTGTACGAGGATTAAATTTATCGATTTTATTTTCGTTTCGCGAAAATATTTTTCGCGAATTACCAAATAATTTTTGAGCAAACTAATTTTTGCAAGATTTACGGAAACTCGCAAAAATTAATTCTGATAAATTCACAAACCTTGTTTAGGTTGAAGAAGCTACAGAAAAGCTTCGCAATGTTAAAAAGGAGAAAACTGACATAACACGTCACCGCGATGGCCTTCTGACAGAGCAAAATGAATCTGAAGCACAAATCACAGATTTGACAAGTAGTCTGGGTAAGTACTGTAGATTTTTATTACATGGCGACCTTGGTCATAGAAAAATAAATTTGTCATTGAATATAATGTCCTTGAGAAAAATTTAAAGAAGTCTTAAACAGGAAACAAATAACATAACGTGTGCTTTGCTGGTGCTGTCTATATTTGCTTTTACAATCCAAATCATGGGCGTGGTTATCACAATGTGCAGCGTTTCAACTGCAACTTCTTGTCATAGTGAAAGAAAACTTGTGTTGATCATATTCGAGTTCTTCAAAATTAGAAAAAAGTTATCTAAGAAAAAACGTCAGTTTTTAAGAATTATTGTTTAAAAACACAGCCTCGGATATAACTTCATGGACGTTGCACAATAACCTGCTCACAGTCCTGTTAAAGCACTGAACATTCCTAATGAATATTGGATAGATTTAACATATATAGTTCATCGTATTCTATTTCTGTTGCCTCGCCATGCCAACGTGAGAAATTATTAAACACGAACGTGGCCAAGTTTAAACTGTTTCCGACATGGCGTAACCGCACAAAAGATCTATAATTAATGACTTTACCTTAACGCAATGTATGCTTGAATATTATTTGTATCGAATATTTAACAAGTCACACTTACGGTTATTGCTTCGTTGATAAAAGTTTTTATTAGACAGCGTTAAATTTATATAAGAATTATGAAATTTTTACGGTACAAAGTAACAGTTACACGAAAATCTGGTAAAAACAAGGAAAGTAAGTATAAAAAAAGTCGAACACATGTTGTGTTTATACGAAGGGTTTAGTTTCTTGACTTCTACGAACAGTTTCTTATGAAGGGTATGTGAGCCTAAATAAGTGACATATTTAAGAGTCCTGCAGACAACATGTTACTTAAATTAAGAAAAATTCTATTTTATTTTCTGCATAAACTTATATCATCTGTGATAATTTACCAGTTTTAATGACTTCGTTTGTTTGTGGAAGTGCTGTTTTCAGTTAACTTCTAGGATGGAGAGCATGTAGTGCGAATAAGAAGGTGAAATGGTTACGGCATTCCGCAGAACAAATTACAGTACGCCAACGTTGAAAGGTCTTAAAGAAATACTTTTACGTTGTTTTAGACGCTGCAAAATGTCGATGCGAAGAAGCGGTGAAAGAACTTCATTCCCTCAAGCTTAATCACGATGTACAAATCACTGAGCTGCAAAACAAACACGAGAAACAAGAGACAGACATTCGTACAACTTTGGAGAAGCAAAATGACGTTCAAGTTAAAAATTGTAAGTATGGCTATACCGCCATTATTAAAACCACCGATTGTCCTCATTCGAAATACGCTCAATTTCATGAAGGAGTAACATTTTTTGTTTCAGTACTAGCGAAATATGAAGAGAAATTAGAAAAACTGAAGGTTGCACATGAAAGTGAGGTAAGTACTCTATGTAACCTTGCTTAGAAAAGAATCGGACATCAAAAAATGATCTTCGTTGATCTTTTCTGTTCTGTTTTTAATAAAGATTTATTACTACAACACCATAATTAACCACTGATATTTTTCTTTTCACTGTCGCCATTTTGATCGGAAGTAATTTTGTAACATTTTCGTAAACGTCATTTTAATGTCAATTTTATTGTTATACAATTCTTTGTTAATCGCAATTATGTTTCAGCTCTTGCAATTAAATTCGCACCATGGCGATGCACTTCAGGAAGTGAAGAAAGAAAAGGACGATGCTACATCTAATTTGCAGAAACGACATGAACAAGAACTGAAAGGTATTTACCACCCCTGTTTCGTATATCCCCGATGAGAATTCTGCGGGGTTTAAAAACTTTCGGCACTGTGTAATAGTTATTGAAAATATATATCCTTTGTAGAGTGAGTTTCGTTTGGTGAAATTCTTTTTTTTTTTAAATTAAAATTTGAATCGGTTCCAAAAACAGGTGAAATATTAATATTAACGTGAAATATTAAAGGGGTATATATATTACTTTGTGAACCTGAGTATCCGACTCTTTTATAGAGCAAAATGTCAAGCATGAGAAAGACGTAGAAATAATACAAGCCGACCACGCCCAACAATGCGACACACTACAAGTAAGTTGCGTTAGTGTTGTATTTCTTGACATTCACAAGATAAAGTTTCTTTATAAAAAAATTACCTCGTTTTAGAAAAAAAATAACACTTTGGAATCCGACAAAACTGATTTATCTAAAAGGTTGGAAGAAGTTGTGAAAGAAGTTGCAAGTGATGCCAAAGTTCAAGTGAGTTTTTTTATTTTATTTATTTGTTTTATCATCGTGATGATAGATTTTTCGATACATCATACACAGTCTAATTGCATGACGTAAATAAAATAGGCTGTGTACTCTTTCTAAATATTATTTTTACCATCGGGATTCCCATGATGATAGATATCAATAATTATGGAATTGCGAATTTCCAGAGTTAATTGCCACGCTGATTAATTATTTTCGTGAGGTCCTAAAAAAATGCATTTCGCGATGATTAATTTTCGCTAATCAGTCAATATTTTTTTTGCGGCTGAACCATTTTAGGTTTTTTTGCGAATAATTATTTTCACGAGTTTATTATTTTTTCGCAATTTTAATTTATTTCCGGTCTATTTATTGAGATAAGGTTTAATTAAACTTGCTCCTTTCAATTACTTTTTTAGCGAATAAGTCATTTCTGGTAATTTATTTTTTCCAATTGAACTTCCGAGGAATTTTCACGAAGATGAGTTTTCGCAAAAATTAACCTAGTCGGCCCTTCTAAGTTTTTGTTTTTTTCCCGATAAACCCTTCACTTGGTTGCTTATTTTGTAGGCCGCGTTGGCGCAGTACAAACATTTACCAGCTGAGCTAGAAAGTTTACAAGTTGTTGTCGATATGAAAAATAGCGAGTTGAAAACTTTGCGAGTGAAATGTATGGAGTTAGAGAAGAAGGTAAGGTTTGGTTTATTTCGAAGCAGGTTTCATTGAACGGTAAAGAGGATAGGTTCACACCTGTTACGCAAACACAAGAAAAAGACTGTGTGAACACCTTCGACGCAAGCATAAGCTTGACGTAAGATATCAAAAAGTTTTGATATTCATGTGTTTGCGTCCACGTATGCAGAATATTTTTGTAGTGTGAACCAGAAAACGCAAGTAAAACGCAGACGCAACAACAAACGCAAGAATATTCTCAAGAATGAAAATAAGAAAACTGTGATAATTTAAAATCAGAAATTTATAAAAGTACTGAAAACGGAATTTGTCGAAGAAAAAAGGTTGTAAAAAAAATTACTTTTGAAATATTATTTTTGTAATGATAAAAAAGATGATAAAAAAGATGATGAACCACTTTTTAAAGCGGCTTGATGCTAATTTGATTACCACCGATCCCGCTATAGTGTGGTATATTCTGTTTTCTCTTTATATTCTGTTGTTCTTTTCTCTTTTCTTAGGTAATTACACCATATTATAAACGACAAAATTCAAATATAATTATTTTGCGTCAGAATTTTAAATTTAACATTGCGCATGCGTATGTTGCTTGCTTTTGTTAACCAGGCTTTGTGAAAAAAAATGGTTCGCGGTCTATCAAGTTTACGTGAATTCGTCTAAGGATACGGTCACCCCCTGAGACACATACTCAGTATATTTAAAATATCCCCTCTGCTCGCTATATTAACCCTAACAAATATATATATTCTGAAAGCCGAATAAATTATCTCTAGAAGGATGATAAAATATTTCCATAAAAAAAATCCAAAAAGTAGAAAAAATATTATATACAAAAATATACCCTTCCAGTTCATTTTGTCGAACACTCCCCTCAGTAAAATTTTTGTTCGTTGAAAAAAATATGATTACGAAGCTCTTATTCAGCTCTAAAAAACTTTGCTTTTTTTACTCAAAACAACACGTGGTTCCGAAAATATAGCATCTTTTGTGTTACAATAGCTGTTTTCTGACTGATTTATCTGTTTTTAAGCTTGATAGATCAATAACTCGATATTTCCTCACTTTCTGCGTTAGAAAAACAAAGTTCTGTAGCCAAAGATATAATTATCGCAATAAACTTGTTTTCGTACAATTTCGACAAGATGGAGGGGAGTGTTCGACAAAAATATATACCGTTTCGACTGAAAATTTTATTTCGAGAAAAAGCAAATCAAAGACCTTTGCTTTTACCTGCAAGAATCATGGTTACACCCACTTAAACGTTATGAATAATTAATAAGTCATGAATATTTTATTTAAAATTAAAGGTAAACTGTTTTCGTAGAACTACGGTTCTAGTTATTGTTAACAGACAACAGGATAACGTAACATATAACAGGATAAAAACGAAAAAAATAAAGAAATAAATTAAAAAGGTATAGATGGTAAATAATAATATATTTGTATAGATTATTAAAGTGTGAATGTTTCCTATGTTATATGTAGAGATGCAATTTTTTATTCGTTCTGCATAACTCTCTTTAATTATCATACAGATTAAATATATTTGAGGAATTTTAAACTTTGAGAACACTATTGTAAACACTAAAAGATAAAAAAAGATTTTTCCTCATTTTATCCCTCTTAACAATAAATATTTTTGATTCTTTTTTTAAAAATATTAGGAAAATATGCCAAAGAATCAAAATTGAAAGAAATATTTTTTTTTAAAAAAATGACCGTATCCTTAATGCATTGCTTGTTTTTTATTCTTTTATTTTTTAAATACTTTACGCAGGCGCAATGCGTGTAATTGTTTACCTGCATAGTTCGTAATTTTGTGTGTTTCAGCCTTACAGAATGAGATCAAACACGTGTTTCTTTGTAGGTTGAAGATTTCTACGAGTTGCAGACGAAATGCGATGTTTTGACTCAAGAGAATCAGTCTCTCGCTGAAGTGTTGAAAAAGAGAGTCAAAGCTGAAAGGTAGTTGTTATATGTTATTCACAACTCCTTATTTTATTCTGTATGTTTATATTCCTCAAGAGAAATAAAGAAAATATTGTTGACGTTGATTATCTTTTAGGCAAATATCTGTGGAGAGAGATTCGTTAATAGAAAAGTTTGAACAAGAGAGTCGCAAAGTGTCTCGCTTATCTATGGAAAAAGAACAACTTATATGGCGTGCTTCTAATCCTGACCTGCGTTTTAGCGGGAGTTCACCAAACGTGTTCAATGAGGAAGACGAAGGCGACTCTCCACCGTCGCCGTTACTTAAATCAGGTTCCCTTTCTACGACAAAACAAATGTCGAAAAAGATGAAACGGAGGAGTATGAACTTTCCTTTATCGCAAAATGACTACGACTTAAGATAACGTTTTCCTGGCTGGATTTCTGAGATTGTCAGAAGAAGATATAGTCTTTTTTGACGAGGCTGTTTAAGCCTATTTTACTTGTTGAAGTTAGTTTTCTTTCATAACACTTGTTTTCTTTTCCAAAACGAATTTTATCTTCCTTAAAAATATATCTACTGTCTTCCTTCTTTTGCATGGCATTGGTGTGTTTTTTTCTTTCAAACATTTCTTAAAAAGGCTGGAACCTGCAAGAAAAAAGCTAGAAAAAATCACCTTTGATCTTTTTATATTAATAATGACGTCCCTGCATGCGTTGTGATTGGCTGCTGGCATACCAATCACAATGTGGTGTTATTTTATATAATAGTGTAAACACACCCCTCCATCACCACCCACCCTCAGCCCCGGAAAAATCTCTCGATGATTTAGACTTCCCTTCCTCAAATATAAACCCATTTCTGGTTTTTGAATATAAGACACTCCCAAAGGGAAATGAAAGACATTTAAACCAATTGGCTAATTTTGGGAAGGGGAGGGGGGTGGGTGTTATGTTACCTTTTTTTTCTGCCTCCTTTCAAATGCTTGTTAACGCCTAGACGAAAAATTCCTGCCAATCTTTAACGCAGGGATTTTTTAAAACGAATTGTAAATATATAAACGAAATATTAAGTACGTATACGCTGTTTAGTTACTTTTCTAACAGTCGTCTCTTATCAGAAAAATAACTAAACGCTTATTTTTGGTTTGGGAATTGTAATTATTTATATTCACTGTATTTTATCGAGTTTGCGAAAGTGCTATTGTAAATTAAAATGTGCTGTTCTTGTTCCTCTTTCTGAAGTTTTAAACACACCTCAATGGTACTTTGATTATCTTTGTTTAAGCTTTTTATTTAATGCTTTCAATCTTAAAGAAAGACAGAAAGCTAAATGAGGGGAAATCCAATAAATCAGGGATTCAAAAGACATGGAAAGATAGAGGTTGACTTAAGGATTGAAGATCGTATTTCGATCAAGCAACAAGATGGAAGAGAGTTTCAGAGACAAGCAGTACATGAAAGAAGCTGACAGGGTATCCACGTTCTCTCAAAACTACTCAATTCCCCTTTACAATTTCCTCTAAAAGTAGGTTTTTTTAACAACTTTCTGTTCAAATAACCTTAATTATAACAAGACTATGTAGCTGTCGCTTTTGCCTGTTGCTTTGTATTGTAAATGCATAGAAATATTTCATTCATAGAAATGTTACAATAATTTGATCTTCGTTTAAGGCATTAACCTTTCTTAATATTCTCAATTTCTTTGAAAATATATGTCCTAAGTAATAAGTGTCCTCAAGTCTTTTTAATTATTTTTATGAAAATGCCGTCTTTTTAAAAAGGCTGGAAATTCTCGTCAATTAAATATCCTCAAATTTGACAGTATAAAAAGAGTGGCCACTCTGTCTAACAATTAGGGACCTGTGCTGTAAAAAGGTGGGCGGTAGACGATAGCCCAGTAATCCGTGAGCAATTCTTCAACGATGGTGTTATTTCTCGGAAATACTTATTTAACAATCCGTGAGACAACAAGTAAATTTGACATATAATACCATTTTTTTATCCTCTTTTTAAGCTCTATCTAGCAGTACAAGTAGTTTTTTAATTTCACTTGTATAGGGCAGAGCATATAAAGTAAATCTTTGGTCCTAAACATAAAAACCTACAAAATTTCTGACTGGCAAACACCTTTTTTCTCAAATTCAAACATATGCCCTCAGGTAAGAACTTGTACCAGTATAGTTGACCCCCCTTCTATGCAGACATGAAGTAACAGTATGGTTGACCCCCTTCTATGCAGACATGAAGTAACAGTATGGTTGACCCCCTTTTATGCAGACATGAAGTAACAGTATGGTTGACCCCTCTTCTATGCAGACATGAAGTAACAGTATGGTTGACCCCCCTTCTATGCAGACATGAAGTAACAGTATGGTTGACCCCCCTTCTATGGTTGACCCCCTTCTACTTGAAGTATCAGTATGGTTGACCATCCTATGCAGATTTGAAGTACCAGTATGGTTGACCATCCTATGCAGATTTGAAGTATCAGTATGGTTGACCCCCTTCTACTTGAAGTATCAGTATGGTTGACCATCCTATGCAGATTTGAAGTACCAGTATGGTTGACCTCCCCCTGTTATGTAGACTTGAACAAAGATCAGAACCATCAAAGTTAAGCAAACGTTTCTGAAGTCAGTCAAGAAGATGAAAGCGAAAGAGTTGGTTGCCATCCATGATGACAGATTGGAGGAAAGTCCTTCTGAAGCGATTTATGTATCTTTATTTTTGTGAAGCATTGAATCACGTAACGCTATTTATTTTTACGCTCTGTTGCAATAAATTGACGCCAGCATTCGCAACCGGTGTAGGAAGGACAGATCAAGTAGCTGGTTGAAGCAGCAATAAATACTGTTTTATACACAGTAAATTTGCTATTATGTTTTAAACGCTACTCTCTGCTTCGGTACGAACTTATTACAAATAGAGGTACAGTGGAATCTATCTCGAACTCGCAAAGGACCAAAAAATTTGTTCGAGATAGAGAAAGTTCGAGATAAAGAAGGAAAAATACCTTAGGCGGACCACAAAGGGACCGAGACTTTAGTTCGAGATAGAGAGAAGTTCGAGATAGAGAGTAGTCGAGATAGAGAGATTCCACTGTATAAGTATTTAGTTGTTTTTCATGCAGTGTGAAAACTAAAAATATCGGTGTGATTTCATGTGCTTTTAAAACAGTGTTATAAACAACGTGTATCGTCAAATCCAGATATGTCTTTAATTAACGCCCGACCTCGTCCCCAGACCTTCATTGGTGCGAATCTGTTTTCATAGAAAGAACACCAAAAGGTCCTGGGAATAGATAATTGTGTGAAGTCTATTGAGCTTCAAATGCAAAAAAAAAATATATCAATTAGGAGGCAACAAGTACGTTTCCGTTAGTGGATAATCAACTTTTCCATCAGGGAATTCAACGCCAACTTTGATGAAATCACGCTCTTTCTTTTCCCACATTAATGCTTCAATACTGTACTTTTCGAAAGCAATCAAAGCTTGAGATGCCATTTTCTGTGTCGTTGTAATGTGGCTTGTGATTGTTATAAGTAACTTGCGCTTTGTGTCAGGATAGGTTATGTATAACCTTGCGAGGTCGTCAACTTGGATGTAGAAGATATATGATCCAGTTTGTGGAGGAACAAATATTGTCTTAAGCTGACGACCAAAAAAATCCTCTGCATAAGGTAATGTCGGTGTAAAAAAATGATGAAACCATGCCATGATATCAGGGTTGTTTGGAAAGTTTGGACTGGAAGAGAGACCATCAAGGGAGTATATGTTTCGAAACAATTTGACTTGAATTTTTCCATCAACTAAAAGAAAATGATAAAAATCTAGGTATTGATTACCTGTGATACCAAGGCTCTACATGAGATATGTACAAACAGAAAAGTATTTTCTTTTCAATTAATGTTTTTAAAAAAATATATAAAAAATAATAATATCTTTCCCCTTAAAAAAACGACCCGTTGAACAGATTTTCAATGTGTTTTCCGGCATCTGGAGATAATAATTTCCAAAATTTTCTCTTTGCACAAACTATGATTGTCTCGAAGGAAGACACTACAGAACGGCATACGGGAAAAAGAATCCAGGGACTAGGCTGGCACCCGGGACTCGGGAGGAAGGGCAAATTTTTTAATTTAATTTTTTACGAAGACCAGAATATGCTGCGACATAAACATGGCAAAGAGAGAACGCTAGAACGCAATGTTGGGTTTTTTTCCTGAAAAAGATAATTATAATGCGATAGTGCCAAGAAATTTACATGAAGGTAAAAATGGAGAAAGATTTCACTGACGAACAAACAATGTTAGCTGGCTGTGCAAAATAAAAGTCGTGTAAAGCTTAAGCAGCTAGTTTTAAGATAAATATAAATGTAAAAGTCAATCTGGATTTATTCCTATACTTCTCTGCCATTGCCTTACAATACAAGGAACTCTTTTTGACTTTTTCAGCTAATTATTCTTTCCCTTATTAGCCTATTGAACCAAGCTTTTTGTAAGAATGTTAAAATTGCGTTCAACAACTTATTCCTCTGATTTCCCGATGGTCAAAAAAATAATGCTGGGCCTCCTGGCTATTCTCTTGTTTGTTTAAAAACTACTCTTGACTATTCTTTAGATTTTTTATCTAAGTTTTAAATTTCCTTCTGTACTTCTGTCTAGACTATGCTCTTGAGTTGAAATTTTAAGAAAAATTTGGCTCGGCTAATTGTCCGATTGTAAAAACAATCACGCTGCTGGGTCTCCTGGCTAAAAAAACTCTGCCCTAATCAATTCAGTTTTGGGCCAAAGTTGTCACATGAACAACCTGCGTTCCGGGTCCTGGGTCCCACCCTCTAGAGTCCTGGAATCCTAAAAAATGTTCATTTTACAGCACATTCTGTAATCGGAAGATGGAGAGCCAGAAAATATAAGTGCTTTCCTGCTGTGCTGATAAAGTCGCATAATAAATATGTTACAAACATAACATCCTCGTGCCCAGGGTTTGTTGCCTAATGTCAAAGCCGCTACTTGACGGTCGCCGGCCTGAATGTCAAAAAGGCAAGAACATCTGGGGACGAGGTTGAAAAGCATAATACCTCCATTTAGAAATCTATGGATTCCTTTTCCATGTCCACAGTTATCTGTACCCAGCTCCAGTCCAACATTAGATTCTAGCAAGCCACCAATTGGATAAGGACAGAAGTCGTTTATAGGTTTTAAACCATATTCTACAAAAAATGTCCAGTTTTGACTTTTCTCTATATCTACACAGTTTGACAGAATTATAAACACCCTCCCCTGGTCTGGCCTGGCCTTCTAAAAAGGGTACGTTTATTAGAATTCATAGCATTTTCCAATAAATAGATAACTTCAAGTTAGCGATCAAGTACCCACTCTCGAATAAGCGCCCCTCTTAAATAACGGGTGGTCACACCTCTTAAAATCTCCTAAATAACCTTATTTTGGACTCAGAGCATTGATTATTTCTGAAACCTCCTAAAATTGTTTATGGTAACATCCATTTTTTCAATAGTAACTTTTTGTCATTACGTTTTATGTGACAAAAATTTCGGCAAAATCTCCTAAAATATGGAATAGTTTTTATACGTTTTTTTAGTTTTTTCTCCTAAAATGTGAGCCGAAAAGCTCCTAAATTTAAATTTAGTATTAAATCCATGGCCACCCTGAATAAGAGCCAAGGGGCGGCTACTTGAGTATATTACTAGAGCCAAAAGCGCGTTATTCGAATTTTATGGAAGCTAGAAAAAACGAGCTCAAACACAGCTTTGTTTTTAAATCATCTACAACATGAAATTTCATGTCAAATTTTTTGTCTATCTTTTCGTTTAATCTGTTCGCTATTATTTCTTTGACGAAACATTTAAACATTTTCTGTTGATATCGTTTAATGTAGCTACAGTTGCCATTTTGAGAATCAATGCAACGACATTGTGAGTAAACTGGTGCTGCGTGACATTGTTTTTTGTGCATTCGTCTTTGTCTTTCAGAACAATAATGTATTGACGGATTTAGATAGAAGTACCAAAAGGTTTTTTTAAACTCGAGTTGTGGGAAATTTATTTTTGAAAAGGACATTACACCTAAAATGACGCACTGTTGAAAGAGTTTCACATGAACAGACAACACATTCTCGAGAACTTATACCACAGGATAAAAAATACTTTGTCTTTTCTCATTTTGACAGGGTAATAACAAGTTGTACCGTATGTTTCTAATTTAATCTAAGTTGAGTTATTTAATATCTGATCGAATTTTCAGCAAAACCATTTACAAGCGAGTCTATACTTACGCTCTGTCATATACCAAGGTTGCGAGCATGTCTCGGTAAGTACGACGATGCCGTCAACAAAACAAACTCTTTTCTGCGAACATTTGTGAAAAACATCTCTTTGTCCATCATACATAAACTGCTGGCCAGCATCGTTTTTATCACATGGTTTGATAACGATTTTATCGCCATTACTGGCAGAACATGAACTACTTGCATACCAACACCAATTGCCAACTGCCAGTTTGATCAATCCCTCTAATTAATAAAGATATATGGTAAAATATTTAATGTAACTGAATTCGCATATTATTGATGATTCTTAATTTGTAACTGCTAATTGAAGAAGGAAGCATATTTCATGACTGATGATTTATGATTGGTGGTTGGTGATTGATGATTGGTGGTTGGTAATTGATGATTGGTGATTGGTGGATGATGATTGATGATTGGTGGTTGGTAATTGATGATTGGTGATTGGTGGATGTTGATTGGCGATTGGTGATTTGTGTTTTGTGTTTTGTGATTTGTGTTTGGTGATTGGTGGTTGGTGATTGGTGGTTGGTGATTGGTGATTTGTAATTGGTGATTAGGGATTGGTGATTGGTGATATATTAAAATATGAATTCTAATAAATTTAAAATTATGGTTAATTACCTTTTGAGTAGCAAACACATCGATGTGTTTTTTCTTCGGGTGGCTGAATGCAGGTACATTTGTCGCATTTGTTAGTCGAACAGGATATGTTGTACTAGAGGATAAGCGTAAAAATGCCGCATTTAATACAATTGAGATAAGAAAGGGGAGAAAAATAACTATATTTCGTCAAATGAACATCCTCAATTTCACTTGATTTCACCTGTGTTTCTCCTAGGTGAGTTTACGCATTTCACTTTACATAAAAATGTTCCCGAACAAGAAAGTACATATAAAGATTTATTACTATCTCGCCTGCGAGGAGTATTCAAATACAGCTGTCCGTCCCCCAAAATGGAAATTTTTGGCTCTCTGAGCACCGACACGGGAGTAGTCGTGTGTTCGAATCTCATCTTGGTAACTATTTTTACTTTTTTTTTTTCTTTTTACTATCTCGCCTGCGAGGATAGGTTTCCAACTCGTAACTAACTAAATGTCCCAACTAAATGACGTTTCAGGCCAAAATTGGTATTTGTTTTCGACAAAATTTGGCACAGTTAACAAAAAAGGTATGCTGAACATAATAGTGACATCATAATTTTGATTTTTGTCACCTAAATGTCATTTTAGGCCAAAATTGGTCCAAAATTAAAACTACTTTATTTTAGACAAAATTTGGCAAAGTTAACAAAAAAAGTATGCCGAACATGATGGTGACATTAAAATTTTGATTTTTTGTCACCTAAATGTCATTTTAGGCCAAAATTGGTCCGAAATTAAAACTACTTTATTTTGGACAAAATTTGGCACAGATAACAAAAAAAGTATGCTGAACATGATGGTGACATCAAAATTTTGATTTTTTGTCACCTAAATGCCGTTTAAGACCATAACCGTTTCAATCGCGCGACTTTTAACCATGGATGATAGGCTGTATTTTTGTTAGCAGAAATTGTAGAATTGGGTCGCATTGTGGATGTTTCATAGTTGTGCATTTTTAATAGCGAGATAGTTTATGCAACGCCTGCATCTTGTTAAACCTAAAAAGAAGGCTTGAAAATTTTCGACTTAAGCAAATAATTATTGAGGGATCAATAATGATCTTAAGATTAAAAATAACAATATAGCTACGTGTAATATTTAACCAAGACTTAACAGAAAGTTTAAAAACACAATGAAGTCTGTTTAAAACACGATAAAAAGCAAATGATTTTAGGCTCCTAACCGAAAATCGAAGAATTGACTCCAAGATTTTGTGATCTGTTGTTGTTATTCTATATCAAAGAGAGTTTGAGTCTGACATTTTTTAACGAAGGTCCCGTCGTCACGTGTTAAGGACTCATGTATATAGATATGGTCAATGAGTGAACTAGGACATGAGTTGGAGAAGTTTACTACCTGTTTATAAGAAAATCAAGAAATTAGTTTTCTTTACTAAATGCATTTACGTTAAAATCTCCAAGTATAACATCAACAGTTTCATGTCCCAAAAACTATTAAGGTATAATGACTGCTCTCGAGTAGAAAGTAGAAAAGTAATAGCATTTTTATGAAACATTCTTTTTTTCATTTTAAAAAACATTCTAGAATTTTTACAAAATCAAATAACTCTATTTTATTGTTATGTCCAACTAAGAGACTAGAAAATCTATCCACATCGTTGTGGGACTTAAATGGTTTGGGTTGGTGTTTTATATCGTTTTTATGTTTGTTGTAAGATCTTGTATTAAGCCTAGTTACCATAATAGAACTGTCACTAATTACGCCAGTATCTATAGATGTCAATTTTGAGTGTTCTCGCATATAGTTGTCTAATTTAATAGCTGATTTTAAAAATTGTTTCCATTAGCTATAAACCCTCTAAGCTTGTGACTTGACTTAATGCAACATAGATTTGTCCTGAGTGAAAGGCTCGTTGCTTTATTAAATCAAATCAGACAACAATTTTATCAAACATTGTCCCTTGAATCTCATGAACAGTACAGTTCCATAACAGCATTAGTGGAAATTGAAGCCATAGGAATATTTTCTTGAATTTTGTTAACGGCCTTGATATCTATATCATCCGATGCTATTCTTTCTAGCATTTTTTGTTGTGCTTAGCAATCTTAAAATATTTCCAGCAATATGAAAGATTTAACAGTACATCTTTGTAGTCCGCATAAACCGCATAAACTATAACAGATATTCCTGCAAATAGAATGTCTTATCCAAATTTAGGTTAGCTGTTGGTGAATATGTAAAACAGATTATTGGAAACCATTGAAATTTCGTTGATTACATTAATGCTTAGCTCTGAGAACTTGTTTCGCAGCATGCACATCTTTTGCCATCCAACTTGAAATGTTTTCAGCAAAGTTTATCAGCTGGTATACCTAAGGCTGAATGTATTGTATTTTCCTCTACATTGATGGCAGTCACACCAGTGGGCGTTAGAATGAGAATCTTATCCTTTCTAAGTGCTTTCTATATCATGTCCGAAATTGTTGTTATCAAACGGAACCTGCACTGTCTGTTAGAAAGATGTGGATAGGCTCAATTTTATGTTTTGCCAAGCTTTTTATGTAATTACAATCATTTACAACTTTAAAATTTGTCTTTAAATTTAATGTCTGTATACTTTTTCGCGAACTTTATTATCAAAAATTCCAGGTTCAGAAACAGATGAAAAATTGTTCCCAATTGTTTTCGATCTCATTATGAACTTCGTTATATTTTTATTTATATGACACCTAATCTCACTGGAAATTAAATTGAATTTCATTGAAGGAATCAAGGTTATTTACATTTGTGTGAAAATTTATCATTGCTTCTTCAACAAGTTCACTGAATGGTTCGAATTATTTTATTTCTATCTATAAATTCTAATACACCGTTTTCCCAAAATACTTCCTCGTGAGTACCCGAGTTTTCACTTAACATTTCTGCTTCCTGTCGAAAAAGATAAAACATAAAGAGCATATGATGTGCATACCCTTCTAATAATAATAATAACGATGTATTTCGGGCATTTCCATATTTTACAATGGCCCCCTCGTCCCTATTAAAACAAATATCGTATATATATATATATATACATATGAAATACGTTACAAAATGATATAAAATTGTATGGTTAAAATAAATTATTAAAATATAAAATGAACTAGTTAGAAAAACACCCTGCTTAAACTAGCCCTTAGAACACATTTTTCTTTTCGCAAAGACAACATTTTCTTCGCGGACATCAGAGGCAGAGTTTTTGGATAAGGAGTTTCCATTTGAATGTCAGCTATCATTTTTTTTCTTCCGATTTTCGGGTAAATTCCGAAAAAATCGAAAAATTGGACTAATCACGTGTCCGAAACATGGAAAATGATTCATCTTGTTAAACAAAGTTGTGTTGTAAGTACCGAATAGGGTTAAAAATATTTGTACTGTCTGGTGGCAAAATTTTTTCTTCGTTACGACATACCCTATATCTCTTCTCAGGAATGTTACTGTTTGCAAAAAATACAGCAGGAAATGTATTTTGTAACCCTATTTCTGGCATTATAATAGCAACTTCTTCTTGAACTGACATTTCGCGATAATTTCGATACGCATTTGCAATTGACTTCATTTGTACAATTTGTACAACATGACACATGTAAGAAACTGCTTTATAATAATCAAGAACAGGCTGAATGTCTATGTTGGCTTTCCCTGCCATCGAGCCGGTAAAATAATTATTTATAAAACAAGAATCTGAAAATCGACCACACTTTGGGAAGGATGTTGATTAATAAACAAGTTAATTGTGATTGTTAGCAATCATAATAGCTTGAGGTACAAAAGAAACAAAGAAAATAAAAACGAGGTCGAAAACGAGGCTCTGGGCTGTCTCTATCTGTTTTAAAGATTCTGCCCCGCGCGGCGAGGGCGGAAATCAGTTAGTCTAGAAAAGAAATTAAAAAAAAATATATTAAAGAATGTCTTACCAAGTATTTATTTCTCCAATTTGGATGTCGAATGTCAAATCCGGTATCATAGTATGCCCATCCAGTTGCATTTACGAAAGTAATGTTATCTGCTTTACTGTTTCTATCCACAGATAACAATTCACATGTTTTTGTTGACATCTTGAAGTTGAAAGATTCGCATGGTACTTTATAAACACAATATTTTCCACAATCTCTAGCACTACAATTGCTGTAGCCTGTAATAGGTGTTGTATCGAGCTTTTTATTGACGACGATTTTTCGAAATAAAGCTGCGTTACCATGTGAAGATCTTTTTATTCCCAATAGCATGTCATCTTGTGCATCGATTGGGTTAATGATTACCGTAAGTGTCGCAACAGTCGTAAATGTCGCAAGCGTCATAAGATTGAAATGAGACGACATAACATTACAGTTAATCCTTTTTGTCATTACTTTGTCAATAAAACTAAACTTTTACCTTTTTCACTTTCCACGTCGTATTCTAAAAGTTTAATAGATTACGAAACACAAAATTTACTTGCATGTTTTTAAAATTTCTAAAAATCTCGTGTTTTTAAGTTTTGCATTTTGCATTTAAAAATCTGAAATTTAAAACTACAACGCGAGACACAATGCATCACTTTTCAAAAATACGGCGTGCGTTCTTAACTTCTTCGATTTAATTGAGCAGAAACTTACAGCCAATCAATTTCGTCACGTGACCAGTCAGAGCGTTTTTCAAAATACGCTGCGGACAAGGTTGACCGATAGACCAAGGGTTAAAAAGAGGAATTGCTATAATCTGTTAAACAGCTTCCTGATAAAAATATTGTCCAGAATTTTAACCAAAATGGATGATGCAACAGATGTAGTCGAAACAAGTTCTCGCATAAAAATTGCTAGTGTATAAAGAAAACTACAACCATCCACATAGGTGCTTGTAGATACCTTCTCCAAAAACTTTCAAAATTCAGCCTTTCGTAGTTTGCGCAGCGAATGCAGTTTTTTAATTTGAAACATTTTTTTAATAATAGAGAAGTTATATTCATACCTTATTACTAGTATTTTTCGCTGAAGAAAATTTTCTATTTATATGAATTTGTGGGTGAAGCGTGGACGTCAGCACATTTAAAAATTAATAGTTACGCACTCTGTCAACAGGGATATGCACGTCAGTATTGTTCGAGTAAACCACGGCTAATGTATTTTCGTAAATAAGCACCCAGGGCGTAGGAATGAATGAAACATTTTAGAAATTTTTTATTCGAGTATGGTGTTTATTACAAATAAAAATAAAAACTAATCTCGTTCTTCTTGTTATCGAAACGCCAATAACGCCGTCCTTATTAATCCCATTTGACCTCAATTCCAGGGCCTGTTGTCTCTTTTTGTGTATCTGATGGCGAAGCGCAGCGTTGTTAAGACAAGCACTGGGGACGAGGTTGAATCCCATCTATATCAATAATATTGGGCAATGTGTTCTAAATGATAATGAAATAAAGAGGTTCCTTTGCTTTTACTTTGTCAAACCAGCCGGTCTGCAGTCACCGCGTCCTAATCTCAAAGGTCTTTTGGCGCTTGAAGCGTTAAGGTGGCTGTTTGTTCTAGATGAGTCAGCCTCGTCCCCAGTTTTTTTTGTCTTTATATCTTATATCAAAAAGGCAAAAATCCCTGGGGACGAGGGTACTAGATGAGCATTTCCTCACAATACACGGTAAACATCTTTTAATGCTGAAAAGTTTGGATTTTACACCATAAATTCGAGTCTAATTTAAGAGTGTTTTGACATTTCGGTATGGCCGAGGCACATTTTGCATCACCACATTTCTGCTCACTTATCCAAATTATTTTTGCGCAGATACGTTGACCACGATTTTTCGCACTTAATTATTTATTTTAAAATATATCTATAATATAATATCTTATAGATTCATATACTTCATCATTCAACTGTTTATAAATTCTTAAAAAGGGTACACGGCGCAAGTTGTCGTATGTCATTTGACGTCTTCATTTTCCAAATACGATTTTCAACACGATACACGCTTTTTTTCGTAGAAGCACGGGCGTGAGCATAACATATGAATAAAGGATATACAAGCTTAATTAAAAAAAAGCCTGTACGTAGCCATTAGTTGCATTTTTGCATTGCAGACAACTTTATAAAAAAGACAATAAAACATTTAAATAATATTAAGCCTGGTATAATTCTTAATTTAATTATTTCGCTTGTCATGCCAGTATGTTTGTTGTTTTGTTTTGATTGGGACGAAAATCTTAACAAACTATGGGCGCATATTTCGAGGTCAAATTGGATCATGGAGCCTTGATGATTATGGCGCTCATCTACAGCTTTACAGCTCTACATCTACAGCACTTTACCCCTAGAATCTTGCATATTTAAGATTATAGGGGGGGGGGGGGAGTTAAGCTATTTTCTCAGTCTCCAACTGAAATACACCCACTGAATGTCAAGAAATTTATACCGTATGCGTTTTTATCTTTTATAGCACCTCTTATATCCAGTAAAGGGGATGTTTATTTGAAGGCTTACAGAAAATCAAATATTTACGTCAGAACATTAAACTGCACCCGTTGCTGATGTTACTTGTGTAAAAAGACACAACTTAGAATTCGTTCCAAGTACCACGTTGATTCTGACAAAAAATAAATAAAATTAAAATTGTGTTGTGTGGATCCGTCCAATGGTTTATATCTTGCTCACATGTAAATAGCATCTTTTCAACGTATATATAGAACAGTACAATGTACCGTATAATTATCTTTAAAATTTATTTTAGGTGAAAGATACCAATGAAATATCCGAGGTCAGAGGTAAAAAATGCAATGCATCGAAAGCTTTGATTGGAAAAAGAAGATTTTGAAGATTTCGGATCACAAATAAATTGTTTTTTTGAAAATGTAAGACTATACTGTGAAGAAACTTTATTTTCTATAAAACTGAGAAAATTGTCAGACACTTCAAGTAATATACACTTCTGCTGAAAAATATTTTTAGCTTTTACAAGCTACATTCCATAAAGTTTTTAATCTTAAAAATAAAAACTAATAATAAATCCTACTAACGTAACCTCGCCATACTTCAGTACACGAAAATGACGCGACCATTACTTTACTGTCAGAAATGTTGACGGGAAGAAAACTTCAAATTTTAACCGCGACAATAAATTCCGATTGCGATTGATTCAGTTGTTTTGGACTGATCGTGCGCAAAGTATTACTAACAAAGTGGATATTCGGTTTTTAAAATGAGATATTCCTATTTTATTTTCTGACATATTTAAATTGAGAAGTTCCTTTTTTTAATTGCAGGGAAATTTAATTTTCGATCATCCAAAATAAATTCCTGCGAAAATATTGAACTTGGTCAATCGCGAAAATTAATTGCGCGAAGATGCAAAAGTTTTCCAGTGTCTTGGAATGGCAAAATCTTCTTCCCGCAAAAATTTTCTTCCGCATTTAGTTGTGATAAGCCATAGGTATTTCACTATAATACAAATAAAAAATCAAATTTTCAGATAAATGAAATAAGGGAATGAAAACAGTGGCCATTAGATAAGAATGGACTCACAATGTAAATCAGTTACACTAGTGTCAATCATTGACAGAAAGAAAAAAACGGTGAAAAATGATCGTGGTTACAAATACCGGAAGTTAACATTTTTATTAACGTCAATCGACTCCATCCGCGTTAATTATCAAAGCTGCGCCAATTTCGTGTAACAAGGTAGTTAAGGTTCCCTAATATATATACCTTAAATATTTGTTCAAAAATCCTACCAAAAAGCCTATCACGCAAGCTTTCCATACGTCAATTCGTTTGTGAATTCACCATGCAACAAGACAATAGGTCATCAATTAAAATCTGACCAAATAAGCAATATATTTATTCAAATCGTTTTTTGGTTTTCTTTTTATCGCCATTTACCAGGGTTTTTGTCATCTCCTACGCAAGCTATTATTGCAAAAAGAATCTAAAGCGCTGAGTAACATTCTAATCATCTTCGGTTTCATCATCTTCCTCTTCTTCAGTTTCATAAACACTCTCTCCGGAATCGTCTTTGCCTTCTTCGTCACTTGAATAATCCCAATGCGCGCCCGGATCGAACTCCTTTGCTTCCGTCACATTAACTTTAAATGTTTTTGTGACGTCAAACTCCACGTAGGAATCGGACCGAATAACAACAGTGTATTGGTAACATCCCGGCTTTTCGGGAGCAGTAAATTTTAGTTGTATTTCGTCCGTTTCTTTCAATCCGGTGATCTGCTGGGGAGGCGTCATAAGAGCGTTCGTTTTTCTCGATACGACATACGCCACCAGTACTCGTGCTTTTCCATTGGAAAATACGGGCAGTGCACAATGTGGCTTTCCTTGGACTTCATTTCGAGCAATTTTTCTGGCTTTATTAAATCGTCATCTTTAATTGACGACCATTCATCGTCTGCATCTTTCCCTTCCCGTTTTTCTTCCGGTTCTTCGTCTCTTTGTTCAGCCGTCTCCTCGTCAGTTTCGTTAGATTCGTCATCTGAATCGACGTCGTCGTTGTCTTCATCCTTCGAATTGTCAACCTCCGATTTTTTCTCCTCTTTTTCTTCACTTTGTGGTTTTTCTTCGGCTTTCTTTGTCGGCTTCTTCGGCTGTTGCTTTTCGTCGGTTTCTTCGCACCTTTACCCTTTTTCACCTTCCTCTGCCAGTTCTTCACTGGTTTGGGTGATGCTTCCTCATCCTCTAGATCCTCCACAGGAATGGAAGCGTTGAGCAAGTCTTCATCATCAATGATATCACCTAAAGAATTCCTCGTCAAGTTGACCACGGCAGTCACGATAGAACCTGATGTCACGACGTGCATATCTTCATCGTCAATTACCTTTACTTTAACTTCCATGTCCAACGATGGAAACGAACAGCAAACATTCATCACATCCTGATACTGCTCGTCCGACAAAGTGCGCAGTAACAATCTCCTATCCTCGTTGTTCATGGCAACGAAGTGACGGATGTTTTTTATACTCCTCTTTTTTGTATTAAAATGACGCAAGTGCTCCTGGGATATGTGCGGGCAACATAAGAAAGGCTGATTTTGAGTCCCACACGCCTTGTATGATCATTTGATTTAACTTGATTAAATTTTCCAGTGACTCCAGTCTGGGAGGTATTGCTACTCTTCCAGCTTTTCCTAATGCTATCAACTGCCCGACAATGTTGATAATTTCTTTGATTAAATATGGACACTTCTTTAATATAAGCTCTAAATCTTTCAACAAAGTTTGCTGTGGCAAAGCAATTCTAGAAAAATGTGCATGAAGAAGCGCTCTGGCTTTGACACTATAAGGATAGCACAACGGCCTCTCCTTGTTCTTCTCGTTTAACTGAGGCAGCTCTCTCATTAGCTGTGGTAGCTCAATGTTGTCACTTGGTCTTTCCTGCACGTCATTGTTGTGGCCTTTTTCGAATTCGAAGGACGAAGCCAGGATCATGATGGCCCGTTTCAAAGACATGTTAGGAGTCCGATGAAAAAAGTACCAGTAAAGTTGTTCGGTGTCCATCAAAACTTCGTCAGCACTGTACTGTATCGATCGATACCACCACGAGCCGACAACGATCGGTAGAATAACAATAAAAGCTAAAAGATACACTCCAAGGACCCACATCGAATTCTTCTTGTCAACAATCCACGACGGCAAGGCAATTCCGAATTGAGCAGCTCCAGGTCCGTCAGGATTACCGTATTTATCCCAATTCTCCTTCGCCTCCTCGTCGGTTAAAGCTTGGTAGGCTTTCGCGACTTTCATGAACTCCTTTTCGTCGCCGCCTCGATCAGGATGAAACTCCAAACTGAGTTTGCGGTAGGCTTTTTTAATCTCTCCGTTCGAAGCACCAGGCTCCAATTTTAAAACATCGTACGGGTTATACTCGCTAAATTCCTTCTCGAACTGCGACACTTTTACGACGCCTGCTATCAGCAACGCCCATAATAAAATAATCGTCCCCTTCTTTAACAATCTCATTGTTTTTTTTTCGGGGCTCTTTTTTAGTCAGCGAATCGTGTTTGGCCATGCAGGGTGGACAGTAACATGGCTTCTTCGCATCCAATGTAACATCTTTCTTAGACTCGTCGGGAAAGAAGTAATAAGTGACAGGTATTAGGAACATAGCGAAGAAGGAGAGGAGAAAATAATAAAATGTCGTTCCCTTGTCGTCGTACTCGAATTGCATCGCCATGTTGAAATGATGGTACTACTTCCCCTCCGAAATTGATTTTCCTAAATATTAATAAAAGCAGAAAATTAGCCGTAGTTCTTCACGTAAAACCACAACTGCCTAGGTAAATAACCAAAAGCGGCGGGGTAACGCATATGTAAGAAGAACAGTAATATGAAACGTTTGGAACGGTCTGATGTTGTTCGAGCTCTAAATGAAGCAGTTTATCATGAAATAAATGCTACTGATATATCGTCTACAAGTATAAAGAAATAAGTGTAAAGTCTTTCATGTTTTTTACTAAGTTGTGGTTAATCCACGAAGAAACACGCACAGTGCTAGGTTACTGTGATTCCTAAATAAAGTAAGTGTTTTATAACTTATAATGACGAAGGTCTCATTCCTAAGCGTCCCTTAGAGAACTGATTACATAGAAGAAATATAGTGGAAAGAAATTATGTACTGGAAGAAAGATTTGCATCTTGAAGGTTTTGGTTGGGAAATACAACCGATCGTCGTTTCTTGTGGACGACGTCCTCTTAAGGGTATTCCCCACCTTCAACACTGCTAAATGAAGATAACCCGAGCTAACAACAGCTCAAAGAAAAAATTATGAGGACTGTTCTGACCCAACTATGGACACCGGCCCAACTTTGGACGCGGGACTGGCCCGTCCTTAGACGGGCCAGGACCAACTTTGGACAAATGTATGCAAATCCGTCTTAAGTTGGTACAGGCCCAACTATTGACAAAGGAATCTCCCGCTTTTAAAAACCGTGACATCGGATGGGACAAACTCAACTGTACACAAAAGACTCTTGCAATTTTAGAAAATGTGTCATAAGATGGGACAGGCGTAACTATTGACAAACAATTCCCGTGCTTTTTAAAGACTGTCACAAGATGGGACAGGCCCAACTATTGACAAAGGACTTGTGCTTTCAAAAAAAGAAACAGGCCTAACTTGTTTAAAAGTTTAAAACACGATAAAAAGCAAATGATTTTAGGTCCTAACCGAAAATCGAAGAAATTGACTCCAAGATTGTGATCTGTTGTTGTTATTTCATATCAAAGAGAGTTTGAGTCTGACATTTTTTAACGAAGGTCCCGTCGTCACGTGTTAAGGACTCATGTATATAGATATGGTCAATGAGTGAAACTAGGACATGAGTTGGAGAAGTTTACTACCTGTTTATAAGAAAATCAAGAAATTAGTTTTCTTACTAAATGCATTTACGTTAAAATCTCCAAGTATAAACATCAACAGTTTCATGTCCCAAAAACTATTGATTATAATGGACGCTCTCGAAGTAGAATAGAAAAAGTAATAGCATTTTTTATGAACATTCTTTTTTCATTTTAAAAAAACATTCTAGAATTTTTACAAAAATCAAATAACTCATATTTATTGTTATGTCCAACTAAGAGACTAGAAATCTTTCCACATCGTTGTGGGAGCTTAAATGGTTTGGGTTGGTTGTGTTTTATATCGTTTTTATGTTTGTTGTAAGAATCTTGTATTAGCCTAGTTACCATATAGAACTGTCACTAATTACGCCAGTATCTATAGATGTCAATTTTGAGTGTTCTCGCATATAGTTTTCTAATTTAATAGCTGATTTTAAAAATTGTTTCCATTAGCTATAAACCCTCTAAGCTTGTGACTTGACTTAATGCAACATAGATTTGTCCTGAGTGAAAGGCTCGTTGCTTTATTAAATCAAATCAGACAACAATTTATCAAACATTGTCCCTGAATCTCATGAACAGTACAGTTCCATAACAGCATTAGTGGAAATTGAAGCCATAGGAATATTTTCTTGAATTTTGTTAACGGCCTTGATATCTATATCATCCGATGCTATTCTTTCTAGCATTTTTTGTTGTGCTTAGCAATCTTAAAATATTTCAGCAATATGAAAGATTTAACAGTACATTCTTGTAGTCCGCATAAACCGCATAAACTATAACAGATATTCCTGCAAATAGAATGTCTTATCCAATTTAGGTTAGCTGTTGGTGAATATGTAAAACAGATTATTGGAAACCATTGAAATTTCGTTGATTACATTAATGCTTAGCTCTGAGACTTGTTTTCGCAGCATGCACATCTTTTCCATCCAACTTGAATGTTTTCAGCAAAGTTTATCAGCTGGTATACCTAAGGCTGAATGTATTGTTTTTTCCTCTACATTGATGGCAGTCACACCAGTTGGCGTTAGAATGAGAATCTTATCCTTTCTAAGTGCTTTCTTATATCATGTCCGAAATTGTTGTTATCAAACGGAACCTGCACTGTCTTGTTAGAAAGATGTGGATAGGCCTCAATTTTTATGTTTGCCAAGCTTTTTATGTAATTACAATCATTTACAACTTTAAAATTTGTCTTTAAATTTAATGTCTGTATAACTTTTTCGCGAACTTTATTATCAAAAATTCCAGGTTCAGAAACAGATGAATAAATTTCCCAATTGTTTTCGATCCATTATGAACTTCGTTATATATTTTATTTATATGACACCTAATCTCACTGGAAATTAAATTGAATTTCATTGAAGGAATCAAGGTTATTTACATTTGTGTGAAATTTATCATTGCTTCTTCAACAAGTTCACTGAATGGTTCGAATTATTTATCTATCTATAAATTCTAATACACCGTTTTCCCAAAATACTTCCTCGTGAGTACCCGAGTTTTCACTAACATTTCTGCTTCCTGTCGAAAAGATAAAACATAAAGAGCATATGATGTGCATACCCTTCTAATAATAATATAACGATGTATTTCGGGCATTTCCATATTTTACAATGGCCCCCTCGTCCCTATTAAAACAAATATCGTATATATATATATATATACATATGAAATACGTTACAAAATGATATAAAATTGTATGGTTTAAATAAATTATTAAAATATAAAATGAACTAGTTAGAAAAACACCCTGCTTAAACTAGCCCTTAGAACACATTTTTCTTTTCGCAAAGACAACATTTTCTTCGCGGACATCAGAGGCAGAGTTTTTGGATAAGGAGTTTCCATTTGAATGTCAGCTATCATTTTTTTTTCTTTCCGATTTTCGGGTAAATTCCGAAAAAATCGAAAAATTGGACTAATCACGTGTCCGAAACATGGAAAATGATTCATCTTGTTAAACAAAGTTGTGTTGTAAGTACCGAATAGGGTTAAAATATTTGTACTGTCTGTGGCAAAATTTTCTTCGTTACGAACTACCCTATATCTCTTCTCAGGAATGTTACTGTTTGCAAAAAATACAGCAGGAAATGTATTTTGTAACCCTATTTCTGGCATTATAATAGCAACTTCTTCTTGAACTGACATTTCGCGATAATTTCGATACGCATTTGCAATTGACTTCATTTGTACAATTTGTACAACATGACACATGTAAAAACTGCTTTATAATAATCAAGAACAGGCTGAATGTCTATGTTGGCTTTCCCTGCCATCGAGCCGGTAAAATAATTATTTATAAAAACAAGAATCTGAAAATCGACCACACTTTGGAAGGATGTTGATTAATAAACAAGTTAATTGTGATTGTTAGCAATCATAATAGCTTGAGGTACAAAAGAAACAAAGAAAATAAAAACGAGGTCACGAAACGAGGCTCTGGGCTGTCTCTATCTGTTTTAAAGATTCTGCCCCGCGCGGCGAGGGCGGAAATCAGTTAGTCTAGAAAAGAAATTAAAAAAAATATATTAAAGAATGTCTTACAAGTATTTATTTCTCCAATTTGGATGTCGAATGTCAAATCCGGTATCATAGTATGCCCATCCAGTGCATTTACGAAAGTAATGTTATCTGCTTTACTGTTTCTATCCACAGATAACAATTCACATGTTTTTGTTGACATCTTGAAGTTGAAAGATTCGCATGGTACTTTATAAACACAATATTTTCACAATCTCTGCACTACAATTGCTGTAGCCTGTAATAGGTGTTGTGTTTCGAGCTTTTTATTGACGACATTTTTCGAAATAAAGCTGCGTTACCATGTGAAGATCTTTTTATTCCAATAGCATGTCATCTTGTGCATCGATTGGGTTAATGATTACCGTAAGTGTCGCAAGCATCGTAAATGTCGCAACGTCATAAGATTGAAATGAGACGACATAACATTACAGTTAATCCTTTTTGTCATTACTTTGTCAATAAAACTAAACTTTTACCTTTTTCACTTTCCACGTCGTATTCTAAAAGTTATATAGATTACGAAACACAAAATTTACTTGCATGTTTTTAATATCTAAAAATCTCGTTGTTTTAAGTTTTGCATTTTGCATTTAAAAATCTGAAATTTAAAACTACAACGCGAGACACAATGCATCACTTTCAAAAATACGGCGTGCGTTCTTAACTTCTTCGATTTAATTGAGCAGAAACTTACAGCCAATCAATTTCGTCTGTGACCAGTCAGAGCGTTTTTCAAAATACGCTGCGGACAAGGTTGACCGATAGACCAAGGGTTAAAAGAGGAATTGCTATAATCTGTTAAACAGCTTCCTGATAAAAATATTGTCCAGAATTTTAACCAAAATGGATGATGCAACAGATGTAGTCGAAACAAGTTCTCGCATAAAAATTGTAGTGTATAAAGAAAACTACAACCATCCACATAGGTGCTTGTAGATACCTTCTCCAAAAACTTTCAAAATTCAGCCTTTCGTAGTTTGCGCAGCGAATGCAGTTTTTTAATTTGAAACATTTTTTTAATAATAAGAAGTTATATTCATACCTTATTACTAGTATTTTTCGCTGAAGAAAATTTTCTATTTATATGAATTTGTGGTGAAACGTGGACGTCAGCACATTTTAAAATTAATAGTTACGCACTCTGTCAACAGGGATATGCACGTCAGTATTGTTCGAGTAAACACGGCTAATGTATTTTCGTAAATAAGCACCCAGGGCGTAGGAATGAATGAAACATTTTAGAAATTTTTTATTCGAGTATGGTGTTTATTACAAATAAAAATAAAAACTAATCTCGTTCTTCTTGTTATCGAAACGCCAATAACGCCGTCCTTATTAATCCCATTTGACCTCAATTCCAGGGCCTGTTGTCTCTTTTTGTGTATCTGATGGCGAAGCGCAGCGTTGTTAAGACAAGCACTGGGGACGAGGTTGAATCCCATCTATATCAATAATATTGGGCAATGTATTCTAAATGATAATGAAATAAAGAGGTTCCTTTGCTTTTACTTTGTCAAACCAGCCGGTCTGCAGTCACCGCGTCCTAATCTCAAAGGTCTTTTGGCGCTTGAAGCGTTAAGGTGGCTGTTTGTTCTAGATGAGTCACCCTCGTCCCCATTTTTTTTTGTCTTTATCTCTTATATCAAAAAGGCAAAAATCTCTGGGGACGAGGGGTACTAGATGAGCATTTCCTCGCAATACACGGTAAACATCTTTTAATGCAGAAAAGTTTGGATTTTACACCATAAATTCGAGTCTAATTTAAGAGTGTTTTGACATTTCGGTATGGGCGAGGCACATTTTGCATCACCACATTTCTGCTCACTTATCCAAATTATTTTTGCGCAGATACGTTGACGCATATTTACTGACCATAAAAAACGTCACTGCTATGAATGGTAGACACAGAAGGTTTTAAGTTGTGTTTGTCACGATTTTTCGCACTTAATTATTTATTTTAAAATATATCTATATTATAATATCTTATAGATTCATATACTTCATCATTCAACTGTTTATAAATTCTTAAAAAGGGTACACGGCGCAAGTTGTCGTATGTCATTTGACGTCTTCATTTTCCAAATACGATTTTCAACACGATACACGCTTTTTTTCGTAGAAGCACGGGCGTGAGCATAACATATGAATAAAGGATATACAAGCTTAATTAAAAAAAAGCCTGTACGTAGCCATTAGTTGCATTTTTGCATTGCAGACAACTTTATAAAAAAGACAATAAAACATTTAAATAATATTAAGCCTGGTATATTTCTAATTTATTATTTCGCTTGTCATGCCAGTATGTTTGTTGTTTTGTTTTGATTGGGACGAAAATCTTAACAAACTATGGGCGCATATTTCGAGGTCAAATTGGATCATGGAGCCTTGATGATTATGGCGCTCATCTACAGCTTTACAGCTCTACATCTACAGCACTTTACCCCTAGAATCTTGCATATTTAAGATTATAGGGGGGGGGGGGGAGTTAAGCTATTTTCTCAGTCTCCAACTGAAATACACCCACTGAATGTCAAGAATTTATACGTATGCGTTTTTATCTTTTATAGCACCTCTTATATCCAGTAAAGGGGATGTTTATTTGAAGGCTTACAGAAAATCAAATATTTACGTCAGAACATTAAACTGCACCCGTTGCTGATGTTACTTGTGTAAAAAGACACAACTTAGAATTCGTTCCAAGTACCACGTTGATTCTGACAAAAAATAAATAAAATTAAAATTGTGTTGTGTGGATCCGTCCAATGGTTTATATCTGCTCACATGTAAATAGCATCTTTCAACGTATATATAGAAACAGTACAATGTACCGTATAATTATCTTTAAAAATTTATAGGTGAAAGATACCAATGAAATATCCGAGGTCAGAGGTAAAAAATGCAATGCATCGAAAGCTTTGATTGGAAAAAGAAGATTTTGAAGATTTCGGATCACAAATAAATTGTTTTTTTGAAAATGTAAGACTATACTGTGAAGAAACTTTATTTCTATAAAACTGAGAAAATTGTCAGACACTTCAAGTAATATACACTTCTGCTGAAAAATATTTTTAGCTTTTACAAGCTACATTCCATAAAGTTTTTAATCTTAAAAATAAAAAAAACTAATAATAATCCTACTAACGTAACTCCGCCATACTTCAGTACACGAAAATGACGCGACCATTACTTTACTGTCAGAAATGTTGACGGGAAGAAAACTTCAAATTTTAACCGCGACAATAAATTCCGATTGCGATTGATTCAGTTGTTTTGGACTGATCGGCGCAAAGTATTACTAACAAAGTGGATATTCGTTTTTTAAAATGAGATATTCCTATTTTATTTTCTGACATATTTAAATTGAGAAGTTCTCTTTTTTAATTGCGAGGAAATTTAATTTTCGATCATCCAAAATAAATTCCTGCGAAAATATTGAACTTGTCAATCGCGAAATTAATTGCGCGAAGATGCAAAAGTTTTCCAGTGTCTTGGAATGGCAAAATCTTCTTCCCGCAAAAATTTTCTTCCGCATTTAGTTGTGATAAGCCATAGGTATTTCACTATAATACAAATAAAAAATCAAATTTTCAGAAAATGAAATAAGGAATGAAAACAGTGGCCATTAGATAAGAATGGACTCACAATGTAAATCAGTTACACTAGTGTCAATCATTGACAGAAAGAAAAAAACGGTGAAAAATGATCGTGGTTACAAATACCGGAAGTTAACATTTTTATTAACGTCAATCGACTCCATCCGCGTTAATTATCAAGCTGCGCCAATTTCGTGTAACAAGGTAGTTAAGGTTCCCTAATAATATATCCTAAATATTTGTTCAAAATCCTACCAAAAGCCTATCACGCAAGCTTTCCATACGTCAATTCGTTTGTGAATTCACCATGCAACAAACAATAGGCTTCAATTAAAATCTGACCAAATAAGCAATATATTTATTCAAATCGTTTTTGGTTTCTTTTATCGCCATTTACAGGGTTTTTGTCATCTCCTACGCAAGCTATTATTGCAAAAAGAATCTAAAGCGCTGAGTAACATTCTAATCATCTTTCGGTTTCATCATCTTCCTCTTCTTCAGTTTCATAAACACTCTCTCCGGAATCGTCTTTGCCTTCTTCGTCACTTGAATAATCCCAATGCGCGCCCGGATCGAACTCCTTTGCTTCCGTCACATTAACTTTAAATGTTTTTGTGACGTCAAACTCCACGTAGGAATCGGACCGAATAACAACAGTGTATTGGTAACATCCCGGCTTTTCGGGAGCAGTAAATTTTAGTTGTATTTCGTCCGTTTCTTTCAATCGGTGATCTGCTGGGGAGGCGTCATAAGAGCGTTCCGTTTTCTCGATACGACATACGCCCACCAGTACTCGTGCTTTTCCATTGGAAAATACGGGCAGTGCACAATGTGGCTTTCCTTGGACTTCATTTCGAGCAATTTTTCTGGCTTTATTAAATCGTCATCTTTAATTGACGACCATTCATCGTCTGCATCTTTCCCTTCCCTTTTTCTTCCGGTTCTTCGTCTCTTTGTTCAGCCGTCTCCTCGTCAGTTTCGTTAGATTCGTCATCTGAATCGACGTCGTCGTTGTCTTCATCCTTCGAATTGTCAACCTCCGATTTTTTCTCCTCTTTTTCTTCACTTTTGTGTTTTTCTTCGGCTTTCTTTGTCGGCTTCTTCGGCTGTTGCTTTTTCGTCGGTTTCTTCGCACCTCTACTTGAGTATATTACTAGAGCCAAAAGCGCGTTATTCGAATTTTATGGAAGCTAGAAAAAACGAGCTCAAACACAGCTTTGTTTTTAAATCATCTACAACATGAAATTTCATGTCAAATTTTTTGTCTATCTTTTCGTTTAATCTGTTCGCTATTATTTCTTTGACGAAACATTTAAACATTTTCTGTTGATATCGTTTAATGTAGCTACAGTTGCCATTTTGAGAATCAATGCAACGACATTGTGAGTAAACTGGTGCTGCGTGACATTGTTTTTTGTGCATTCGTCTTTGTCTTTCAGAACAATAATGTATTGACGGATTTAGATAGAAGTACCAAAAGGTTTTTTTAAACTCGAGTTGTGGGAAATTTATTTTTGAAAAGGACATTACACCTAAAATGACGCACTGTTGAAAGAGTTTCACATGAACAGACAACACATTCTCGAGAACTTATACCACAGGATAAAAAATACTTTGTCTTTTCTCATTTTGACAGGGTAATAACAAGTTGTACCGTATGTTTCTAATTTAATCTAAGTTGAGTTATTTAATATCTGATCGAATTTTCAGCAAAACCATTTACAAGCGAGTCTATACTTACGCTCTGTCATATACCAAGGTTGCGAGCATGTCTCGGTAAGTACGACGATGCCGTCAACAAAACAAACTCTTTTCTGCGAACATTTGTGAAAAACATCTCTTTGTCCATCATACATAAACTGCTGGCCAGCATCGTTTTTATCACATGGTTTGATAACGATTTTATCGCCATTACTGGCAGAACATGAACTACTTGCATACCAACACCAATTGCCAACTGCCAGTTTGATCAATCCCTCTAATTAATAAAGATATATGGTAAAATATTTAATGTAACTGAATTCGCATATTATTGATGATTCTTAATTTGTAACTGCTAATTGAAGAAGGAAGCATATTTCATGACTGATGATTTATGATTGGTGGTTGGTGATTGATGATTGGTGGTTGGTAATTGATGATTGGTGATTGGTGGATGATGATTGATGATTGGTGGTTGGTAATTGATGATTGGTGATTGGTGGATGTTGATTGGTGATTGGTGATAGGTGATAGGTGATTTATGTTTTGTGTTTTGTGATTGGTGATTGGTGGGTGTTTTTGATTGATGATTGGTGATTGGTGGATGTTGATTGGCGATTGGTGATTTGTGTTTTGTGTTTTGTGATTTGTGTTTGGTGATTGGTGGTTGGTGATTGGTGGTTGGTGATTGGTGATTTGTAATTGGTGATTAGGGATTGGTGATTGGTGATATATTAAAATATGAATTCTAATAAATTTAAAATTATGGTTAATTACCTTTTGAGTAGCAAACACATCGATGTGTTTTTTCTTCGGGTGGCTGAATGCAGGTACATTTGTCGCATTTGTTAGTCGAACAGGATATGTTGTACTAGAGGATAAGCGTAAAAATGCCGCATTTAATACAATTGAGATAAGAAAGGGGAGAAAAATAACTATATTTCGTCAAATGAACATCCTCAATTTCACTTGATTTCACCTGTGTTTCTCCTAGGTGAGTTTACGCATTTCACTTTACATAAAAATGTTCCCGAACAAGAAAGTACATATAAAAATTTATTACTATCTCGCCTGCGAGGAGTATTCAAATACAGCTGTCCGTCCCCCAAAATGGAAATTTTTGGCTCTCTGAGCACCGACACGGGAGTAGTCGTGTGTTCGAATCTCATCTTGGTAACTATTTTTACTTTTTTTTTTTCTTTTTACTATCTCGCCTGCGAGGATAGGTTTCCAACTCGTAACTAACTAAATGTCCCAACTAAATGACGTTTCAGGCCAAAATTGGTATTTGTTTTCGACAAAATTTGGCACAGTTAACAAAAAAGGTATGCTGAACATAATAGTGACATCATAATTTTGATTTTTGTCACCTAAATGTCATTTTAGGCCAAAATTGGTCCAAAATTAAAACTACTTTATTTTAGACAAAATTTGGCAAAGTTAACAAAAAAAGTATGCCGAACATGATGGTGACATTAAAATTTTGATTTTTTGTCACCTAAATGTCATTTTAGGCCAAAATTGGTCCGAAATTAAAACTACTTTATTTTGGGACAAAATTGGCACAGATAACAAAAAAAGTATGCTGAACATGATGGTGACATCAAAATTTTGATTTTTTGTCACCTAAATGCCGTTTAAGACCATAACCGTTTCAATCGCGCGACTTTTAACCATGGATGATAGGCTGTATTTTTGTTAGCAGAAATTGTAGAATTGGGTCGCATTGTGGATGTTTCATAGTTGTGCATTTTTAATAGCGAGATAGTTTATGCAACGCCTGCATCTTGTTAAACCTAAAAAAGAAGGCTTGAAAATTTTCGACTTAAGCAAATAATTATTGAGGGATCAATAATGATCTTAAGATTAAAAATAACAATATAGCTACGTGTAATATTTAACCAAGACTTAACAGAAAGTTTAAAAACACAATGAAGTCTGTTTAAAACACGATAAAAAGCAAATGATTTTAGGCTCCTAACCGAAAATCGAAGAATTGACTCCAAGATTTTGTGATCTGTTGTTGTTATTCTATATCAAAGAGAGTTTGAGTCTGACATTTTTTTAACGAAGGTCCCGTCGTCACGTGTTAAGGACTCATGTATATAGATATGGTCAATGAGTGAACTAGGACATGAGTTGGAGAAGTTTACTACCTGTTTATAAGAAAATCAAGAAATTAGTTTTCTTTACTAAATGCATTTACGTTAAAATCTCCAAGTATAACATCAACAGTTTCATGTCCCAAAAACTATTAAGGTATAATGACTGCTCTCGAGTAGAAAGTAGAAAAGTAATAGCATTTTTATGAAACATTCTTTTTTTCATTTTAAAAAACATTCTAGAATTTTTACAAAATCAAATAACTCTATTTTATTGTTATGTCCAACTAAGAGACTAGAAAATCTATCCACATCGTTGTGGGACTTAAATGGTTTGGGTTGGTGTTTTATATCGTTTTTATGTTTGTTGTAAGATCTTGTATTAAGCCTAGTTACCATAATAGAACTGTCACTAATTACGCCAGTATCTATAGATGTCAATTTTGAGTGTTCTCGCATATAGTTGTCTAATTTAATAGCTGATTTTAAAAATTTTTCCATTAGCTATAAACCCTCTAAGCTTGTGACTTGACTTAATGCAACATAGATTTGTCCTGAGTGAAAGGCTCGTTGCTTTATTAAATCAATCAGACAACAATTTTATCAAACATTGTCCCTTGAATCTCATGAACAGTACAGTTCCATAACAGCATTAGTGGAAATTGAAGCCATAGGAATATTTTCTTGAATTTTGTTAACGGCCTTGATATCTATATCATCCGATGCTATTCTTTCTAGCATTTTTTGTTGTGCTTAGCAATCTTAAAATATTTCCAGCAATATGAAAGATTTAACAGTACATCTTTGTAGTCCGCATAAACCGCATAAACTATAACAGATATTCCTGCAAATAGAATGTCTTATCCAAATTTAGGTTAGCTGTTGGTGAATATGTAAAACAGATTATTGGAAACCATTGAAATTTCGTTGATTACATTAATGCTTAGCTCTGAGAACTTGTTTCGCAGCATGCACATCTTTTGCCATCCAACTTGAAATGTTTTCAGCAAAGTTTATCAGCTGGTATACCTAAGGCTGAATGTATTGTATTTTCCTCTACATTGATGGCAGTCACACCAGTGGGCGTTAGAATGAGAATCTTATCCTTTCTAAGTGCTTTCTATATCATGTCCGAAATTGTTGTTATCAAACGGAACCTGCACTGTCTGTTAGAAAGATGTGGATAGGCTCAATTTTATGTTTTGCCAAGCTTTTTATGTAATTACAATCATTTACAACTTTAAAATTTGTCTTTAAATTTAATGTCTGTATACTTTTTCGCGACTTTATTATCAAAAATTCCAGGTTCAGAAACAGATGAAAAAATTGTTCCCAATTGTTTTCGATCTCATTATGAACTTCGTTATATTTTTATTTATATGACTCCTAATCTCACTGGAAATTAAATTGAATTTCATTGAAGGAATCAAGGTTATTTACATTTGTGTGAAAATTTATCATTGCTTCTTCAACAAGTTCACTGAATGGTTCGAATTATTTTATTTCTATCTATAAATTCTAATACACCGTTTTCCCAAAATACTTCCTCGTGAGTACCCGAGTTTTCACTTAACATTTCTGCTTCCTGTCGAAAAAGATAAAACATAAAGAGCATATTGATGTGCATACCCTTCTAATAATAATAATAACGATGTATTTCGGGCATTTCCATATTTTACAATGGCCCCCTCGTCCCTATTAAAACAAATATCGTATATATATATATATATACATATGAAATACGTTACAAAATGATACAAAATTGTATGGTTAAAATAAATTATTAAAATATAAAATGAACTAGTTAGAAAAACACCCTGCTTAAACTAGCCCTTAGAACACATTTTTCTTTTCGCAAAGACAACATTTTCTTCGCGGACATCAGAGGCAGAGTTTTTGGATAAGGAGTTTCCATTTGAATGTCAGCTATCATTTTTTTTCTTCCGATTTTCGGGTAAATTCCGAAAAAATCGAAAAATTGGACTAATCACGTGTCCGAAACATGGAAAATGATTCATCTTGTTAAACAAAGTTGTGTTGTAAGTACCGAATAGGGTTAAAAATATTTGTACTGTCTGGTGGCAAAATTTTTTCTTCGTTACGACATACCCTATATCTCTTCTCAGGAATGTTACTGTTTGCAAAAAATACAGCAGGAAATGTATTTTGTAACCCTATTTCTGGCATTATAATAGCAACTTCTTCTTGAACTGACATTTCGCGATAATTTCGATACGCATTTGCAATTGACTTCATTTGTACAATTTGTACAACATGACACATGTAAGAAACTGCTTTATAATAATCAAGAACAGGCTGAATGTCTATGTTGGCTTTCCCTGCCATCGAGCCGGTAAAATAATTATTTATAAAACAAGAATCTGAAAATCGACCACACTTTGGGAAGGATGTTGATTAATAAACAAGTTAATTGTGATTGTTAGCAATCATAATAGCTTAAGGTACAAAAGAAACAAAGAAAATAAAAACGAGGTCGAAAACGAGGCTCTGGGCTGTCTCTATCTGTTTTAAAGATTCTGCCCCGCGCGGCGAGGGCGGAAATCAGTTAGTCTAGAAAAGAAATTAAAAAAAATTATTAATTTTTTAAAGAATGTCTTACCAGGTATTTATTTCTCCAATTTGGATGTCGAATGTCAAATCCGGTATCATAGTATGCCCATCCAGTTGCATTTACGAAAGTAATGTTATCTGCTTTACTGTTTCTATCCACAGATAACAATTCACATGTTTTTGTTGACATCTTGAAGTTGAAAGATTCGCATGGTACTTTATAAACACAATATTTTCCACAATCTCTAGCACTACAATTGCTGTAGCCTGTAATAGGTGTTGTATCGAGCTTTTTATTGACGACGATTTTTCGAAATAAAGCTGCGTTACCATGTGAAGATCTTTTTATTCCCAATAGCATGTCATCTTGTGCATCGATTGGGTTAATGATTACCGTAAGTGTCGCAACAGTCGTAAATGTCGCAAGCGTCATAAGATTGAAATGAGACGACATAACATTACAGTTAATCCTTTTTGTCATTACTTTGTCAATAAAACTAAACTTTTACCTTTTTCACTTTCCACGTCGTATTCTAAAAGTTTAATAGATTACGAAACACAAAATTTACGTGCATGTTTTTAAAATTTCTAAAAATCTCGTGTTTTTAAGTTTTGCATTTTGCATTTAAAAATCTGAAATTTAAAACTACAACGCGAGACACAATGCATCACTTTTCAAAAATACGGCGTGCGTTCTTAACTTCTTCGATTTAATTGAGCAGAAACTTACAGCCAATCAATTTCGTCACGTGACCAGTCAGAGCGTTTTTCAAAATACGCTGCGGACAAGGTTGACCGATAGACCAAGGGTTAAAAAGAGGAATTGCTATAATCTGTTAAACAGCTTCCTGATAAAAATATTGTCCAGAATTTTAACCAAAATGGATGATGCAACAGATGTAGTCGAAACAAGTTCTCGCATAAAAATTGCTAGTGTATAAAGAAAACTACAACCATCCACATAGGTGCTTGTAGATACCTTCTCCAAAAACTTTCAAAATTCAGCCTTTCGTAGTTTGCGCAGCGAATGCAGTTTTTTAATTTGAAACATTTTTTTAATAATAGAGAAGTTATATTCATACCTTATTACTAGTATTTTTCGCTGAAGAAAATTTTCTATTTATATGAATTTGTGGGTGAAGCGTGGACGTCAGCACATTTAAAAATTAATAGTTACGCACTCTGTCAACAGGGATATGCACGTCAGTATTGTTCGAGTAAACCACGGCTAATGTATTTTCGTAAATAAGCACCCAGGGCGTAGGAATGAATGAAACATTTTAGAAATTTTTTATTCGAGTATGGTGTTTATTACAAATAAAAATAAAAACTAATCTCGTTCTTCTTGTTATCGAAACGCCAATAACGCCGTCCTTATTAATCCCATTTGACCTCAATTCCAGGGCCTGTTGTCTCTTTTTGTGTATCTGATGGCGAAGCGCAGCGTTGTTAAGACAAGCACTGGGGACGAGGTTGAATCCCATCTATATCAATAATATTGGGCAATGTGTTCTAAATGATAATGAAATAAAGAGGTTCCTTTGCTTTTACTTTGTCAAACCAGCCGGTCTGCAGTCACCGCGTCCTAATCTCAAAGGTCTTTTGGCGCTTGAAGCGTTAAGGTGGCTGTTTGTTCTAGATGAGTCAGCCTCGTCCCCAGTTTTTTTTGTCTTTATATCTTATATCAAAAAGGCAAAAATCCCTGGGGACGAGGGTACTAGATGAGCATTTCCTCACAATACACGGTAAACATCTTTTAATGCTGAAAAGTTTGGATTTTACACCATAAATTCGAGTCTAATTTAAGAGTGTTTTGACATTTCGGTATGGCCGAGGCACATTTTGCATCACCACATTTCTGCTCACTTATCCAAATTATTTTTGCGCAGATACGTTGACCACGATTTTTCGCACTTAATTATTTATTTTAAAATATATCTATAATATAATATCTTATAGATTCATATACTTCATCATTCAACTGTTTATAAATTCTTAAAAAGGGTACACGACGCAAGTTTTCGTATGTCATTTGACGTCCTCATTTTCCAAATACGATTTTCAACACGACAAGTATACACGCTTTTTTTCGTAGAAGCACGGGCGTGAGCATAACATTTGAATAAAGGATATACAAGCTTAATTAAAAAAAGCCTGTACGTAGCCATTAGTTGCATTTTTGCATTGCAGACAACTTTATAAAAAAGACAAGAAAACATTTAATATTAAGCCTGGTATAATTCTTAATTTAATTATTTCGCTTGTCATGCCAGTATGTTTGTTGTTTTGTTTTGATTGGGACGAAAATCTTAACAAACTATGGGCGCATTTTTCGAGGTCAAATTGGATCATGGAGCCTTGATGATTATGGCGCTCATCTACAGCTTTACAGCTCTACATCTACAGCACTTTACCCCTAGAATCTTGCATATTTAAGATTATAGGGGGGAAAGTTAAGCTATTTTCTCAGTCTCCAACTGAAATACACCCACTGAATGTCAAGAAATTTATACCGAATGCGTTTTTATCTTTTATAGCACCTCTTATATCCAGTAAAGGGGATGTTTATTTGAAGGCTTACAGAAAATCAAATATTTACGTCAGAACATTAAACTGCACCCGTTGCTGATGTTACTTGTGTAAAAAGACACAACTTAGAATTCGTTCCCAGTACCACGTTGATTCTGACAAAAAATAAATAAAATTAAAATTGTGTTGTGTGGATCCGTCCAATGGTTTATATCTTGCTCACATGTAAATAGCATCTTTTCAACGTATAAATAGAACAGTACAATGTACCGTATAATTATCTTTAAAATTTATTTAAGGTGAAAGATACCAATGAAATATCCGAGGTCAGAGGTAAAAAATGCAATGCATCGAAAGCTTTGATTGGAAAAAGAAGATTTTGAAGATTTCGGATCACAAATAAATTGTTTTTTTGAAAACGTAAGACTATACTGTGAAGAAACTTTATTTTCTATAAAACTGAGAAAATTGTCAGACACTTCAAGTAATATACACTTCTGCTGAAAAATATTTTTAGCTTTTACAAGCTACATTCCATAAAGTTTTTAATCTTAAAAATAAAAAATAATAATAAATCCTAATAACGTAACCTCGCCATACTTCAGTACACGAAAATGACGCGACCATTACTTTACTGTCAGAAATGTTGACGGGAAGAAAACTTCAAATTTTAACCGCGACAATAAATTCCGATTGCGATTGATTCAGTTGTTTTGGACTGATCGTGCGCAAAGTATTACTAACAAAGTGGATATTCGGTGTTTAAAATGAGATATTCCTATTTTATTTTCTGACATATTTAAATTGAGAAGTTCCTTTTTTTAATTTCAGGGAAATTTAATTTTCGATCATCCAAAATAAATTCCTGCGAAAATATTGAACTTGGTCAATCGCGAAAATTAATTGCGCGAAGATGCAAAAGTTTTCCGGTGTCTTGGAATGGCAAAATCTTCTTCCCGCAAAAAATTTTCTTCCGCATTTAGTTGTGATAAGCAATAGGTATTTCACTATAATACAAATAAAAAATCAAATTTTCAGATAAATGAAATAAGGGAATGAAAACAGTGGCCATTAGATAAGAATGGACTCACAATGTAAATCGGTTACACTAGTGTCAATCAGTTACACTAGTGTCAATCAGTTACACTAGTGTCAATCAGTTACATAGTGTCAATCATTGACAGAAAGTTACACTAGTGTCAATCATTGACAGAAAGAAAAAAACGGTGAAAAATGATCGTGGTTACAAATACCGGAAGTTAACATTTTTATTAACGTCAATCGACTCCATCCGCGTTAATTATCAAGCTGCGCTAATTTCGTGTAACAAGGTAGTTAAGGTTCCCTAATATATATACCTAAATATTTGTTCAAAATCCTACCAAAAGCCTATCACGCAAGCTTTCCATACGTCAATTCGTTTGTGAATTCACCATGCAACAAGACAATAGGTCATCAATTAAAATCTGACCAAATAAGCAATATATTTATTCAAATCGTTTTTGGTTTCTTTTATCGCCATTTACCAGGGTTTTTGTCATCTCCTACGCAAGCTATTATTGCAAAAAGAATCGGAGTAACATTCTAATCATCTTCGGTTTCATCATCTTCCTCTTCTTCAGTTTCATAAACACTCTCTCCGGAATCGTCTTTGCCTTCTTCGTCACTTGAATAATCCCAATGCGCGCCCGGATCGAACTCCTTCGCTTCCGTCACATTAACTTTAAATGTTTTTGTGACGTCAAACTCCACGTAGGAATCGGACCGAATAACAACAGTGTATTGGTAACATCCCGGCTTTTCGGGAGCAGTAAATTTTAGTTGTATTTCGTCCGTTTCTTTCAATCCGGTGATCTGCTGGGGAGGCGTCATAAGAGCGTTCGTTTTTCTCGATACGACATACGCCCACCAGTACTCGTGCTTTTCCATTGGAAAATACGGGCAGTGCACAATGTGGCTTTCCTTGGACTTCATTTCGAGCAATTTTTCGGGCTTTATTAAATCGTCATCTTTAATTGACGACCATTCATCGTCTGCATCTTTCCCTTCCCGTTTTTCTTCCGGTTCTTCGTCTCTTTGTTCAGCCGTCTCCTCGTCAGTTTCGTTAGATTCGTCATCTGAATCGACGTCGTCGTTGTCTTCATCCTTCGAATTGTCAACCTCCGATTTTTTCTCCTCTTTTTCTTCACTTTGTGGTTTTTCTTCGGCTTTCTTTGTCGGCTTCTTCGGCTGTTGCTTTTTCGTCGGTTTCTTCGCACCTTTACCCTTTTTCACCTTCCTCTGCCAGTTCTTCACTGGTTTGGGTGATGCTTCCTCATCCTCTAGATCCTCCACAGGAATGGAAGCGTTGAGCAAGTCTTCATCATCAATGATATCACCTAAAGAATTCCTCGTCAAGTTGACCACGGCAGTCACGATAGAACCTGATGTCACGACGTGCATATCTTCATCGTCAATTACCTTTACTTTAACTTCCATGTCCAACGATGGAAACGAACAGCAAACATTCATCACATCCTGATACTGCTCGTCCGACAAAGTGCGCAGTAACAATCTCCTATCCTCGTTGTTCATGGCAACGAAGTGACGGATGTTTTTTATACTCCTCTTTTTTGTATTAAAATGACGCAAGTGCTCCTGGGATATGTGCGGCAACATAAGAAAGGCTGATTTTGAGTCCCACACGCCTTGTATGATCATTTGATTTAA
Organism: Hydractinia echinata; assembly: GCA_030067915.1. Classification (NCBI taxonomy): domain Eukaryota; kingdom Metazoa; phylum Cnidaria; class Hydrozoa; order Anthoathecata; family Hydractiniidae; genus Hydractinia; species Hydractinia echinata. The sequence goes on from JASGCC010000071.1 coordinate 849,967, forward strand.
CTTGATTAAATTTTCCAGTGACTCCAGTCTGGGAGGTATTGCTACCCTTCCAGCTTTTCCTAATGCTATCAACTGCCCGACAATGTTGATAATTTCTTTGATTAAATATGGACACTTCTTTAATATAAGCTCTAAATCTTTCAACAAAGTTTGCTGTGGCAAAGCAATTCTAGAAAAATGTGCATGAAGAAGCGCTCTGGCTTTGACACTATAAGGATAGCACAACGGCCTCTCCTTGTTCTTCTCGTTTAACTGAGGCAGCTCTCTCATTAGCTGTGGTAGCTCAATGTTGTCACTTGGTCTTTCCTGCACGTCATTGTTGTGGCCTTTTTCGAATTCGAAGGACGAAGCCAGGATCATGATGGCCCGTTTCAAAGACATGTTAGGAGTCCGATGAAAAAAGTACCAGTAAAGTTGTTCGGTGTCCATCAAAACTTCGTCAGCACTGTACTGTATCGATCGATACCACCACGAGCCGACAACGATCGGTAGAATAACAATAAAAGCTAAAAGATACACTCCAAGGACCCACATCGAATTCTTCTTGTCAACAATCCACGACGGCAAGGCAATTCCGAATTGAGCAGCTCCAGGTCCGTCAGGATTACCGTATTTATCCCAATTCTCCTTCGCCTCCTCGTCGGTTAAAGCTTGGTAGGCTTTCGCGACTTTCATGAACTCCTTTTCGTCGCCGCCTCGATCAGGATGAAACTCCAAACTGAGTTTGCGGTAGGCTTTTTTAATCTCTCCGTTCGAAGCACCAGGCTCCAATTTTAAAACATCGTACGGGTTATACTCGCTAAATTCCTTCTCGAACTGCGACACTTTTACGACGCCTGCTATCAGCAACGCCCATAGTAAAATAATCGTCCCCTTCTTTAACAATCTCATTGTTTTTTTTCGGGGCTCTTTTTTAGTCAGCGAATCGTGTTTGGCCATGCAGGGTGGACAGTAACATGGCTTCTTCGCATCCAATGTAACATCTTTCTTAGACTCGTCGGGAAAGAAGTAATAAGTGACAGGTATTAGGAACATAGCGAAGAAGGAGAGGAGAAAATAATAAAATGTCGTTCCCTTGTCGTCGTACTCGAATTGCATCGCCATGTTGAAATGATGGTACTACTTCCCCTCCGAAATTGATTTTCCTAAATATTAATAAAAGCAGAAAATTAGCCGTAGTTCTTCACGTAAAACCACAACTGCCCAGGTAAATAACCAAAAGCGGCGGGGCAACGCATATGTAAGAAGAACAGTAATATGAAACGTTTGGAACGGTCTGATGTTGTTAGAGCTCTAAATGAAGCAGTTTATCATGAAATAAATGCTACTGATATATCGTCTACAAGTATAAAGAAATAAGTGTAAAGTCTTTTATGTTTTTTACTAAGTTGTGGTTAATCCACGAAGAAACACGCACAGTACTAGGTTACTGTGATTCCTAAATAAAGTAAGTGTTTTATAACTTATAATGACGAAGGTCTCATTCCTAAGCGTCCCTTAGAGAACTGATTACAGAGAAGAAATATAGTGGAAAGAAATTATGTACTGGAAGAAAGATTTGCATCTTGAAGGTTTTGGTTGGGAAATACAACCGATCGTCGTTTCTTGTGGACGACGTCCTCTTAAGGGTATTCCCCACCTTCAACACTGCTAAATGAAGATAACCCGAGCTAACAACAGCTCAAAGAAAAAATTATGAGGACCATTTATATCTGTAGCTTCCTGATTACACACAAATCGATTTCAACATATGAAATTGATGTCTTGTGGTTAGTTTAGTGCGTGTCTACTTTCAAGAACTTGTGCACAAAAATATAGCAATAAAAACCTCATCAAAGGAAAAACAAAACAAAACAAAAACAAAAAAACTTACAGTAATAATCTCCTAAAATCATGTAAAACAGTTTTTAGCAAAAAAACATTAAACAAAATAATTTTGAATAAAAAATCTGAATACGTATTACAACGTAGCTATAATTATAACATTCCAACCTCACTGACGTAGTGCATGTGAATGAATCAACTTCTCAATCTGAACAAATGAATAGAAAAGTATTGAATGAAAAGGTTTCTATTGCAAATGCCATGCCTTTTAAAAGCAACTCTTCTCAGCCTCGCGATATTGTTAATACTCTGTTGATTTCTAGTGTTGCTAAGGTGAAAGGTGCTCAATTCCACAAAATGTATAAATACTTCAAGTGCAGAAACTTTTGTTGATAGAAAGCTTCTGGAATCAACAAATGATCATCTTGAAAATTTGCAGGGTTTTATTTTAAGGCATTTCCTGAATTAAGGGAAAAAACTTTCCGTGTCATAAACTTTCACGATTCGATGCTTATGGAAAGTTTTGTGACATAGACTTTCGCGAATTTTGTCAAAATTTGCGAAAATTTTTGCATTTAAAAATGCTTTGCAGATGTTGATACAACATACAATCACGGCCTTTGCTTTAAAAATATTAAAGCTTAATCTTACTGTACTTAGAATTCAGAAATTAATTTTTGTTTTTAAGTCAGAGTAAAACAACACATTCTTGAAACAAGGTATTTAAAAATTTATATACATATGACAGAGGAACATTTGGCATTCATGTCCAAAACATATTCAATTATACAATCAGTAGTTCATCAATTATAAAAACGATTATTCTGCACGTATATAACCAATGTTTAATTTATAACAAACATGAGTTTAAAACCTTCTCAATAAGGGGAAGGGTAAATTTTCCAAATGACTTAATATTGGGGAGGAAAGTGTAAATAAATTGGTTGTTAGAATTTCCAAAAATTAGTGTTGCCTGCCCTCTACAATTAGGTTATAAAAAAGCAAATTCCCTGAAATTTAAGTTTATCGGATGACAAGGGTATGTCCCTAGTCAACTGAATATTTGGGAATGGCCAAAAAATAAACTTTGTAAATGATCATTTGCATTTGGCGGAAATAAGTTTAAGAAAGATTCACAGCAAGCAAGAAAAGCTTATGTTTGAAAGTTTCTGCTGCCCAAAGGTGATTTTACTGACCAGACTAGCTGGTCCAGAGTGCACAGTTTTATTATTATTTTCAGCTTTTAGCATTACAATCATCGAAATACATTAAAACAAACAACTTCTGCCAGAAGTAATGTCTTTACTCACAGTAATTATTTTGAGAATATGACAGGCAAATTTTAAACGCTGTTCACCTGACCTATCTACCTGCCTCTGTATCAATTTTTGTGTCCACGATTTTGAGTAAAAGAAGTTAAAATTACCTTTAAACAAAGTACCTTATCAACACTACCCTGGCCCTAACGGCGTTAATTTTTGGTGTGAGGCAAAATTAAGGAAAATCGAGCAAAAAAGGTCAAATGTGGCATTAATTTTATAACCTTAAGAAAAAGAGAACAATATATTGAAAGAAAATTTTGTAAGTAAATTTTTTTTGTTCTAAACTTAAATTTGGAATTTATTTCATAAATTTTGTTTCAAACCATTTAAATATTTTATAAGAACAATAAATTTTGTCTGAAGCTGGTTGTGCTTATTTTTTTGCTGAAATTATGCTTATGTTTTTAACTGAACAAAAAACGTAAGAAAATGTCAAATTTAGCTTTTTAAACGCTATTTTTCTTTACCCCAATCTGGTGGTAAAAATGCGCAAATTATTGTTAAATATATGAATTTTACGAGAAAGCAACGTAACACTACTTCCGATAAACTATGCTATAAAAAAAAAAAAAAAATGTGTAGTTTATACTAGTTCCGTGCCTATAAGTGTATTTTTCCAGAGACCATGATTACCACAAGGTAATTGCGTAACAGGTTCTCGAAATAAGGGTGTGCGAAATAATTACGACTGCAAATTCCCATGGATTGTTCGATGGTGCATCTGGATCATAAGTTATTCCTAAAGTTTTGTTAAGAAAAAAAGATTGCAATAAAATGTTCAAAAGTATATTTTTAAAAAAAATGATATATATTTAAACAAAAAACATGCACATGAAACTTTTTTAACAACAATAGTTTTGTGCTGCGTGATTTTGATAATCTTTTCCTAATACCTAAGGGGATTTTATTTTCAATAAGTTTTAACAATGAAACTCACAATTATGAGAAAATAATTATATACAGTATTGTTTAATCGCAAAGCTTTTGTTAAATCACTCCCAACATAGCTCTCGCTAAGATCAGTAAAGTAATTACGATAAACAAAAGATAAAAGGGCATTCGACTTGCAGGAAAAGGTGCTGTATAGCGCATACAGGGAAGCTTACATTTAGACTGTAATGTAAGAACTCCTAAACCTGCTGCAATGACTGCTTTCTGAGTGATGGCAGTGCCACTCACTCGCAGATTATAGAGGACAGTCTCGACTTCGGTTGTTAATTCATCACTAAGCTTTGCAGGTCTTCCTGATCACAAGACAGTAAAAATGTTCAAAATGTCTTTTTTAGCCGTTTATTTTCTACGAAAACATTGTTGAGTTTTTAAACTATTATCGAGTGTAGATGAATAACATTTGATTGACATATATTCATATAAAGTCGTAATGACGAAACAGACTAAAGAGGACCTCACTGCACCTAGCCGCATCTTTTTGCCTCACACAATTGTTAAAGCCAAAATGGCTTACCACGAGAAATGTAAACATTAAAAAAGGTCTATACAGAAATACACTACGTACACAGATAGACACATTCAGACAGACAGACAGACAGACACATACACAGTATATATAAGTACACAGATACGTTACTGAAGGGTTATTTGTAAGTATCTAAAAAAAACACCTGTGCATTTTACATTTTATAGCAGAATTAATCATCGATGTAAAGAATAATGACATATTTTTTTGTAAATTATTCCAGGAAGTGGGTAGTGTTTAAGAGCATACCTTCCAACCCTGGAATCCTCTAAAACGGGAGATTGAGCGAACTTAGTTTGGAGTTTCCGTGAGGCATCACCATGGTTGGCCCAAGGGGAAAAATCTGAGATTTTGAGCCTCTAGATGCTCGGAAAATGCATTTCCGAAAATCTCCAAGGTAAGATATAACTGACCACTATTTACCACCATTTCTACGCAATTTCAGTAAAAAACTATGACAGGCTGTTTTCCACTAGACGGATTTCATAGCGTTGATTGTGTACATTATTTTAAGAATATAAATTTTCGCTGGGTTAACTTACCTAACGTAAATGTATGGTTTTTATACAATTTTATCACGTACACGACTTACCCACGCCAACGGAGACAAAATGGTAATTGAATTGCGAGAGAATCGACAAGTTTCTTGGTCTGGCTGAATGCAGGAACCTTTTTTAAATTATTTTACATTGACTTTAAAAAATTTCGAAGGCAAATGCTGCTTAAACGGGAGAATATTCCTTCAAACGGGAGTACGGGATGGTATGTTTAAAACCGAGAGTCTTCCGCGCTCAAAACGAGGGGTTCCTGGTATTGTTGTATTGGTGTTGAAGGATTTTAAATCATAGGTTTCTGTTAGGGCTGTAGAAGTGAGATCAGTGAGAATATTTTTAATAAAGAAAATGTTCAAGTCAATATTGACTTAAATTGCATTTTGTCAAATATAAGATCTTTTCCAGAATTGTATTTCCCTATGTTTTTGTGTTTCTCTTCAAGGAAAATAGGGAATAATAGAAAAATTTCAGCCTTGTCATCGTTCTTAATTTTCATTTCATATTTCATACAACTAATAAAAAGGTACTAACCTAGTGCTAGAATGTTTTACCTTAGTTCATGTGTTTCGTTTGCCTACATAATACTTTTTGAATTATCATTGCCAGTCCGCCATTATGATAAGGTTAAAGTCATTAGCCGGACGCAACTCCCCCGATTCGCGACACTTGAAAACCCAAAAATAAAATTATTTTTTTTAATGAAATATCAGCTAATATTCTTTTTTGATAGAGAATTATTCTTTGGAACATCAGGTACCTAAAAAAATTATCTCATAAATGTCATATTTTTAATATATGGCGATGCCGTTTTGTCGGGAAATGCACAGGACTTAGGTCTGTATTTTCGCCATGCCTTTGTTATGACTGCACACATTTTATGCACACGATCAGCATTCGTGGCAGATTTACACATGGTGCCCAGTCCCATAACAAAAAATTACAAAATGGTAGCTGGAATAACGAAAAAACAGCTTAACATTTTGATAGCTAGCTGTAGTTTTTTGACTTAATGTTTTTAATTGTTAATTGTTGTTGTATATTCGATGCATGCACAACGTATGACGTTTTGTTTTTATGACAGAGTATGTATATAACTGTGGCTATATACCTGCAGCTGGCTGCTGCTTAAATTATATGGTTTATGCCCTCTTCTTGAGACTCAACTCAAAGAAAGTTTTGTAAATGAACAAACGGGGAGCACTGGGTAAAATTTTGTCCACGAAATGCTTGTTATGTCGAACTTTAACTTTAATGAGTGAAAACAATGTGAATTTTTTTTGTGAGATCGAAAACAAAATTTTTGTTTTTATTTTTTCACAAATAAATTGACACTGTTCTGACCCAACTATTATGGACACCGACCCAACTTTGCATGCGCGACTGGCCTGTCTTTGGATGGGACGAGTTGTCAAAAGACGGATCAGTGCGTTCGCAGTTCGGATTGCCTATCTGTAAGCAAATTGGTCTTTAGTTGGTAGCTACAGGTCCAACTATATTGACAAAGTAATCTCCTGCTTTTAAAAAACCGTGTCGTGGGACAAACTCAGCTGTACAGAAAGGACTCTTGCAATTTTAGAAAATGTGTCATAAGATGGGACAGGCCTAACTCAGGCCTGGAAATTTGTGGATTCTAGGGAAACGACCCGTCGTTACCGTGATTTGAAGCTGACGGAAACGATCAAAACGTTTTTTCGTTTCCGCGAAGTAGACGTTGCCGAAACGATACGGTAATGACGGTAACATTGAGCATAGATCAATGGATAATGAGCCACGGTAGTTGTATGATCTAAAAACACTCAAAAGCAACAAAAGAGCTTCATAGTGAAAGTTTGGAAATATACTTCGTGTTCAAAATATTCTGGCCTTTTCTGACACAACTACTCAGGGCATTTTTTTCATGCACTCACAGTGTTTTGTACCTCTGTCATTTTCGTGTATACTAATTCATAATGGCAGACCCGTCAACACTATACAGAAACACGAAACTTTCAAATCTTTGAAAATTCTTGCTCTTTAAGAAATAGGGCGAAAGTAGGAATAAGATTGTGAGTAAAATTATTATAATTTGAAATATTCTCCAAGGGAAACGATTTATCGTTACCGTCTTCATTGATTGGCGGAAACGTCGCGGAAACGAAACGATCGTTTCCGCCAAATTTCCAGGCCTGTAACTATTGACAAACAATTCCCACAATTTTAAAAGACTGTGTCATAAGATGGGACAGGCATAACCTAAAAAAAATCGACTCAAAAACGAGTACTATGATGACGTTTTGCAGGAATTTCAAAAACAGGCAATACTACCTCAATAAAACGAGTAGTCCAAAACGATGGTACAGAAACATCTCACCCAAAAGAAATTTCAAACACATTCAATTCATTTTTTGTCAGTGTTGGTGCCAAACTAGCCTCAAAATTTTCTTCTAGCACTACTAATGTTAATCCACCTGTTAGCAGACACGATTTTCCGTGGGCTCCTATTGAGACCAAAAGTGTCGAAAAAATAATTAGTTCACTAAAACTTAATAAAGCTACAGGCTTGGACGGAATTGGTTCACGACTGCTAAAAGCAGGTTCGTCTGTTTTAAGTACTTATTTATCAAGTCTTTTCAACAAATCTTTATTTACTGGTTATGTACCTAAATGTTGGAAGACTAAAACGGTCTCGCCTATTTTTAAAAGTGGCAATAAAACAGATCCTACTAATTATCGGCCTATCTCCATTCTGCCAATTCCTATGAAATTTTTTGAAAAGTTAGTGCATGAGCAAATGTCTCATTTTATTTCTGAGCACAACTTCCTAAATGACAGACAGTCCGGATTTCGAAAACTCTTTTCCACAGAAACTGCAGTAGTCGATGTCTCTGATTTTATTCTTACTGAGCTCGACCAACAAAACTTTGTTTGTGCTGTGCTCATTGACCTTAAACAAGCTTTTGACACTGTTGATCATAAAATTTTGTTAAAATAGCTATGGTGTTTTGGCATCAGAGATGCTGCCTTTGTCTGGTTCGAGTCCTACTTAACGGACCGAATGCAGCTGACTCTTGTAAACGACACAAGATCAGATCTGCTTCATGAAGACGCTTTTGGGGTGCCGCAGGGATCTGTGTTGGGCCCCCTGCTTTTTCATCAATTAAAACTACCACCATCTATATGCAGATGATGCAATAATTATTTCATCCCATAAAAACTTGGATACCTTTGTCTCACAGGTCGAGTTAGAACTTTCACAAGTCAACCTCTGGCTGAATAATAACAAAATGACTATTAATACGGAAAAAACTGAAACAATCTTTTTCGGCAACCACAGCCAGTTAAAAAAAGTTGAGAACAAAACTATCAACTATATGGGTATTCCTTTGAAGAGGAGCGAAAAAGTTAAATATCCAAAAAATGCAATGGGAAGAGCACATTAATGACATAATAGAAAAATACTAATTAAATATTCTAAAATTAGAACCATTGCATCTTGTTTAACACCTCACACAAAAAAACTTTTAATTAATCCACTTGTCATGCCATATTTCAACTACTGCTCCTCGGCATGGGCTTGTGCCACCCAAGGTAGATTGGGAAAACTAGAAAAACGATTAAAATGTGTCCGTACCTTTCTTGGGAAAAAGAGGGAATATTCACTGAATAATTTACTCATCAAAAACGATGCCATATTAGTTTTCAAAGCCATGAATCGCATTGCTCCTGATTACATGCGTTCAAAATTCCTTTTGGCAAAAAACTGCCACAATCATCAAACAAGAGGAGCTTCAAAAATCAGGTTCACACTTCCCTTGGTCAACACGGAATTTGGCAAAAAAGCCCTCCTGTTTAGAGCTGCAAAAGTGTGGAATAATCTTCCAGACCAAGTGACCTGTAATGGAAGTCTGCTTTCGTTTAAGACTTCCATTGACAACTATGACAAAGGAAAATTCTGCTTTCAAAAATCGTGCCAAAAAGGGACAGACCCAACTATTGACACTTGACACTTTTTAGAGACAGCCACAACATGTTAGTCTGAAGACTCCCAGACTAAAGTTAAACCTTGTAACATGGGCAATACACTGTTTTGAATTTTTAAAAAAAAGACAAGCCAGACTTAACTGTGGACAAATGCAGTGTCTATAGGAAAGGACAAAAGAGGACAAAAATGTATGACAAACTAATTTGATAAATGGGGATTAGTAGCACAGTCGGTAGAGCGTTCGACTCATGTCCAAGTGGTTGTAGGTTTGATCCCCACATAAGGCTGTCATCTAGTTGGTCAAGAATTCCAAAAATTGTTTCTGTAGCTCAATGGGAGCTTTAAAGACTCTAGAACTGCCTTTGCGGTCCCTCCCGGAAATAATTGAACGGGTGTATTGCTTGAAACTGGTGAGACTGATCACATAATGTATAAATTAACACATAATATTTCTTTAAATCATATTCATAAGTCTTTCAATCGTGGCTGACTATAAAACATAAATAAATAGCTTGAAAAATAGCTACCTAGCAGCTGTATTTTAACATTACATTACACTGAACTGAATGTTATATCTTGATGTCTGAGTAATAATTATTCAGCTGGTCATTATGCACACAACAACATAGTTAAAACATATCCAATCATGCAACAAGCAAGTCTATAACTTTGAAAAATGCATTCGCCATATATATACAATCTTGTCAAGGATAAAAATCATGGATCTGGTCTTGCACCAAGAGTTGCCAAGTAGTGTTGTTTTTGCTACCCACAACAATCTTGAAATGCATAACTCGATTTAATCTCAGCTAGCCATATACAACAATACGCCAGAAAAAGTTGCAGCAGTTCAGTTTTTTTACTTTATTGAAGTTAGTTTACGTTAAATACAAGGTCTTGATGTATGCAAACACCTTTAAACGCCATGTCGCAAGTTGGTCCTGGCCCATCAATTGACAGGGCAGCCTGTCAAAAGATGGGCCACAGTGTCTAAAGATGGTCCGTGTTCTAAGTTGGGTCAGAATAACACTATGGAAGAATTCCATAGAGATTATTGTCTGTGAACAAACAATTTGAACAATTCTGCAAGATTAATTTTCAAGATTTTATGTAAGCAAGAAAACAAAATACATAAGAACCTGGTTTTTAAGAACATTGATACTGAGATTTTGTGAAAAATTAAGCCTGTTTACAGCTGAAATCCGGACATTCTTATAAGAGAAAGTTGTCACTATAGAGATAGTAGTGACATAGGAAGTGTGACAGTTACATAATCACAACAGCCAATAATTTGGAAATATTAATTTTAAATATTATTGTACGCAACAAATGTTGAAAATAGCTTTGTTGAATATAAAATCATGCAGCTAAGCTATAGCTACAACCCTGGAAAAAATACTTGTGGAAAATTTAATAAGAAAATCCAGTCTTGTCATTATTCTTGATGTTAAATCTCTTTACCGTCTCCAAAGTCAGTGTTACTCATCTCTAGTACTACAGGTTTTTTGGAGTACTTCTATTAGCATCAGCCAAGCATATTCAATATTCAACATTGATTTATGGAGAATAGAGAGCTCAAATAAAATTCACAATACGTTTTTCCAGGGTTGTAGCTTAGCTAGCTACTTGCTGTTTTGTCTGGTATATGCTGGCTGGCTACCAGCAAGCTCATTTTAATTTTTTGAACTGATTAGATTCATACGAAGTGCCACTGAGCATTAGTAAACTGTACATTAAGTTTTAGTTCTAAATTTACTAGGAAACAGTAAAATAAAAATGTATTCACATCATTCTAAAAACTTGGCTAGGTTTTAGATTTTAGGTTTAGCCAGCTAACATACACCAAAAGAATACAAAAATCTGCAATATTTTATCTTTTTTATCACAAGCTCCCTTTATAACTGTGTTAACTACGATTTTGTGAAACTGTCAGTTAAAAGTTGTAAATATCAACATTTCGTTGATACATTCTTCAAACTTGCATGTAAACAACTAGCATCCCTAAATTTGCTCATAACTAATCTCCTTTTCATGTTATTCTGCATTTTTGCATGCAAATTTTGCAGAAACAAATGGAAATAGGTCTATTAAATATTTACTGATTAATACTTCAAAGGATTTTGTTGTATATTTTGCTACCTTAAATAGTAAGTTAAATTTAGTATAAACAAGTTTAGTCAATAAATTATATACATTTTGAAAATGTTGTCTCTTATTTGAATGTTAATTATACAGTATAGTATAGTAATCTAAACAAAAATTGTGTAAAGACATGTGTAGCTGATTGGACCCATAACATGACACATTGTTGGCGGAAGTTCTTGCTAGCATGTGCTACACTAAATATTTTTCTAAGTACAACAAAGTGCAGTGAACTTCTACAGTATGATGCTGCTAAGGACGGTCCAAAGGAAATAAAAGAAGTTGATGCTTCGTTTTTTGTTGACAAGAAATCTGAAAAGGTTTGTGCTGTTTTAACTTATTTTTTGTCATGAGTGACCATGTTATTGCTTTTTTTATGCCAGTCGGTATGAAAATGCTAAGTATATAATGATTTCCAAAATTTTTATAAAGACATCAAAAATAAGTTTCCTCTATAGCAAAGGCGTAAAATAACAAAATAAAATATAACACAAAAGTGGAGGTTAAATAAAGGAATAAATATATCAAGAGTTAAAATAAAACGGTCCTATTATGTGCATGAATAACTAAACTGTGTAATATATTAATACTAGGAGGTTAGAAATAAAGTCAGAAATAACAACCTATAAGAGAGAATTAAAGAAATATTTGAAATGAAAACAAAATATGTAATGTACAACAGTTAGTCATGTATTTAAAGGTAGGTTTTTAACAACATAAAAAGTGTTGAGCAACAATTGTACAACATTCACACCTGTTGTTGTTAAGATGATTTTTTGCCAAAGTCATGCAAGAGATGTAAAGTCGATGTTGTAAGCAAGCAATTGGCGTGATGGAAATCCTAATTTAGAATTATGTGGTCATTTTAACAGATTCCAGTAAAATAATAATTGATAAAATAAATTGCAGGCAGCACTTAATTTTTTCCTGCATATTTGATGAGAAATGAACAGTTCACTAACTGTGGCTGATTGGTTTATGCTTTATTTCTAAATATAAATACAGAACATAGGGTTGAGAAAGGATTTTTTAGCTCTATACAAACAACCATATTCGTTTATCTTAAACGTATCATCTTATCTGAGCTGGTTGTGTGCAAATGAAAGGTTTAGTTCAGGACTAAAGCTGATTGTGACCTTGAATAATAATGATCTTTTTTTTTGTTTCATTTAGCATGTCATTCGACCTGCCAAAGATGGAGCAAACAAGGATGGACCTGAATCATCGGCTGATATTCAAGCAACAAAGCGTCAATTAGATTATAGTTTTTTACATGCATTCATAGCATCCATATCTGTTATTATAGTATCCGAACTTGGTGATAAGACTTTCTTCATTGCTGCCATTATGGCGATGAGACACTCAAGAATGATAGTTTTTACAGGTGCAATAGGTGCACTCGGTTTAATGACTGTTTTATCTGTATTTCTTGGTTATGCAACTACTGTTATACCGAGGGTGTATACCTTTTATATCTCCACAGCTTTATTTGCCATATTTGGTTTAAAAATGTTAAAAGAAGGTTACGATATGGATCCTAACGAGGGACAGGAGGAACTAGAGGAAGTGTCTGCTGAATTGAAGAAAAAAGAAGCAGAGGTAAAGAAACATGAAAATTAGGGAGCTTTTTGCATTGAATTTTAAGTCCATATTTTCCTGTAATAATCAAGTGATTTTCTGCTTCACTTTCATCAAATTGCAAACTGCATCACCTTCTCTTTGCGCAATCACTAGTACAGTATGTTATTTGTACAAATTTTCAACAATATGTGGTTGTGTGATTTCATAAAACCATTCACAATCACCCCTATCGATATCTATATGCTGTTACAAATCTTGTATAGCTAAAAAGAATAATAATAGTTTCTTCCGTTTCTTCCGTTTCCAGATCAAAGTTTTTCTAATGGAGATTTATTATAAATTTTTTTTTGTCTTTACTCTCTTTGTAGATGGAGGCTGCAGAGACTTCACCAGACGTGGAGACTGGTTTTATAGGCTCAAAAATAAAACGGTCAAGATTGTATCGACTTCTTTCTCACTTCTGTTCACCTATCCTTATACAAGCTTTTACAATGACCTTCCTTGCAGAGTGGGGCGATCGATCGCAATTAACAACAATTATTTTGGGTTCCAGAGAAGTAAGTGCTGCATGTTGTTTTTTGTAATGTTGTTCCACCCTTCCCTCTTTTCCTCTTACTAAATGGCAGCGATTGGTACGAATTGCCTATAGGGGATCATTACACTCTAAACATGCTATCTATTTTAGCTGCATAAGAGGGAAAAAGTCAAATAAAACAAGATTACCAAAGTTTTTTCATATTTCCTAGCTCTCGGGCTCCCTCCTCAAATCTGCGCGCCTTTGTTGTCTGACAAATGAATGCCCGTGCGCTCTCTTTTTTTATGCAATTTTTGCCTCACAGAAAGTTTGATTTCTTTGTAGAATCCTCTTGGCGTTGCAATTGGTGGCACCATTGGACACGCCCTTTGCACAGGTTTAGCTGTCTTGGGAGGAAGGCTAATAGCGCAAAAAATATCTGTGAGAACAGGTAAGAAAAAAACATTTGGAAAAGTTGTCCTTTTGTCAGCATTTGGTATCGTTTATTTACTTAGTCTCCACCTGAAAAAAATTGTTAAACAGGGCATGAAGGTTTCTACGGAGTCGTGGAAGTCAGGGGGGATGTAAATTGCACATTTTCGGAACCAGTAAGGAAAAATCTCTGCGCTCGCACTTAAATCCACAAACGCTTAAGAAAAGTCACAAAAAGAAAGTTTAAAAGATGTAACAACCCTGTAATCATTGACGCACTTATTTCGTTGATTTTAGTTACGATAATTGGTGGAGCACTCTTTCTTTTATTTGCGGTTTCTGCACTGTTCTTTGACGAAAGAGGTGGCTGGTCACACCTGATAACCGCATGCACACATTAAACTGTATATAATTTATTTAATTTTTAAACAAGGTAAAATTGAACATGTTTTTGTGTTAAACCATTTTAAAGCGAATTAAAGTCTCTTTAACATTTTTTTAAATAAGCATTAACCATTTCTCCTTTTAATAAGCGCACTGTTTGGAGTTTAGAAATGATAGATAGGCACGCATCAGTTAGGCGTGTCTTCGTTAAAAGATACCTATTTTGCAAGTGTTCCAATTTAATCTTAACGTGCGCTAAGTCGAATAACTGCAATGGATAAGGACGTCATATTTAACCTGATAACCTCTCACATTCTGCGTACATTATATAACTATAAACTTTACTGTAACAATAAACAAAAGTAAAAATTGGTTACAGGCCGAAAAAAAAGTTTTAGACCCTATTTTTAAATATTTACCCTTACTTAAATTATTAAGATGTTTGGAACTTGATGTTTTTATTTCTCTCTCTTTTTCTCTCTGTAGTTACACTGATCGGAGGTGTGGTGTTTTTGATATTTGCTGCATCAGCATTATTTGTAGGACATGAGTAATTATAGTTCTTATCTCAACACAAGTACTAGAGTGGAGATGTGACAAAATAAATCTCTGTAACTTTCATTGCCATTATTTGTTGTTGTGGTTGTTGTTTTAACGTGGGATCACCCTTTCCGCAGTTTGGAAACAATACGTGTGGTATGACCTGTTTCGTCAGCATTTTATGTTACGAAAGAGGCAAGTATTTTTCTGTTTACTTGTGTTGAGAAATATTAGAGGTTTAGTTTGTTATTTATGTGCGTTTATATTTTTTTAGTTTTTACGTGGATTTCATAGAAAATGAAAGATAAATTTTAAACTTTGCGTCCTTAAATATTTTTTTGTTGGTGTTTTTTACCAATCCAGGCTATACTTTCCTTGACGTGGTGAGCTCAGAATACGGCTTGGTTTGTTTCACATTAACGTGAACGCCTTTATTGAAAAATAATTTATTTTAAAAGAATTTTGTTGTAACTTTTTTGTAGCTCTTTCTTTCGCCAGGAATTCATTGTGGAAATATTTTTTTTATGATAATGTTCGGGTCGGTTTCCACCAGACAAGTTTTAAATACGGCCAACATCAAGGAGTATCGGGTTTGAGCACATGTCCAGTGGATTTCGGCCCAATCTTCTGATGAATAAATTATTTATTATCGTAAATAAATAGTTTGCGTAAATATGTTTATTTGTTAATCGGTTTGTGCTGTACACGTTTTTTTTATTTTTAAGAAACACGTTTAAGAATCAGGAGGCTCAAAATTTGCCAGCCTGATGGTAGAAAAAAAATTTTATTTTTGAAAAAACAAATGCCATGAAAAAAAAAATGCAGACTTTGCAAAAATAAAGCATCGCTGCATATAAATAGTGACAGAAAAACTACATTGTTTGCGACGTTTCGGGTGTTCACACACCCATTTGACAGGTTTAACTATTTCTTCCCTCGTCCTTTAATCAATTATGTATTACATGGAGCATCAAAAATGTATATACAACAAATAGTACTGAAAGTCTAAAAAAATCATACACAACACTCAAAATGCTTAAAAATTTAAGAAACAGGCTTAAATAGATTGTTTTTTAAATAACATCGAGCCTGCCTCACAAATCCTGTTTTTTACTGTGGGATCAAAATGTGTTGGGTAGAGCTTAACCGACATTTGGCCTATACATAATGACAAGCGTCTGGATTTTTTTTATCATGTGCCCAGCCTTTGATCACATTACTTTGATGAAAAAATCGTACCTATTTCTTCATTATTTGTTCAAAATTTTCAAAAAGCCTTATCGGCCTGCTTTAAAATCCCTAACTTCTGAAAGCCAGAAAGTATAGCTAATACAAACTATTTTTTATACAAATTCCATTACGTTAGTCTAAGGGCACCCCAGAACAAACTTTCAAATCAAAAAATCTTTTTTATATATATTCAAGTTATTGCATTTTTGGTTTTCATATTCGTTAATCATAACTAAAGGACAACTACGGTTTGACTGATGGAATTCGCATGGACGGCTCGGCAATTTCGTTGACCATATATCATTATTTCGTTTACCATAGTTGATGCATCCATGCCTTTTTTGCTGTCCTCCCTCATTTTTTTGAGAATGCTTGGAGCTGTTCGAATATATGGTGTTGATATTTTGTTATTTTTTTTTGAGTTCCCATGACAAGGTATCTCAAATTTCTCTGGGATTTCCTGTTTAGTATCGACTTGGTTGATCACCATACAATAATGTCCAAACGATTGTGTTGTCACAGACTGTACTCTGCAAATGATATTTACCAGGTATTTATTTGTTTTGTGACGGCGGTACGTTCTCATTAGACGATAAACGTTGTTAGCATCTACAGCTACATTCACATACTTTTTTCCTCTCCTCTCCTTCTTTTTCCAAACACCATCATAACAATGGACTTTAGATGTTTTTATCCCATCAAAATAAACTTCGCTTGTTGGAGATCCCTCATAGCGGTATACACCATTGTCATCTGCTGTGATATCACCAATAGTATATTTTTGCAGGTCTACTACAAAAACTCCTTCCCCCGTAACTCCTTTCGGAGGTTGTGGCTGACCATTATAAAAATATTCTTGGTTGGGAGGTGATAGGAGAGTCTTTAAAATAAATGTGCCACTGTGTTTTTCACAATTCGTGTGCTAGAATATAAAAATGAAAAAGAGGCTGAGACACTCACAATTTAGTCAATTTTGATTATCTTCAGATCTCTTTTTGAACGCAAATAAGGAAATATTATACTTACGTCACGCGTATTTCTAACTGTTTCTGTTTCAATTGGTTCAACGGGTATTGGTGATAGTGATGGTAATCGTGGTTGTGGTTGTGGTAAGTCAACTAATGCAGTATTTTGTAATGGAAGCTAAACGAAAACGTTTACGAAAGAAAATGAAAACATAGTACGATATGTCTAAAGTTGCCCAGTAAATTTTTCGACACCAGTACATCTCCGCATATCTAAAAACCCGAATATAAAGCACAGGCCGTATATATAGGGTAACTTACCATTGTACTGTCCTTGATGAAGGAATCCTGACGTTGAAAATGAAGAGACGGCTCAATACTTTGCTGTGCTTGTAACTAAATATAAATGAAATTTTAGAGTACATGTTTTCTATAAAGAACAAACAAACATTGCTTGCTGTTTTTTAGTCATATTAACAATATCAGTTTCGTGAGAAGAGACAAAAAGCCCGGGGGAGAGGTTGATACACACTCTTACTCTTATTTTTGCGCAAAAATCGGTGCGGCAATGTCACGTGAAAAATTCAAAACGTGGGTGAAAAAAACTAGGAGTAAAGTAAGTTATGCTTCATATTTTGATTAATAATATTACAAGCGTAGTGCGCAAAATTCATCCATTGCGCTGTCCGTGAAATCAGCTTCGTCAGATACTGGTGCATCTTGTCCATATCTCGATACTTGTCCCTATTGAATAAACATATATATGGATATTGAAGTTGATATAGTGTAATTGGTTAAATATAGAACTCTCTATGTGAATTTCCAAATCCTACCTAAGGTGGTTTTTAAAGAGATACTCACAATAAAAATTTTGCCATATTCTAAAAGAATATTGATGACCGGAACTGGTAATGAAGCGTAACCAGGTATCTGTTCAGCTTCGTCGATCAGCGGATTTTCAAAGCTGTAAATAATGATGTTTGGTACTGCTATGTGAAACATGTTTGCGGTATCTTTCAAAGCGTGATAGTCATCGCCATTGTCTACAATGTATGTTTCCGAAAGATGTGAAACATCCAACACTTCATCCAGTTCTGTGGTGATAAATACTTCTAATGGTCCAAAAGGTAATTTCTTAAACTAGAAAGCAAAAAATGAATTAAAAATGAGTTATCAAATCTTGCGGTACCGCACATATGGGTCGCGGTCACGGGGGTGGGTGGGTGGCGGGGACTTTTTTCCCCACTTTTTTACTTTTTTTTAATTACAATATATTTCAAAGTAAAAAAGAAGCCGTTTTAGGGGCCTCAGAGCGTTTTTTTGGAGAGAAAAATGTTCTTCTTTTTTTTTGACTTTTTTAACCCATCGGGAACCCATCCTCGTCTTGTTTTTACGGAGTGACCAAGAGTATCTTTTCGCCGCTATTAATTTCGCCAAAAAAGAAAATAGCCCTAGGAACAAGGTTGCCGCGAACCTGTACCATTCCAAGGAAAGCATAAACTCACTTGCACATGATATAAATTTTTAATTAGAAGAGAAGAAGTTCGGAAAGTAAAAGTTCTCAAAACAATACAACAGTTAAACTTGTTAATTTCTTGAAAAAAGCAATCATTGCTTTTTAAAAAGAGGCTTGCAGATAACAGAAAAAATTGATAAAAAATGCTTTGAAATTGTAGGAAGTAATGGCCAGAAAAAAAAAAGGTTTTATTTTTAAGCTTTTTAGGCTTTTTTAACGAATCTTCTCGGTGTGGATGGAGCTTTATTCATAGTATAGTTAATTTTTCTTAGCTATTAGCACACAGGTTATGACACACATTTTTTAATTTGCTCGTTTAATTCAGTACATCAAGATTTCGGTACATAATAAATGAAAGATAGCATTTTTCGCATTCACGGAACAAAAACAAAATGGAGAAAACGTGTTAGCTAGCTGCAGGTGAATTTACTTACTTTTTCTGCGTCTAATAGACTAAAAAGCATCGTGTTTTCTGAGAAACCTTCCATGTTGTTAATTAGCTTTATTTCTTCTTACACGTGAAGAACTGGAAAAGGAAAGAAAAACTTTCACGTGGGGGAAAAATAAAGAAGGCCGGGTTGAAAAAGAAGAGCATGCGCATTGTGATCCAAAACAGAGGAAAAACACTAATGGCAAGCGAAGCAGCAGACAAGAAGTTTAAATGGACTTTAGAACTTGTGGAGCATATTACGTGGATTTTCCTGTTGGTGTTTCAAACGTTTTAGGAGTTTCCTTCGTTTTCTTAAAAAATATGTCAATATGTTCTGTATTAGGCGATTTCTTCGAAGCAATGACAAATACAGAACACCTTGGATTTGGAATAACAAATTATTGGCGACCAAAATACTTAATGATAATTTTGATTTAATTTCGCTTGTTTGTTCACATCTTGCATCCGCCATTTTTAAAAAATTATGCGCACTTTTTTTCAACCCGGCACCAGTGTAGGTCTTGACCCGGGTTGACTTTTCCCATATAATACGTAATTTTTTCAAACGGGTTGACCCGCCAACCGGGCCAACACCGAGCCAACTCGCCTCATATAATCAGGCTCTTAGTCTACGTGCTTGAAAAATTGTACAGAAAGAAATGACGTAACATCAAAGATGGCGCATTATAAGACGATCTTCATTATGCTACACTGCACGAGCTTTAACTTTCGATAGCATATAAACTTTAAAATAAAGTATTGTTCATTGGATAATAAAACAATCTGTTGCACTGTTAGGATTCTTATTGGCTTAAAACTCATTTTAGCCTCGTTCTCAGCAAAAATCTTTAGCCTGGATAAGTTTCGGGCGTCCAGCCTAGCTGCACTGTCTCTATCTCTCTATCTATCTATCTATCTATCTATCTCCTCAGGCGATTTTAAAGATTTCCGCCTTCGCTGGCGGAAATCAAATAACTAAATATAAATTGAACGTAATATAACTTTTTTACCAACAAACGCAAAATTTGATTAAATATGATTACTGTAGAAATGTACAAGGTCAGCATATCCATATGTATCGAAAAGAATTGGAATGAGTATCAGTACAAGTCTTGTGATATAGAGGACATCATATCTACATGACATCCGTTGATGGGGAAGGGGAATGTTGAAATGCAGGCATGAGCTATCTAATGAAAATTCAATAGCAATCATTAGAACTGATTCTTTACGAAACGAAAGCATTTTTGGACATATGATACAAAAGAGTTTTTTTTTAAAAAAACTGTTCATTTTTCTCTATTTTTGTTTAGTGGCTCCTAACTTTTTTGAACCGTCCCCTAATTGGAAAGAAAAAAAAAGCCATATTCACTATTTTGTGCAAAAAATATTGTCCGCTAATTACAGTGTCCGCTAAATAAATGTCCGCTTTTTAGAAAGTTATCTTATGAGACTTTGACTAGAAAACGTCCAGTGAAAATATAATTTGTCCGCTAATCAGAGGTGTCCGCCTTTTGGAGTGTCCGTTAGTCGCTGGATGTTGCTACATATGAGCAACCATGTGGAGGGAGCTGATTATACTTGAAAGAGATCTAGATCATGCAGCATCTCGTTCACAGCTTCGAGCGCAGGCTTGTTTACGAATGCTTATGACAGGCAAAACGACCACCTAGTGCCCAGGCGCTTTTCGGTGCTGTCACAGTACTGACGAGCCAGGCGTAATGATCTGGAATTTTAGGTAAAACCCTCTCTTTAAAAAAAACCGTGTAAGAAACTTTTAATGATCTTTACTCCGCAGCGAGAAACGTCTTATGCTGCAAAAGAAAAAATCTTGCTAAATCTTTTAATTACGGACATACAGCGCAGTATGACACTGATAACTCTTTGTGAGAAAGCGACCAAGAAACTGGACTGGGCTATTGAGTCAAACAAAAACAGGCTAAAAATTTGTCCCTACAAGCGCTTTACTCGTGTCCAGACTGCGCTGTATGAAAGTCGGTAATATAAAGATTTCTCGACTGTGTATTATGTTGCCTTTATTTCGCAAACAGTTTTCGTCGCATTCACTATTCAGGCCTCAGGGCTTCTTGTTTCAATTAAAACGTTTTGCTCTTACAAATGAGATATAGACTTTTTATAGACAGGCTTTTTATAGACGGGTACCATATTTGTTTCTCTTTGAAAAAATATGGTGCCTGTCAAATCGCCAAATCTGCAACTGTGTCGAGGAAATTAAAGTGCAATAACCCATTGCGATTTTGACCCAAGTAGTTCAATTGTGTACTTGGGTTGACCTAAAGAGCGCTAAAATGTTAACTCAAGTGTTTTTTCGCGAGTAATTTTAACAAGTGACTAGGCTTTATTTATGACTCCTGGTGATAATATAGGTCTGGTTTAGGTATTTTCTAATTTTGTTTTTCATTTCATTTCATTTCATTCGTTGTCAGCTTAGTGACTAATTATGCAAGAAATATCTGCGCTCCCTTCCTAGGCCCATTTTACACATATTTCATAGCGCTACGGCTTAAGTGCTTGAAATATCAAGTTTATTACATACCCTTTTATAAGTGTTGGCGTATCCTGACTGTTTTGTTTGTAGATAGTGCGCACAGTGTAATAATTCGAAAATATCTTCCTTTGCAACACACAACGAACATTACCGGTTTTATTAACTAGCAATAATTTAAAAATAAAACTCACATTGGAATGTTTTTGTTTTAGGTTCTATCCACTGCACACAGGCAATTTTCTTCGCTATGAAAGTTAGCTTACGAGATAGCCTTTGTTTTTATTCTTCGCACCCTTTGGCAATAGTTGATGTCCTGATGTTTTAATACACTCTCCTCCGCGCTTGCTTCTTTAATGAAGCTGGGTGTTGGTGCAAATTGAATGGTGATAAAGTTAGTTGAGATTCCGAAAGACAACTAAAACAGAAAGTTTCAATAACACTCTTTAACTTTTTAAAAGTTAAGGTTAACAATACAATATGAATGACTCTCAAGAACAAAAAAGTTGTTATTATCCCTTTAGGCAACTACTTCAAGGGTTCTGGGATGGAGATCCCAACATCGGTAATTTCCGTCGCAATTATAATATTCATACTTGGCGTTTTTGTATCGAATTTTCAAAGTATGTGTATGACTTTCTCTTGTGTTGGACGTTCGTTCCAAAACGAACCCTCCTTTCAATTGAATGACTTCGTTTTTACTGAGGCGAACTTCGTGACGATGCGGAGTGACACCAGATTTTTCGGAAAATTTCAATCTTAGAGTGATGTCACCTGAATCTTCACTCACCGAGGTCCATTTCATATTCGATTTTGCAGGATCCATGACAATATCTCGCAAGGCACTAAACTCCTTCCAAACGGACGAACCTTCTCCATGAATAGGCATAATGGGGTATCGTTGGCGTAAAATTCCAACATCTTTAATATCTGGAAGAAAGATACGAGTCCCAGAAGCTCTTACCTTTTTCGGTTGCCCGTTTCGATCTAACACACATACGTCACCCCTTCGCGTAGTATCAGCCGTGTCCTGACCTACAGTCTGTCCAGAGAAGAATTCGGTAGGAGTAAGGTAATAGATCCTGCTGTTAACACCATCGTATTCCTTTCCAGTGACACACCCACCGTATCGACCATTAATGTTCACCTTCTTCCCCTCCACAGTATTGGCCACACCTCTGTACTGGAAATTATATGGGTTCCACTTTGACAAAGGCGTGAGATAAATAATCTCCAATGGAATAGCGTAAGTCCATCTCTGTGTCAAAGTATAACATGTTCTTTTATCCCACGGTTTCTTACATTTTGTTATGGACATTGGAGCCACTTTTTTATTGCTCGTCATGGCTGCAAACATGAAGTTGTCAGAGTATCCTCGCTTCAATGTGCTTACTCCCATTGCGTCTCGTTGTTTCACGCTGAACCAGCGGTGATAAAATGCAGCATTTTTGCGCGTCCCATCGACATTGAGAACTTCACTTTCGAAACCTTGGTCAGTTAAATTGCCTACGTAGTTGTCTTTTCCTATAAAAAATAAAATTGTAAATCGGTCATTTCTTAATTCTATTAAATTCCATTAACATTTATATTAAAGAGGAGTCGCTGTAACTAAAGAGCAAGATGGCCGAGTGGTTATGGGGAATGCCTCGCAATCACGAGGTCCGTGGTTCAGTCCACGGCGAGGGCATAGTTAGCAAGTGCTTTCACCACCCCCAGCTATGGGTCAACCCATGCTGTATGAGGAAAACCGGGAGCCAATGCTGTTGTAGGTCTGTTGTATACATTCAGAACATAGGACCCACATTGTTAACAGTTCTTTCATCACTGAAGTGGCTATCCTGTATAAAAATTCAGAAATAATAATAATAATCTAAGCATAAGCAAAATCACTTAAAATCACCTACCAGGGATTTCTTCCATTAATTCATCTAAAAAAGTTCGTGTATTGTAAGTTTTTTGGTCGTTAAATACGCTACTGTTTTCCATGTTAACTTGAAATCTTGCTTGGCGCGAGTTAACATATCTCCAAACGTTACTGTTCGTCATAAAACGTGATGCTAAATCATCAACAGGTCTCATTCTGTCTGTAGGAAGCAGTTTCTTTGTTGGATGACATGCAATACGATAATTAAACTGCGCGAATATTGGTATGGTGTCATTGTAGAAACCCATAATGGTGGTCGGCAACAGGGCCAGATTTTCTAATCGACTTTTAGATCCAGTGTAATCTGTAAACATATTTTTCTGTTGAAGCTCCTGCCAGGATTTAGCGTCGATAAAGTGGCGATCACTGTTGAATGGTTCGTCAATACCTCCACCAGACGAAGAATGTGTCCATGCACCTGAAAGAAAACGTTTATTTACTTTTCTTCGTGGCAATGATAGGGAACACAAAAGTTGAGATTCTGTTTTGTATCTATCCGCTTACAAATGCTAAATAAATTTAAAAAAAGCAAATACCTTCCAAATAACACAAAACTGATTTAAAATACGGTTCATAATTTCGATGAGTTGTATTTTGATCTCTCCATGCTCGAAAATATTCTCTCATTTCTGCAGTGGCTGCATTTAAGTCGACTTGGTTTTGAACCGATGGCGGTACATCAGGAAACGGGATCTCTTCAGTTTTATGATAAGTTGTTTCGTTACGACTGGGCATGAACAAACGGTAATCGTTGTGTCGTGTTCGGAATTGTACCCCGTTTAAGACTGCCTCAATCTCACCCATACCGACTGTGCGAATATTATTAGCGTGGTCATGAATGGAAGCTATGGAGAAGCCATTATGTGACTCTGAGTGATAGTTTTTATTTCCTTGTCGTCTTATACGTACAACTTTTAAGCCGCTATCGCCGTCACTTCTTGTTCTTTGTTCGGCGTAAAACTTTTGAAGCATTATTTGTCGGCCTAAAGCGCCTATTGATTTAGCTATATTTGTAATTTTATCGTCAGCTTCGGAAAAGCCTTTAGCAACTGTGTCTGTCCATTCTGCAGATATTGCGACAATCAAAATGGATAGGATCAAGAATGCTTTCTAAAAAATCCATAAAAATGCGTATCAAAAATATTTCATGAAAAATTTACCTACTTAGATCTTCGTAACATATACTCTTTAATAAAAAGCGCTCTCATATTCCGAAGTGGTGTTAACACATGGATTAGTTTTGATGCCCGGAGTATTTTTGAATGTAAGATTGAGCCTACCTTGTCCATTCCACTTTCTTTATTTCAAACTAAACAAGTTTCTTTTTTGTTTCTGTTCCTTCTCTCAGTGAGTGATTGGTATTAATCCTGTGAAAAAATTTTCTGGATTTTATAAAAAAATCCAAGTGCATGATGCGGAAAATTTTTAATTACAAGCAGTTGTTAAAAGTTAATTAAAAAGCAGTCAGATGACGACATGTAATTAGCTGAGGAGTGACCGTCATTATATATGACGTCCGTTTTTTATGTAATTGTCAATTTCTTTTCGAACAATCAGCTAAAAAAATGCTTCCTTTCTTTCTCGCCGTTCCATAAAATACACATTCGATATTACAGATCTGAAATTCAGAAGTCAAAGAAAAGAAGTATTTGTTTAGACAGGAAAGATGACACGTGCATTAAGGAGGTGTATCATTTGAGAAGATTGACGTTGCAAGTCATAATCTTAAATTACCGATCATAGATTGCCGATATTGTGATGGTTTGTCCATATTAGGATACGAATGTACCATGAAGTACATTGATGAAACAAATAAATTTCTTTTTTGCAATATCGGGCTTTTTATACTAAAAAATGACCTCATGATTTTCAAAACAAGTAAAGAGGGGTTCAATCATTATCGTTATTTTTATATTGACAGAAAGGAAATTACTACTTTAAAACTTAATTTCAAATTATACTAAAGACGTCTATTCAGTTGTGAAAAGCCACTAAAGGTAGGGGAAATTATTAATACTTGATCTGGTCAGGCAAACAGTCGTCCATATATCGTTCAGAAACCTTTACACAAAGTTTCATTTCGGGGGCGAATTAAACTTTCATTTTTTTAAAAAGTTACCGCGCATAGGTACAAAGCCATAACGCATGTGCAGTTTACACAACCCCGATATTAAAAACTCCATGTAAACACAACAAAATTTCATTTCGGTTTGAAATCTTATTTCGGGTAAATTTCATGGCGGTCCATCTAAAGGCTACTTTAGAATAGAACGTTAGAGGAATTCAAGAGCCTTTATGCAAACACTGTATGGCTCCACACGTCAGAAAAAATGACTCTAACCTAATTGATCTGTGTTTTTTCTATCTACAATAAGACAACAATTTGACAGTCTATTTCATAACAGGTGGATTTCAATAATATTTTTTCTTCCTCTTTACCCATGCAAGCTAAGCCAATTTGAAACATGCATACATAAGTGATGCTACAAGTTGTGGCTTGCTAAATGATCAGTCAGAAGTTTCGATTAATTAGACGCTACTTTCCATTTAATATTTTAATGTGACCCAACTATTATTTCACAAACATTTGAATTGCCATCAAAAATTATTATTATAATTGCCAAAATTTAAATCATACGATTATTACTGGAGACGTGATAAAAAAATCTCTTGTGAAAGGCTGAAGAGACCTAGTCACCTAGCTTTATTTTTTGGAATATAACTATTTACCTTGCAAAGAAGTAGTACAGGCCTCGAAGTATTTTCATCTTAAGACTGTGTAATCAGGTTTTAGGCTTCGTAGTATGATTGCAAGTTTAGGGCGTCAAAATGAACACATGTTTACAAATTCATTGGACATGACGTTCATTAAAAAATAATTAAAAAATAATCATCTTTCTGCAATATCTACATCTAAATACGCTCACACTTGAAACAAAAGTTTACAAAAGCGAAAGATTAGACGCTATGTAGAAATATAAGGCGGTATCTTACACTGACATGATGTAATATTGTTTCTGTGAGTGAAGCGGGGAAAGAGCAAAATAATTTAATGTTAACATATTCAGAACTGTATCCGTTAAGAAAAGATAAGTTTACATTTTTCATTTGCACTTTTGTCGCCTAAAAAACCAGGACATTGACCACCTTGCATGCGGCACAAAATTATTTTATAGCTTTAATTAACGCCACATGGTCAAAAACTCAGTTGCTGCAAATTTAAATTAGCTACGTGATGTAATTGTAGAAAAACAGGAACTACAGACTTTTCCCGCTCCCAATCTGCATAGGGTTTATAGACAAAATTAAAAAATATTAACCAAACAGTGGAAACGTAAACATTCATATCTTAAACATTTTTCAAACGCTAGTTAACAAATAAAATGTTCCTGTCTCTTTAATGAGAGATGGTAAAGGTTAACAACTTTCAGTGATTAAAATGATTGATTGCTCTTATGGTTAAGGTTTCTATATTTAACAAAATGTTCCTCTCAAAAAGAATTAGTGGCAGTTTCTTGCAGCAATATAATCACCTCGCTCCCAGGCGCCTTACTCTACTTTTCAAATCGCATACACATTTCCTCATCATTGTCACAGCTTATTGAAAGAAATTGAAAAGCTTTGAATTCTTCCTTAACGAGCGGTTTGTTATTTTAGTTTTATTGGCACTAGCAGGAGTGATTAAATTTTATTAAGGACTAAATTTGCTTACCAGTGAATTAATACAAGAAGCTTTTATAAGAAACGCTAGGCCGCTTGTAATTGAGAACAAAGTATAACGAAGCGTCCAGAAAAGCATGGATATTTCGTTAAAAAATATGCTGTTATTACATCAGCATCCTCCCCCGTTTCAGTTTGGATTCATTCAACATAAATGCTCCAGTAGTAAGATATTTAGGGCAGTCCGAGACAAAATTAAACATTAAGAGGACTTATGAATTATGACTAAAAAGCTTGTAACAGTAAAAAAGGTAACAGATAAGGTCTTGCTGCTAAAAATCCGAAAACAAAGAGAAGTAGGATACATTTCCGAGTTTAATTTGGACATGCTTCTCGATTTGGTGTCCCTACTCTCCGGTTGAGGATTCGAAGTATCGTATGTACAGAAAGGTTGTTGTGTGGGTAAAGGATAACCTAAGAAACAAGGGCTTCTGCTCGGGTACTAAATTTGATCCATTATGGAATCAAAGCTACCCGACCTGGCGTTAGCTGTGGTCATTATGACGGATCTATTTATGACAAATAGGTTACCTCTATATAATTCTTTCTCGATTTGTTGGTTCGCTATACTTAACAGATTTGGTAAACTAACAATAACAAAATACGTGCGGCGTAATATTGCAAGGTCAATAAAGAAAGAGAGAAAAGCGTGTTTCTTCAGTACTAAAGTCACGTGACTGTATGGACAATTATAAATGGTAGGTGAATTGCACCTGTGATGGTGAGATATTGATTGGTTGAGAGAACCACTGCGTCTCGGGTAAGTGACGTAACGTACAGTGTGTGAGTAGCGAATATGATTTGGAACATAACTACTTTGATGTAATTGTTACGACGGTAGATCAAATCTCGTTTTTTTACCTGAAGAATGAGGAGCGATATTGCACTTAGAAATGGATGTAAAAAGATTTGACAAAAACTTGGAAACTTAGAAGTTTTAATTTTTTCCTTCTCCGTAAATGCGAATAAAATGTTAAAAGCTTCGTTTCAAATTTATTGTCAAAACAGAAAAGATTTGTTGAAATTAATTTATTATCGACAAAAAAAAAAGATAAAATTGATAACAAATCAATGCTTTTTTTGTGGGAGTATATTTGCAAAATGGGTTCAAACACGTTTTTGTGTAGACAAGTCGCACGCCTGGATGGTGTTTGGACATTAGGTTGTACGAAATACTGCAAAAGATAAAATCAATAAAATCTTGGTTACATAATCAACATCTCACGACAATAATAATGCTATAAATATATAACAGATGGATGAAGTACGGGCCTTAAAATGCACACTCATAAGAATATGTTTTATAAGAATATTGGACTGGGATTTCAGGTTAAAAACAATCGGTCTATTGTTAAGAACAATAGAGAAATAAGAACTATGACCGGGTTAGAAATTTGATATTCTTTTTTAAAAAGTGCTAGAATTTAATTTCGAGACTTAATGGCACAACGGTAAAAAATCTAATGATTTTTTTCCTGAAAAAATTAGCAGAGATAGTAGAGGTATAAGATAGCTAGAGATTTTGTGAAGTTTGTAAGACTTCAAAGGAAGTAAGACTTTGACGAAGCAGACACCCAAATTTTGGTGCCAAAATAGTAATTTACTTTTGTATGAGGCATGGTTGGAGAAATGACGTCGCCAGGATATGAGATTTTTTTATCCAATATATTGACTTTTCCTTCGCACAAGTCCCTCCCGTATTAACCATGATCGGCAAAGATTTTTTGGGGGTCTGGGGTCTGCTTTATTTTATTTATCGTCAGTACAAGTAATTCTTGACATTTTTTCATTTTATAATAAAGATATCATAAAAGTTGGTGGGTGTTAAGAAAAGAAGAGTAGTTAAGAACTTTGAACTTTAAAATATACAATAATTTCTAGACAACGTTCTTTCATATGAAATCAATTCGTATTTAATGTGGGTGTTTTAGTAATCAATGTGGACAAAGAAATGAGATAATATTGATAAAAACCGATGCTTATCATAGTTTTTGTCTTTTCACTTCATCATGTTTAATTGAATGCATACCGATTTTTAGGTTTCAGTGTCCAAAGAAATGTTGGCAGCAAAGTTAACAACATGTACGAAAAATTATTTCAGTCTACCAACTTTATCTACAAGTTTCCTTCATGACGGAAGGCTGAATGTTTTCAATAGACCGTAACAAAATATTTGTTTTCGTACAAACATGATTATTTTTCAAGCAAAGACACTTATGCCTTCAATGAAAGATTTTAAATTTTATTGCCGGAAATTTTCGCGAGCAAAAAATTTTTATGATTCGAATTCACCTTTTTCGTTTCAGAGGAAAAAGTTGAGATTTATAAAAAAAACAGAACATGCTTTTAGATATGATAATTTATAACTGGGAAATACTAAATACTTTGCATTTAACTTGAGTTTCTTTCGCGAGACGTAGAAATGCATAACACGTATTCTATGGCAAGAATTTTAAGCCACTTTACTGCCAGTATAAAAGGTCCATTCAAGAACGGCTGTGTCTCAAGCCTGCAAGGTCGGAAACATATCAAGTTTGAGTTTTATCAAAAGCTCTTTTCAAGATCTCCTAATTCGATCTCAGGACATGGCGTGTAGATTTAGTTGTCCAACATTACGGCTGCCGAAAGCCATGATCGATGACGGACCTAAATTCGCTCTTTTAGTCGCGAAATATTTATTATTTAGATAAATATTTCTCACCCTTTGAATCAGCTCGTTCGATTTGGAGATCATGCGCAAGTGGTTTTCTAATCAACGCGAAAATTCATTTAATAGGGGGTTGATGGGCATTAGAATAATACAATCAAAACTTTGTTTTTACTGAAAACCTGTTTCTTTAATTTTGATCTTTGTCAATCTATTTATAGTTCAAAGTTTAACATTTCCACTAGGAATAGAAATATTATCAGAAATCAAAAAAAAAACAGAATTGAAAATTAACCACCGTGATAAACTTGTTTATAGAGAAAATCTATCCTCTTTTTGCATGCAAACAGGCACGAACTTTTTTTTCATGTACGAAAACATTCTTTATTCTTCAAAACATCTTTATCTGCATTCAAGGATGCTTTAATAGTGAATGCAATTTTTAGAGTCCAATATACTATCAAAAACAACACAAAATCTTTATATTATGCCGATTTTAATAAATTCTATCAACAATACAGCTAATATGTTTCATTATCTCCTTTAAGTTAAACATGATCCTGTAACGTGATCACAATCTCCATCATTGCATGTACACGTGTACTTGCACCATTTGCCATAGCGACCTTTGTCACATTCTAAACGACAAGAAGAAATTTTATTAATCTTCTGTCAGTTGTACCGTAGTAGATCTCTAGGTAAACTTTCAGGGAAACCATCAAAAGAAGAAAATTATTCTCAAATAAAAAACATTGTAGAGAGTTCTCTCGTCCATATTTGACCATTTTAGGAAATTTTTCCTTTTTTAACATACTAAAAACATAGCTAGTTATCTCTGAGTTAGTTCTATTTTCCCTTTGTGTTTTTTCCCTTCAGTCTTTTTATAACCAACAAGCTCCTTGCCTCAAAATGACTTTTCAGGCCATCCAAACATCCTTATTTGGCCACCTTCAAAGGTAAATAATGTATATAATGAATCGAAATGTTTTTAGGTTAACTGGGTGGCAATCCGGTATTTTGAAGACCAGAATGTCACATCATAAAACATGTTTTCAACCGCAATATATTTTTCACCATTTGAACCCTACATTATTAATGCATTAACAAGAATCTTCACGAGAAAGTTTATCCTTACTTTTTTCACAATTATTTCCTATCCAGCCGGATTTACAGTGAAGACATCTTCCTGATACAAAATCACAATCTTCTCCATGCAGACAGCTGCACTTCTTTTCACAGTTTAATCCAAACCACCCTGGTTTGCATTCTAAAAAACCAATGATCATTAATAAATACATTGGTTGAATTTAATTACGAAAAAGTTCGGTTAAATTCAATGAATCTAAAAAAAAAATATCAAAGATTCTTTACACAGACTTACTATGCTGACACGTTGAGCCATGATAACCAGGTGGACAAACACATTGAAAGTTATTGATAAAATCAAAACAAACTCCCTTGTTTAGACAAGGATTAGGAATGCATTCATTGATTTCGTTCTGACAATCCCTTCCTTCATACCCATCATCACAAACGCATTGATAGGCATTCAATCCATCAATACATTTTCCGTTACCACTACAAGGATTTAATTGAGAACAATCGTCTAAAAGAAATAGTTGATCTTAAGATATGATGAGAAATAATAACTGTTTCTGCCATATTGTGTTATGATTTTTTTTATTATTGCTTTTACGTTGGATAAGGTAAATTTATGCATAAACAACTTCAAGAAAATTAATCAATATCAATAGGCATTGATAGTCAGTATCTGTGATGCCAAAAATGCTGGAACATCAATTCAAAACGTCGTGGGATATCGATATATGTTAGGATTCACTACTCTCCTAAGAAGTCCAAACGAAGTTATGATACGATAAAAAGGCGTTTCAAGTTTGTAAGGACTATTAGTAAATTTAAAAAGTTTTAAATAAATTAGTGTCGCCACATATAGATTCTTAATCTTGTTTAATTCGCTAATTTTTTTATATCTTTGGTAAAGTCAAAACATTAGTAAACATGATTTAACTCTTTGAGTTGTGATATCTCATCAACACCAAACCAATCAATAGCACCGGTTAGTAAACATGCCTACCATAGGTATGACTTCTAGTCTCCTGAAAATATAATTACATCTCTACAAGGAAACAATCTTGAAAACATACCTATGTTATGTTCACAATTCTTTCCATTGTAACCTTTTACGCATATGCAAGAATACTCGTCTATTCCATCGGTGCACGTCCCACCGTTTTTACATGGATTGCCTGCACATTCGTCTATATCAACATCGCAAGTGATACCAGTGTAGCCTCCTGCACAGTCACAAGTGAAACTGTTGATACCATCGGTGCATGTTCCACCATTTTTACATGGATTACCTGCGCATTCGTCTATATCAACTTCGCATGTGTTACCAGTGTAACCTGCTGCACAATCACAAGTAAAACTGTTGATACCATCGGTGCATGTTCCACCATTTTTACATGGATTACCTGCGCATTCGTCTATATCAACTTCGCATGTGTTACCAGTGTAACCTGCTGCACAATCACAAGTAAAACTGTTGATACCATCGGTGCATGTTCCACCATTTTTACATGGATTACCTGCGCATTCGTCTATATCAACTTCGCAAGTGTTACCAGTATAGCCTGCTGCACAGTCACAAGTAAAACTGTTGATACCATCGGTGCATGTTCCACCATTTTTACATGGATTACCTGCGCATTCGTCTATATCAACTTCGCATGTGTTACCCGTATAACCTGCTGCACAGTCACAAGTAAAACTGTTGATACCATCCGTGCATGTTCCACCATTTTTACATGGATTACCTGCGCATTCGTCTATATCAACTTCGCATGTGTTACCAGTGTAACCTGCTGCACAATCACAAGTAAAGCTGTTGATACCATCGGAGCATGTTCCACCATTTTTACATGGGTTCCCTGCGCATTCGTCTATATCAACTTCGCATGTGTTACCAGTGTAACCTGCTGCACAATCACAAGTAAAACTGTTGACACCATCGGTGCATGTTCCACCATTTTTACATGGATTACCTGCGCATTCGTCTATATCAACTTCGCATGTGTTACCAGTGTAACCTGCTGCACAATCACAAGTAAAACTGTTGATACCATCGGTGCATGTTCCACCATTTTTACATGGATTACCTGCGCATTCGTCTATATCAACTTCGCATGTGTTACCAGTGTAACCTGCTGCACAATCACAAGTAAAACTGTTGATACCATCGGTGCATGTTCCACCATTTTTACATGGATTACCTGCGCATTCGTCTATATCAACTTCGCATGTGTTACCAGTATAACCTGCTGCACAATCACAAGTAAAACTGTTGATACCATCGGTGCATGTTCCACCATTTTTACATAGATTACCTGCGCATTCGTCTATATCAACTTCGCATGTGTTACCAGTGTAACCTGCTGCACAATCACAAGTAAAACTGTTGATCCCATCGGTGCATGTTCCACCATTTTTACATGGATTACCTGCGCATTCGTCTATATCAACTTCGCATGTGTTACCGGTATAACCTGCTGCACAGTCACAAGTAAAACTGTTGATACCATCCGTGCATGTTCCACCATTTTTACATGGATTACCTGCGCATTCGTCTATATCAACTTCGCATGTGTTACCAGTGTAACCTGCTGCACAATCACAAGTAAAGCTGTTGATACCATCGGAGCATGTTCCACCATTTTTACATGGGTTCCCTGCGCATTCGTCTATATCAACTTCGCATGTGTTACCAGTGTAACCTGCTGCACAATCACAAGTAAAACTGTTGACACCATCGGTGCATGTTCCACCATTTTTACATGGATTACCTGCGCATTCGTCTATATCAACTTCGCATGTGTTACCAGTGTAACCTGCTGCACAATCACAAGTAAAACTGTTGATACCATCGGTGCATGTTCCACCATTTTTACATGGATTACCTGCGCATTCGTCTATATCAACTTCGCATGTGTTACCAGTGTAACCTGCAGCACAATCACAAGTAAAACTGTTGATACCATCGGTGCATGTTCCACCATTTTCACATGGATTACCTGCGCATTCGTCTATATCAACTTCGCAAGTGTTACCAGTATAACCTGCTGCACAATCACAAGTAAAACTGTTGATACCATCGGTGCATGTTCCACCTTTTTTACATGGATTACCTGCGCATTCGTCTATATCAACCTTGCATGTGTTACCAGTATAGCCTGCTGCACAGTCACAAGTAAAACTGTTGATACCATCGGTGCATGTTCCACCATTTTTACATCGATTTCCTGTACATTCATCTATATCAACTTCGCAAGTGTTACCAGTATAGCCTGCGGCACAGTCACAAGTAAAGCTGTTGACACCATCGGTGCATGTTCCTCCATTTAGGCAAGGCTTGCTTTTGCATTCGTCTGCAGCAAATGAAAAGGAAATGTTTTATTTTTTAATTTAAGTTAAATGTAAATTTTGAGATGAATTTTCATTATTTTAATTTATATCCAATTCAAACGTTTAAGTAGCTTCAATAAAGAAGAAAATGGAACAGTGTTTATAATGGTGGTGAGAATCAGGGAGCTTAGCGAAGCATCACACATATATCTTTTTTCATGTTGGGATGTAACGTGAAAGTTTTTTGGTATTAAAATATATACTACCTCTGTCAACTTGGCAATCTTTCCCCTCAAATCCTTTGAGACAAACACAAGAGTAATTGTTAATTTCATCCACACATGTTGCACCATTTAAGCAGGGACTGCTACCACATTCATTGATATTGATTTGACAGTTTTTTCCAGTAAAACCTGCTTTGCAAGTACATACATGACTATTTACTCCATCTATACATGATCCTCCATTCATACAAGGATTATTTTTGCAATCATCTAAAATATTGAGTAGGTAAATTTGTAAGTAACCTTTTTGTAGTCCAGAACTTAATATATAATAAGGGTTGTACCTATATTGGTTTGACAGTTTTTGCCATTGTAGCCCATTACACATCTGCATGAATAGTCATTGACGCCATCTACACATGTTGCACCATTCAAGCAAGGGTTACTTGCGCATTCATTGATATTCACTTGGCAGCTTTTGCCAGTGTACCCTGCTTTGCAAGTACATATATAGGCAGCTACATTATCTGTACAAATGCCACCATTGTTGCATGGATTACCAGCGCATTCATCTAAAAAATGTTGTTGTTGTTTCTTTCAAGAATGTATTATTGTTACCTCTTTATAGAAAACAAGATATTAAAAAATTTACCGCACTTTAGCAGTTCATAATTTTTTGCACTAACCGATATTTGTTTGGCAATGTTTTCCTGCATACCCATTCTTACATTTGCAAACGTAATTGTTGATTTTATCCACGCAAGTTCCACCGTTTCTACATGTTTTCCCGACACATTCATCAATGTTTGTTTCGCAGCGACGACCTTTAAATCCTGCAGCACACTTACAAGTGAATCCATTAACATTGTCGATGCATTTCGCATTGTTCATGCACGGGTTGTTCTTACAGTCATCGATATTTGTTTCACAATTTTTTCCCGTGAATCCCTTTCGGCATTTACATGTGTACGTCCCAACAAAACCTTCACATTGTCCATCGTTCTTGCATGGAGTATTCTTACAAAGATCTTTTATCGTGCACACTGAATAATTAGAAAAAAATATTAAATCATCAACTGCTTACGATGTGTAGAAACTCAGGATGGCGTAAAAAAAAAGAAATTTGGAATGGCTTTATGTGCGCCCCATGCCAGTTCGTGTTTCTTGTTTATAATGTCAAAACAAAACAAGTGAATAACAGAAATACCTTTTCCATAATTTACATAGGGTTGACATAAGTAATTATCTTTCCATGAAGACCAGGGCTTATAA
This sequence comes from Hydractinia echinata, assembly GCA_030067915.1. Lineage (NCBI taxonomy): Eukaryota > Metazoa > Cnidaria > Hydrozoa > Anthoathecata > Hydractiniidae > Hydractinia > Hydractinia echinata. The sequence goes on from JASGCC010000071.1 coordinate 885,554, forward strand.
GATCCAATATCCCATTTAATGCAATGTACTTTCGCGTAAACATAGTCCATAAAATTACGAAAGTATGAATAATGCCACTGAAAGCGATATCCAGGGTCAGGTAGATTTTTAGACCAACAAAGGTATTGATTGTCACCCCAAGCAGAATCATCTGGTTCTTGAATATGTAAACATTCCATGTTCTTGATTGGTCCATTAGTGGAAAACTTCAATCCTAAAAAAATGCAAAACTATTTTAGGTTCCTGTTAGCCGTGTTGCTGTGTATTATTATTATTATTATTATTATTATTATTATTATTATTATAATTGTTATTCACAAGTTCTGCCTGTCCCATAAAGACCTTTGCTTGTTAAACATACCTGTGCTGTGAACCGTACCACAACTCTCATAATATTACAATTTTGGTAAATACCTGGATCGGGAACACCTTTCTTCACACAAAAATAATACTTTCTATAAAAGCGAGTAGTTGCAACTTGAACACAATTATATCTTGATGACTTTCTACTGGTGAATTGGTAATCACCGGGCCATGCTGCGACAGCTATAATGAAGAAAATACATGAAGTAATGTCTGAATAACAACAAAGCAGATTTCCATAGAAATCGCAAAATCTCTCCGTGATTGCTGGCAAAAATAATTTTGAGGTGTGGTCAACCCCCTCCCTAGGGCTGTTTTTCTCTTTGCCGCCCGAAATTGTCAGAGAAAGAAAAAACTCCTGGGGCGAGGTTCAGGTGATTTTTTTTAATAAACACAACGCCTTTGATTTGTTTTGACTTCTTGTAACAAGGTTTTTTTGCTACTTACGACGTTCTTAAAGACTTTTATTGAAGAGTGCACATTTCATTTTATTTAGTTTGCTGAGAACTCATTCAATCTGATTAAATGGGGAGGTTCTAATAAAAAGGGGAAGGTGGATTTTACAATACATTGAAATGAGTGGTAAAATTTTCCGAAATTTAATGTTTAAAGGGATGAGGACAAGATTGCCAATGGCTCACCATTCTCTTCTGATGCAGCAGAACAGCCACATTTTCCAGTGAGAAGATCACAAGCTCCATAGCAGCCTCCGTTTGGTTTGCCACAGGTGCGACGATCATCTTTGCTATAGCAATCCTCATGCAAAGCTCTTTTCGTACGGTGTATCTGCCCTACTGCACAATTGTTACATTCGGTCCATCGAGACCAATCTGAGATAAAGAGAAAAATATTGTATAAAACACAGATGAACCAAGCAAAGAAATATTTTGTTTACCGGGGCATGCTTGGTTGGTAGAGAAAAGAACACTGTCAGCCTTTGTAACGTCAAATCTAAATGATTTTTTTTGACAATATTAGTTAAATAGATTCTAACACTTTTTTTAAGCACCCTTTCTTGCCCAATTTAGTTTTTATTCCTCCTGGTAGCAAACCGCTATTTTTCTCTGGAAATGGATTAGTTAACTAATATTTTTCTAAATTAAAATGTCCAAATATCTTCTTTTAATCTTTAAGCATCACGAAAACAAAACTAACATACAAAACAGACGTTTCACAACAGAAAATTGCAATTTTAGCGACCTTTACCAGATAAAATTACTTAAAAATAACTTAAATAGCTTTAATTTTAAAATTTTTACTTAACTGTGTTCAGACCTACACGATAACAGAAAATTTGCACATTGATCGATTATGTTCAACTCAACCTCGTCCCCAGGACCTCTTTTCGCGCCGTCCCCGATATCAAAAAAGCGAAAAGTGTTCAACTGTCATCCCCGACCAAATGAGTCATCTTTTACAGTCAGGGCTTTTGTATGGCCACTTGTTTCGATACTCCAACGATTGAACAGTATCAAATGTTTTGCAATGACCAGTAATTACACAGAAGTTCAGGGGAATTGACCCAGGTTTACTTTACGATGCCTTTTATAGTCATCGTTTCCTAGAGCAAGGTAATAGTAAGTAATGCCTGAGGGAGTTATGTACACGCTTTTTGTTATAAGCAACACAAAATTTTGGCTGAGGCTCAATGTTGCTTAAGGTTCTGTATTTTACAGAACTGTTACTTTAGTTGTTGGTTGTTGACTATGTTAGATTGGCATGTCAACTTAATGATTTCTATGATAAGGAAAGTCTCTGAAACTTAGATTCTTTTTGCAATCCCTGTCATTCGTCTGTTATTAATTACCTGAGGTTGGCTGTGGCCTACAATTTGCTTTGTTTTTTTGAAGAATTTAAGCCTCGTTTTGTTTATAAGGTGTAGCTTAGAAGCGTGTATCTTAAGTTTGATGTAATTGGGAAAGTTTCTGTTTTTGGGAAACACTGTCCACTACCACATCCACCTTTTTTAGGTTGTAAAAATTATCGCCATCAAGGACGTCAGATTTTTTTAACGAATGTATAGATTTGGATTCCACACTGCGTAATCACAATGATATAACATTTGCAAGTGTATATGCGAAAACTTTTCTCAAAGTAAGTCCTTTTTAGACGAACCTAGGAAGATGGAGCGAGTTAGCTTTATCGTCTACTCTCCATAAAGCTGACACCTTATAAAATCTACTGTTCCAAAGCAAGCATAGATGCTATATTTCACACACACAAAAGCAGTATGAAAAACTCCTTACGTCCATATTTACAATCATCTGACGAAATTCTTCTAAATACAACGCAGAAAAAGAAAAGAACTAACAAAACTTTCAGTTTATACATAACCGCTTCTCCACTTTCGACCTCAGCTTGAGTGGATCGTTGAAAGATAGAAACACGTGATGTAAAGATACAACTGTTGTTTCAAATTGTTTACACAGACGACAAGTCTTACCTCTCTGTTTTGCTTCTGAGCTTGAACACCTGACCAAATAAGATTTTTACGAAAGAACCTATTATTATTATTATTATTATACGAACATTGCCAAGGTCACAACACTGCGATTATACATGTAGAAAGGACAGAATGATTTCGCCGAAACGAAGCACCTGTACAAATTCTATAAGATAAATCAATAAATTCGCCACTTGGTATTTTCATGTTATATCTCAATACTCAACCGATAAACACACCCGTTTTCATTGTTTAATTTTTACAGCGTCGTTAAAAATCCTGTAGATTAGATTTTACTTCGTGTAACAATTTACTTGTAAGCATCTCATATTTTATGCTTTAACCCTATTAAACCTAGACTTTTTTGGCTCGTGGAACCCTGACGCTCATAAATTCGAAACTACTTACGCTAACAAACTTAGCCTAGGTAAAAAATTATTTTGATGAGGATCGGAAATGACGTTACATATACCTAAGATAGGTCATATTCCTCATTCTCAAATATAGTCTACTCTCGATAAGTGGGACCCCGGATAAGTGGGACTTTCGTTTAGTGGAACCAATTTCCCCGGTCCCTTGGATTTGCATTAACAAACCTCTCTTATTTTATTCGGATAAGTGGAGAACCCTCGATAAGTGGAACTTTCGATAAATGGAACAATTTTTTGGTCCCTTGAGCAATATTTATTGATATAAGTGGAACTTTTCCAAAAGAAAAATCATCTACAGTACTTTCACAAAGTTTAAAACAAGCTAAGATTATTTTTTCATAACTTCATTGCTAAGAAAAATCATCATGTGGAACATAAATATCTATAAAGCATTTTCTTTTGTTCCTCCCTTTTGATTATTCGTAAATTCCTCGGTCTCCTGAGATTTCAGATAAGAGAGAAGTTCGATAAGTGGAACTTATTTTCGGTTTCATAGAGGTTCCACTTATCGAGCAATTCGGATAAGTGGAACATTCGATAAGTGGAACCATTTTTTTCGTCCCGTGGAGGTTCCACTTATCGAGAGTAGACTGTATACTTTAATTTTTTCGCGTGTTACTGATGTTAAAACGTTAATACTTAGTAGACTTGTGTGCCAAAAAATAATTATAAATAAAAAAATGGATTTTAATGTCGTCATTAGGATAAAAAATGACGTCATATCTGTTGTTTCAAATATTAGCGCTTATGTCAAACTTGGTGAATATGCAGAATATTGCATTTAAAAATGTTCGAAGTAAGGAAAACAATATAATGACGTCATGGGAATCGAAAATGACGTCATTCCGCAGGTTTAATATTTTTTTCAATTCTTGTCTGTATTTTATTTCCGCCGACCGCTACGCGAGGCGGAATCTTTAAAATCGCCTTGGAGGGAGATAAAGAGAGAAGAGACAGCGCAGATAGCCTGGATGTACGGAGCTGAGATATTTAGGCTAAAACATTTGCGCGGACACTTGTCATTGTTATTATTTTTTTAATATTATCTTTTTTGTTATTACCTATAAAACCGATGGGAAAGCTTCGTTTCGTTTTCAACTAATAAGAATACAGATTGTAAATAATCTGATTTTCACAAACTTCTAGTATTCTACGTTCCTTGGCCAAATCATAGTCGCGACTGTAACTAATTAACGATAAATTACTAGCATTTCTGTCCTGTTTTCTCCTTCGTAGAGGTCCATGCCGTAAAAAAATTTTGTTTAAATTTTTTTTACAAGGAACTTAACTCGATATAACAGACGTTTTGTTTGACCTCCAAGGGATCTTTATATCATATTTTGAAAAATTTTACCATAGAAATTATAAAAAAAAAAAATTTATTTTATCTTTTGTAAGGTTTCTTCACCTTACACTTGCTCCTTTATAACACAAAAAATTGCCTGAGGTTTATTGTTGCTTATTTTTCTGTCGTCGTATGAAACTAGTGTTTTTTTAATCTCTGTTTTTAGTGCTTTTTCTTTATTTACATACTTACTTCAGACTGGTTATTACTTACAAGTTGCTTCAATTTTTAAAGGATTTGCGCCTCATGGTGCTTAAAAGATAGTGCTTATAAAAAATCCGTCATGTCAGAAGTTTGGGAATTTTTTTTTAAACATATGGGTCGACAAAGTTTACCATCCTCGTGGTTGTCATAGCAACAAGAATAAGCGTCAACAAACCTTTGCCATGAGAGTTGAAATTGAAAGGAATTATTCTCAGAAAGTTAATATTTTAATTGAAATAAATTTACTGAATTCTCAAGCGTTTCATGCATTTTTTTTGTTTACATAAAATATTGGTTGTGTGCCGTGACAAAGCGGTATTTGCACAAAACTTACTAACGGTAATGCTTATTCAATACTTCAATACATAAACTTGAAATTTTTTCTCTCAATAAAGATGATGTCTGCCAGTTGTCTTCAAACGCAGGTCTCGCAAAATAGAAACGAAGAAATAATTTCATCGAGGTTCAATGTAATCCACGAAGTCTCCATACTAAATGAAGGCAATCAAACTTCACCGGAAAAAAGCCGTCGACAACCAGTAGCGACATTAGCACATCATTTATGTCATGGTGAGAAAGATGCATGGCAATCGTCGTCGACGGATGAAAAAGCTTCTATAAACCAAGAGCGAAACATAGTTGATTTTCACCGCATAATTAATTTAGTTCGTATATTGTGTCGGGTTTGCATTGCAATTCGACGTTACGCCGTCAGTAAAACCGACAGCCGTGTTATTTTAGACATTCAACACTTTGTAAAATCTTCATCCAACGACAACATGCCTGACTTGCCGGATGACAATAAAACGGTGTATTTCAATAAAGCCCTCTACAGTGTGGAGAGCAATCATACATTTCCACTTTGGGCTAGACAGATATGTTCGCAGCCATGTGAGGAACGAAAAGAAGCACAGATCGAAAAGTTGTGCAAGTATCTGAGAGGAATTTGCACTTTTTCTCGATTCAGCTCTGAAGCACAAACTGAAATATGTCGTCACGCAACATATAATCGATATGATAAGATGAGAATAATTTTAAATCAGGTAATTTTTTTTTACACAGTCCTGATGTCGAATTTTAGGGCGTTAAATAAATTTTACTTGTCCTTTACAAGTATCTCTTTAAAAGTGTAAAGTGAAAGAAAGTCAAAATTAATAATTTCTTATTGGTTGAGAGGGGCAAACCATTCAATAAGGGTGTTTAATCAAGTGGGCTTAAGGTTTTTTTACCTGGGCATATTTTGATTCTTGGGTAGTGTCAACTTTACCACCACTCTCCTTAATAATGAAAACAAGTTATAACTCTAAATTTATTTTGGTGTTATTTGTTACATAACATCAAATATAATGGAGATATTTAGGCAAATACAATACAAAGTATGAATTACCTCTTTTTAATTTTAGGGAGATTATGCAGAATACTATTACATACTTATATCTGGGAAGGTATACATAAACATATCCAGTATAGATCGAAATACGGGAATCGAAATAACGGAAACGGTGGACGAACTGAAAGAACACCAAACTTTCGGCGCGACCGCTCTTTTACACAACACAAGACGAACAGCCTCCGTCGTGAGTGAAACATTTGTAGAGGTACTGTTAATCGATTCAGAGACGTTTTCAAAATATTGCGCTCAACAGTTATCTTTACAAAACGAAAAAGTAAAGAACTTTCTAGAAACACACGATGTTTTTGCAACGTGGTCCAAACGACGCTTGTTACGGATAGCTAACGACGTCAAAACCAGATTTTACCGGTCAGGCAAAATTATCGACGTTGATATTATGAACTCGAAATACATTTATTTTGTAATGGACGGAGAGATTGATGTGTTTTATTGTCATAGAGATGACGAACGACGGTGGTTGCACAGCAAGAAATTAAAACGTAATGTCGGCATTCTGGGAGGTAACCGCATTTACGCGCCGGATACATGTAACTTAATTAGCTTATTAGAGAAAGGACGCGCCCAACAAAATGTGCGATCTCTAATTATTAGCCACGGGGCGACAGTCTTGTATATACCGAAACTTCGATTTCAAGAAGTCGCACCCAAAAACTTTTTAGCAACCCATAAAATCGTTTCGCCGTTTCGAAACCTTACCGATGTCGACTATAAATGTGAAAGCCGAAAAGCCGTAAAATGGTTAGAATTCAGATCAAGTACAGCGAAAGAAAGCTCCAGGTTTTAAAATAAAGATAAAACTATGCTGTGTAGCAAGGACTAGCTATATAAATTTATGTGTAAATATAAATTTAAGTGAGAGACAATTGTAATTAAAGGTTGATGAGATCTTGAACATCTCTTTATTAAAATGCAAAATCCATAATGATCAGCAAACAGTCAGGAAAAAGGTGTGGTTATATTTGCGATCAACGCATTCCTCCAATATCTTGTTTCTTTTCATTACTGACTTCTCTTGATAACCTAATTGTAATGGATGGTAGGGTCACGACTGTAATTTGTTGAGAATAGAAGCAACACATTTTGATAGGTTGACTTATGGTGTATTCTTGATATTTCGTAGAATAAAGGTGGTGGTCTGTCTTTCACTTCAGTCAATAATGTCGTTTTTCCTCCATATACTATTATTTCTGTAACTCCGTACGAACGATCCTTTCTTCTTGGTTGATAATTTCTCTTCTCGAGAAGTTTTTAAGGTTCGTTGTTCTCTTGTGTTCATAAGGCTGTGTGTGCGTCTCCTTTTAGTTAGTTTAGTTTTAGTTTATTTAAAGCTGGTGGCGTATAGAAATTCATTCCATTTGGTTAGTCTGTATCGAATTTCTTTTCGCAACATCGCGAAATTAAAATCCCACAAACTTAAGTAACCGCAAAATTTATGTTCGCGAAATTTAAGTTTTGTTGCAGACCCCTTTTTACCTTAAGAAAAACGTGTGAAAATAATATCTATATGAACGCGCAAATCAATTCGTGTACACCTCACTCCGTCACAATTCCGAAATTATCGAGGTCATTATGCTTAACAAAAAAACAGACGTTTCTTAAAATTGTAATATCTTTTAAACAAAACTAAACACAAACGGCAACCATTTACAGTCATAATACTTCATAGTCGTTCCAATAAATCTCATTGAATAAATGTAAACAGAAAAAGACATCTCTTCCAAAGTCAGTTTTATGAGGTGTATAAGTATTTGACCGTCATCATCTAAACTAACATTGAGAAAATCTTTATAATTCAACCTCTATTTCAATAGTTCGGTAAGTCAAAAAGGCGCTAAAAACAATACATATTCTATAATATACAATAAAAAGAAAATTAAGTAGACATGAATTAAAAAATAAATTAAACGAAACACTATAACCATTTCTTGATTTTCCTAAGTTGGGATTCTGCTGCAAGCCTTATAACAATCGAACACACAAGTTTCCACATACTTCTAACCTTGAAAATCTACGAAAACTCGCTAAATTAAGAAGCACTCGGACAAACGTTTCTGTGAAGCATGTAGACGACAAATCAGTTTTAACATCAAAGAATTTACACACTTTCTTCCATCGTCCGATCAACGTTTAGCATACAATTTTCATTTTGTGAGTCTAGCGAAAATCGTTAGCTCTGAACCAATCAGATTGCATATCCTCGACTTTATCACAATAAAACAATCATTTTATACAAGCAGTAGCAAAGATATAAAACCCTAAAAAGCGATTATTCACCGTCACATATGACTTTATAATCAAACAGAAGATCGGTTAAAAATGTTATGTAAACAGAACGCTGGCGATCAATTCGCCATCTTCGACGCCTTTTGTGGAAACAGAGCAGTTCAAAAGAATTCCTGCTCGATTAAAAGACGAGCACTATATCAATGTTAACTATTTGTGTAATATAAACCTGAAAATGTTTTTTTTTAACGGACATGATTTTGTCCAAGACAAATTTTTTTGCGGTTTAATTAATTAGATATTCTCCAAAAATATTTTCAAGTGTTTATTGCGCAATAATGAAGGTCCTATCTTTTTATTTCAGCAAGACAAATTATGACTTTTTTTAAAACAGATTTGGCGCTTCTTGTAAAAAGTTGTCTTCCCAGGTAGAACGTTAAAGTATCACGTTGAAGGCCTCACATTATCATGAGGCTCGTCTGGTTAATTCTACAACATACGAGATCTAAGAAATACAATCTAAATAAATAAATTAAAAATTAAGTTTTCGTATAATTGATATTATTTCCGTGGCTGTAAAATTTCAAATTTCACTAAGAAAGTCCATCGGCAAAGCAGCTTCCCTGCGTTCCAGTCACGGCCTTCCTTCGTTCTTTCATCACCTAGTGCTAGGCTCGGGCGCGTGCGCACTATAAATAACCGAGCTAGACAACAGAAGCACTCACGTGGTTACGAAACAAAGGTGTGGTCAGCTACATGTCAGTGGTGAATCATGGCAATAGTAGAGAAATATTTTCTGTAGCATCAGAGACTAGATGCCAGTTTTAACGTATATTTAATCACATATGGCTCAACAAGAGCTCTGTAGTAGTATTTTATCTCGTTTTTTTTAGAATATTAACCACTTCTCATGTTGCAATTCTCTGTGTTTAAGAAAGCAACTCGTAAAAGGGATCGCAGTGCCGTTTACGCAATTTTGAAAAAAGGTTTGTTGAATCATGACGGAGCGCGTAGAAGCCGATTTACAAGTAGACTGGAAGAAGTCTATTTCACGTTGAATAAAGTCTTAAAATTACTTATAGTAAAAGAAGAATTATGTTAATCGAATTTCTTGTTGTCAAATCCTCGAAGTACTTTCAACCTGAGGTCGATCTCTTTAAAAACATTTTTGAAGTCCCTCTCGTGCATTTGGCGAGTGACAACAACAACCATTACGAAGTAAACAACGCTAACAACAATAACAAACAACTGGACGATAAAAAAACACTTTCCAATCCAACTACCACAAGTGGGGAACATTTCGCCAAGTAGTACGGGAATTGCGTTGAAGACGACGAAGAAAAATAACACCATGAGGAAGCGTGACCAGGTTATTCTTTTTGACATCTTTTCCCCTGTCTTTATAACCTGCGAAAGCTTCGATAAAATATCGCACTGTTCGTCAGTTTTCACGGGAACGACATCTTTATCTGTTAAATGAACATGTATAGCATTAAATTACATAAAAAACACGCTGTCATTATAAGCCCTAATCTTAGGGTACCCACTCCTCCACAGGGTTCGAGATACTTTTCCCATTCTCTTTGAAATACCAGTGGCCATGAATAAAATAGGTTGACACACTAGACTACACGAAGAAGATTGATCGAAAGGCAAAAGTAATGCATATTTTTTTTTTACTTTACATACGAAAGGTAATCTCAACCAATACCCCGAAGATAAATTAAACTCTATTTACCATGCAAATAAAGGTACCATCACAGGGTTCAAAACAAAGCAAGAAATTAATGTTTTTATAGAAGTTAAAATTCCCTGATGATAAGAATTCACATTTCTGCTTGACCGAATATTTTTTCAGTTTTCATATTTTGTACCTCGTGTTCACAAAAATACACCGCATAGGGTATTTTTAGACCAGCCTCAGTATGCTTAATTTTCTATTACGTGTTCTAATACGTTGTATTTACGAAGAAAATTATACCTTGCTTAAATCGGAGTGTAGTTGTGTATCCCTCATGATCGGAATATCTCATATCTGTCCCCGGGATTTCCTGAAAGGTTAAACTACAGCTACTGCATTCAAAATCTTTGTTCACAAAGATGTAGTCGATTCTTGATGGTGTGTCGCTGAGGTCGTTGTATGGGTTCAAATTTGACGACGTGATGCACTCAGCTGGCTAAAAATAGAAACAGTTGTTTTTTCATTTGATGGAATGGTGACATTTGCGTATTTAAACCTTAAACTAACCCGAAGGGATTTTATCAGTAACATCACGCTAATTTTTTTCCACAACAAAAGAGCAAAGAGGTACATTCTAGACTGATTTCAAATTCTTGCTTGCATCACAAGAATTGACTCTCGCCAAAACTTATTTGCAGATCATAAGGGCTGCTGTCTTGCATAATGTTCACAAGGTTCGAGATAGCTGTAAAATTATTTAGCTTTTATAAGGTTCGACTTCGTAAATGTTTTTAATTTATGTTTATCGATTTATTTCAGGCATAATTCCCTCTAAGAGTTGAATCAGGATTTATCTAAGAAGATAACCTAAGATGATTAAGCAAAGTATCTTAAAGAAATTTAAAATTTAGAACTGTACCTTTTCCTTGGCAATTGCATACGTGTCTTTTAAGTCTGTTAGTCCCAGTAATACTTTAATTCCCAACTCGTCTGGCTCGTGATTAAAATCGCCACAGATAATGACAGCATCATCTGGACGTGTTGTATGCCGTAATAATTGTGTTATTTGATAAGCCTGCAGTGAACGGCATTCGGTGAAATCAGAAGCACCATATGAAGCGTGAAGCTATGAAAGAAAATTTTAATACAAACAAACATTGTTCCATGCTATAGTGAAACATTAAGATATGAAAACGTTACACTCGTTGAATAGCCATCGCTTTACAATCAAGTACGAGAATATTGTGAAATAGGGTGCCCTCTAGATTCTTCAATTCAGTACGGAAGTGGAATGTAATGCTATGGAAATTTGCAGCAAAAAACATTTTGTTATATATATTGTAGCAAATTAATTTTCGCTGTTCAGCACACCAATTGTTTCAAAATATTTTCCCTCTGAACAACATCGGCCCGTCCTCGGAAGACTCTCACAGAAGTTTTCAAGAAGGGGCTTAATGGGAACTATTTTTCGAATTTCTAGCTAGCACCCTGATGGCATATCTACTTTTTAACATGATTAGTAAAAAATTGGCACTTACATGGGTATTAAAACAATAGATTATTTTCTTCGGATGTTTTATCAATGCACAGCCTATCCCTTTGCCTGCATACCAGTCTCCATGAGTAAAATCCCAAAAATAACCATTGTGTAAATACTTATGAAAGTACGTATCAATAATTGGGTATTTCGAAAATGTTGCACAACCAGAACCGAGGAATCCACTGAGTAGAAAAACAAAAAAATATTTAAATAAGCACTTCAAAAAAAAAAGATTTCCACTGATATCCCATTATTTGTTTTGTGGAGAAACAAGCCAACAAAGCATAATGGTAAGAAATTAACTGTATACCTGTGAAAGTAATGTGAATATGGAAGAGCATCTTTAACTTGTTCACAAATTCTTTCATATATTCGAATACTAAATACCTAAATGATAAAAAAAAACAGTGTTAGTGCTTAGAAAGAAAAAAAATTATGGTGTTGAAACCTACTAAATATAAATGGCACTGGAACAAAATAAAAGTTACATCATCACAGAATAAACATATCTACACACCTCCTGCAATGCAACTATGTCGTAGTTACCTTCTGCTAACTTGTTTGCAAGAGCATTCATTCGTTCTTCAATATTTTTAGATATGTACAGTAAACCCCTGTAAAAAAAGAATTACTGAAATCAAATCAACTCATTTTTTTATTCCTTTTTTGAGATTGACATTCCTATCTTACATAAAGCACACAAAAATATAGAAAATTTTTGTGGAATTTAATGAAAAGGATGCAAACCAATATTTTTTTGAGCAAAATCTTTAAGCACTTTTAAATTTAATTTTAGCGCCAGATTCTTTGCATTTATTTGTGCATATCAGTTCTTTTGGAATATGCAGCAAAAAATATTTTATTTTTGCTTTCAGGTGTCGAAGTTTTACGTTTTGCATGTTTTACTTATTATTATTATATATTAATAATAATACGAATATTTATACAGGATAGTCACTTCTTAGTTGGAACACTGTTATCAATGTGGGTCATGTGTACATTAGGTATACTCCCGCATTGCCTACACAATTTCCCTCACATGGCAGCAAGTAACCCCACTGCTACAGGTCAACCCCTGTAGCAGTGAGGTTACTTGCTAAACAAAAGTCTGATTGCAAAATTTTTATTTTTGAAAAAAAACATGGTTTACTTACCATGTGTTTAAAGTTAAAACTTTTAGTTCATCCATTATCTTCAGATTTTTACTCTAACTAAATAAATAAAAACATCAGCAACAAAACCAGAAATAGGTTTCAGAAATAGGTTTCACTTTTGTTCAAAAACATTCAAATCAAGTTAACAAGAAGAAAATTAAAAAATAAAATTAATATATAGGGTAAAGCCCCCTAGTGAAAGACCGGCTTTATACAATATATTATTATAGAACAGAATGAGTAACTTTACACTTAGAAGTAATTTTTTTTCACAAAAATCTGCAACAACATTCTTTTTACCTACTGTAGAGCAACATTTACACAATCCAACTAGTTGAAGTATTAGCCTGGAAACACAAATTTGAAAGCATTCAACATGCTTAATAGAAATCTATGTTGTAGCCCATTTAATGTATATTATTACAAGAACTGTTTTTCAAAACTTTATGGCCCTAAAAACATGGAGTCAGTTGTACTTGTACTTACTCACAAAAATTTTTAATGTACTGTATTGTAAAATAAATAAAAAATGTTGAAACATAAGAACAAAATAAGAACATCTCAAGCTGAAGCAAGATTTCTTGTTCTTATAAGTGTATATATATATATGTGTTAAAAATAAAGCCAAATGTGAAAAGGAAATAAAAGTTTGAAAAATTGATGTTTTCTTTTAAAAATTGTAAAAACATTCCTAGGTCATACTGTGTTTATTTTCCTTTTATGAATATGAGAACATCAGCCCATTCTACAACAAAATTAAAAAAGATTCAACTTAGCTGCTTTAACTAAGTGAATCAAATGCTTTCAAAGTGAGTAATCAAAAATGTTTATTTTCCTTTCATGAATATGAGAACATCAGCCCATTCTAAAACAAAATTAAAAAATATTCAACTTAGCTGCTTTAACTAAGTGAATCAAATGCTTTCAAAGTGAGTAATCACCCGTATCAAAAAAAACAAAAACAAATATATACATTTTATTGATCCAAGAAGAGTTTAACTAAGGTGTAAGCCAGTGTTCCCAGTACCAGTTAAACGGCTATTTTTCAATTAAAATTTATCCAAAATTTTCCAATTTATTAGAGGAGCACATTATATTCACTACAGAATATGGGACTTTTATACAAGTTGTGAAGGAAGAAGATTTCAAAAATACGTAAGACCACTGTGATGAAATTCCCATTTGAGTTTTAGTGGCACTTATTTTACATTTCTGGGTTACACCCTGCTAAAAGTTACTAGAACTGGAAATAATGGTACTTTAATTTCTTAAGTTTCTTTTTCGGTTTTTTTCCAGTCGCCATATTTAACTTGATCACTCATTCCTGGCCAAGAAACAGACTGTCACAAAATAATTGTTTTCGGTTGTATAAGTAAACAGATGGACTTGCTTTTTATGAGCACTGATGCAGAGTTTGCTATATATTACTTTTGGAAATCAATAAAAATCAGAGGCGAAACAAAACAACAAAAAGAAATCGTAGGTATATATATCTTTTTGCCTTACGGCCACTAATTATGATAATTATTGTTTATAACGCGCTCTTCCATTTATTAAAATGATGGCCAGGTTTATTGCATAATTTTTGCCAATTCTTCAAACAGAGGAGAGTGCCCAAAGTGAGACTTTAAAGATAGTTAAAGAACTATGAAGATAAATAATTTTAAAGCGTAAGAAAGGAAATTCCTAAAACAACATTTTCTTAGGCTTTACATAATGCTTAATAAAATTAAAATTAAAAAAAATGTATAGTTTCATCATTGGAAATTCCCACTCAAACTATATTCATGCGAACGCGCAAATTCTTTTTTGTTTCAATGAGCTTGTGCATAAAAAAAAATTGTTTCAACTTATTTGCATGCATGACCTCTCTCAAACAATAGAAAGGGGAATTTTTAATTCGTGAAAGTAGTTTGAGTGGATGATCAAAGCTGAGGCAGGCATCACAACTATGTAGTGTTAGCCATTTGTCCTAGATTCCTAAAAATTGGGTTGGTCAGTGAATAAAAACTAAAATATATACGCAAAAAATTGTCGAACTACTATTCTGCCCAGATAATAAACGCTGCCCTGATTAAGTACTCCAGCTTGCCCCGGTTAAGAACAGGGCAGAAAATACATAATCAGGGCAACATAATCAGGACAGGCCAGCTTATTACTCAAAAAATATTATTTGGCACTTATAAAAGGAACATAATCAGGGCAGGTCAGTTTATATACGACAGTCTAATATTATTTCTCACTTATTATAGAACGAACATAATCGGGGAAGGCCGGCTTATGTATGACAGTCAAATATTATTCGAGACTTATAGAACAAATATAATCGGGGGCCGACCGCATTTATATCATTCGTCATCACTTCTGACAATCAAATAGCCCTGGTGGCAAAGTTGTTGTTGTTCTCAAATGAAACGAAATTTCGTGGCAAATACTAAATTTTGGGAATCGCAAGTTTAATAACTTTTCACCAAACTTAATTCCTGCAAAAAGAATAATTTAGGTTCCGTGAAATTTAGTTACTTCAAAGTAAAATATGTTGAAATGTATTTATTACAAGAGTAGTTTATACTAAGAATTACGTCGAGACTTTTTTCTTTCGCCATGTCTAGTTTTTAGGGGTGTTCTATCTTCCAGAGAATGTTTAATTCACAAAAGTTCGAAGAAAATGCCAATCACAGCCTGCCTGGGGCCAGCCATTATATCAACGTTCATAACCCGGTCACCACGACATAACCAGTGCAAAAAAAACATAATCGGACCATGCGTACATAATCCGGCTGTCCCGGTTGTAAACAGGCCGTTTTCGCAGAACACTACCAAGCCATAAATGTGAGCCAATACACCGATATTTAATGATTTCTTGTGCACTTCATTAATTTGAGATTCCTCGTGCCATTTTGAATTACTTCCAGAGACCCTTGACACTCCAGGACCAGAAATGTAATGTGAAGCATGATAATAATAGTGTGTACTGTGGGGAGAAACAAGAAGCATAAAATATTTTTTGTCACTCCACTTAGAATTAAAAAAATAGGGTCGGTCTGGTGGCTCTAAAGCCAAATATTTGTTAAGTCCGCCTTTTTTTATTAGAAAAATCATCTTTTCGACAGACCCACTAAACCTCTTTTGGACCCTATGACACCTAACCAAACATTTTCTTGTGTCACACCTTTTCTTGGCCAGAACATCTTTATTAAAAGTCCTAATGAATAATAAATTTGCATTTTTTGTTGTGCAAAAGACCTTTCCTCACTTAGCCTAGCATCTGCATCTTTTTTACTGCCATGCAGATGTTAAAAATGTAAACAAAATGAGTGTCAAGTAAACGCCTGCTTCGTTTGGCAAAAAGTTTGAGCATCTTTGTCTTGACTGGAAACTTAGAGCCCTCGACCCTCCGACGTCTGTGTTACACGATTAGAAAAATAAAGGGCAACGACTCCATTTAGCACCGGGATAAGTGGTCCCGACACACGACGTGCAACATAAATTAATACCGCTTCATACCATATCGACATAAAAAGTCCGACACACGATCATTGAATTACTCCAAGCAAATGGACCCGACAGATGAACCCTCATTATCCGACATCTACTCTGTAGATAGGACATAACCAACGTAATATCGCATAATATTGCATATTACCCTTATAATACTCTCTATCGTTACATAACAAATATATATTTTCTCTGTCGATGGCCATAACCAACGTAATAGCGCATAATACTGCATATTACCCTTATAATACTCTCTATCGCTACATAACAAATACCAACCTCGTCCCCAGGGCATCTTGTATCTTTTCTGACCCCGGGACGGCGATACGAACATGGCCCTGGAGGAGGCTGGTTTGATATGAAACCTGATTGGCGCGGATATGTGACATAATTATTGCGTCATACAAAACATTTTGGCGAGGCGGCGAGTCTGTGACGAACACGAGGAAACAGTATTAAAATGGCGGAGGAGCTGTATCGGTATCATGTTGTTTTCAAAGTGAAAATTTAATAAAAAGCTAAGAATTATAAACTAAGCAATGAGAGTATAAAATAAGACATCATAAAGTAATACTGCTTACATGGAAATATTTCAATAGCTGGGAAAGTTTAATAAAACTAGAAAAGTAGCTAGCTAGCACACTATACCTAGCCAAACTATCCAGATAAGAACAAAAGAAAGAAACTCAACTTGTTTCCAAGTGGACAGGTTTAATTTGCAGCTTTATGCAAAGAATGACGTTACATAAAATTACTAGCTGAGAGACCTAGTGCTGCCCATGTCCTTTATAGACAAAATAATTTTGCACAAAATGTTGAAAATGTTTTTTTTATAAAATATATGTATCATTACGTTTTAAATTATATCAGGTTGTTATTAGTGGGCATGTTTTATTACTTTATATGCTTTGGTTACCATAAAAAATATAAAAAGCCAGTAGGTTAACCGTCGGAGCCATTTTATCATTGACTGCACATTTACCCGGCCTAATTCAAGAAAATTTAAAGTGCAATAACTTCGGTAAAAAAATAAAGTTATTGACTTGAAACTTGTTATGGAGTACTTTTAGACCAATCCGATAAAAGATAATTTTACACAAGGCATAAAAAAATTACACAGCCATTTTGAGGAAGATAAAAGGTAGGAAGATTTTCTTAAGCTGATTCTTGCTAGGCCTTTTTTATCACACTATGAAGAAATTTTAGAAAATCGAACTCAATCAAATTTCAAGTCACACTTTGATTGAGCACTCAATCTGGCATATGGTTAAATCCAGGATGTGCTGAAGATAGTGGTAGATATTGAACAGCTCACCACTGTGATATATTATCTGAAGAGTTTTAATACTAATTATAAAGCAGTGAACATAAAAAAATAACAAAAAAAATCTAAACCGAGTATATAGTATATATATATAGCGTCCCATAACTTCAGTAAAAATTAAAATATTTACTTGAGATTTGGTATGATATGGTTTTAGATTGGTTTGATGAAATTGAGTTAAAAAATAGTTCTATTATCATCATACTTTCCAAGTTTCAGAATTTAGCCCTTTTCAGAGACGCCGATAAGCTGTTTTTGACAGCATATTAATTTTGACTAAGATACAGGTTCAGAAAATTTTAAAAGCTATTCTAACCTCAGAAATAGGTCAGATAAGATTCAACCTAAAATTATGCCAGTAAACGAAAAATTTAGTTGCAAAGAATATCTTTTTGCTGATATCTTTTTGTGATTGGATGCTCTTATGAGAATATATACTGAATTAATCTTCACGGTTAGCTAGTTTGGCATTTTAAATATTTTCCAAGCAGAATAATAACAATAAATAGATGTATATATCAATTAAAAATCGTTTTTTGAACAGCAGCAGAATTTTGATGAGATCTAAAACTTTATGGGACTAATTTTGGTCCAAAATACCCAAAAATTTTATTCTTTTAAGGTAGCAATACTTTGCTGTTGGTAAAGTCGTGTACCAATTCTTTCTAAACTATTAAGGCAGTGATACATTGAATCGACAAAACAGATCACATGTGGACTTGTCGATTTGAATTTTCAACCAGCATAATGCTTTTGATAAAATTTTTGGATTATTTCTGTGTGTGCAATAAAATGTGAGCGTGTTGAGTAAAAAATAAAAAGGCTGTAAGGCGTTTTAAAAACATATCATTAGGAAAAGAAAAAGCAGAATTTATCAAAGGCCACAAAATGTAAAAGCAAAAAAGACTTCTAAAGTAAATACTTTTTTGAAGCCTTTTTCACCCAATATAACTGCAAGCAGTGAGTCCACCATATACGAATTCAGTTTCAGTTAACTATTGTTTAAATAAATTTTGTGCAAAAAAATAATAAAAAAGCAACTTTGGGACTCGTACAGCAAAATCTTGGTCATCATATAAAAGCAGTTAATGCAGACACAGATATGAACTTACAGTAAATGAGAATTCTAAAGTTCAGCCAAAATGAATAAAAAAAAAATGTAAATGTTAATATGAAGTTAAATTTCTGCCTAGCTACTTGCAGTCAGGCACCTAGAATGATACGATCATTTGAAAATTATGTAGCCATATTTGCACCAACGAAGTGCTATGGTCAGGTGGACAAATCATTTACCAATTTCCAAGTTTCCCCTAGCTATAAGTTTTGCAACCCAGTGCTTGCTAGCCAACCAATTCAGTAAAATACACATAACTAAATTGCTTGAATTTCTTCAAGTAAACAGCAGCCTAAATAACATGATTGTATATTTATACATTTAGAAAACAATCAAGGGCAATATGCGAGCAGTTTGTGTGTTGCGTATGAGAGGAATCAAAACAAACTCGCCGCACGTATCTGTGACGTAAAACGCCGAGCTCGCTTAGCTCTGCAAGGTTATATATAAAACTTTGGTTAATTGAGACAAATCTCATTAAATATTACACACAGAAAAACTGTGTATTGGAGGGTCACGTGACGAGGCCTCCTCCAGGGCCATGTTCGTATCGCCGTCCCGGGGTCAGAAAAGATACAAGATGCCCTGGGGACGAGGTTGAACAAATACATATTTTCTCTGTCGATGGCCATAACCAACGTAATAGCGCATAATACTGCATATTACCCTTATAATACGCTCTATCGCTACATAACAAATACATATTTTCTCTGTCGATGGCCATAACCAACGTAATATCGCATAATATTGCATATTACCCTTATAATACGCTCTTTTACTACATAACAAATACATACTTTTTCTGTAGCTAGGCCATAACCAACGTAATATATCGCATAATATTGCATATTACCCTCATAATACGCTCTTTTACTACATAACAAATACATATTTTTTCTGTCGATAATCCATAACCAACGTAATCTATATTATAATGCCCGTATACGTCTGTCCGTCTGTCTGTGTCTGTCTGTCACGCAAAATGGTAGCTTAGCTGCGACGGGCGAACCCGTGGATTTTTCCACGGGCTAACGACTAGTAGCGTATAATACTAACCCTATAATAACTGTTTATCAGGGCAATACCGAAGAGTATTGACCGACGTCAAAGTATTGCCCGAGCTTGTGAGGGCAATACGTGACAGAGGTCAATCAATATTCGAAGGTATTGCCCGAAATAAACAGTTATTATAGGGTTAGTATTATACGCTATTACGTTGGTTATGGATTATCGACAGAAAAAATATGTATTTGTTATGGAACGATATAGAGTATTATAAAGGTATTATGCAATATTATGCGCTATTACGTTGGTTATGGCATATCTGCGGAGAAAATATGTATTTGTTATGTAGCGATAGAGAGTATTATAAAGGTATTATGCAATATTATGCGCTATTACGTTGGTTATGGCCTATCGACAGAGAAAATATGTATTTGCTATGTAGCGATAGAGAGTATTATAAGGGTAATATGCAGTATTATGCGCTATTACGTTGGTTATGGATTATCGACAGAAAAAATATGTATTTGTTATGTAATGATAGAGAGTATTATAAGGGTAATATGCATTATTATGCGCTATTACGTTGGTTATGGCATATCTGCGGAGAAAATATGTATTTGTTATGTAGCGATAGAGAGTATTTTAAAGGTATTATGCAATATTATGCGATATTACGTTGGTTATGGACTATCGACAGAAAAAATATGTATTTGTTATGTAGCGATAGAGAGTATTATAAGGGTAATATGTAATATTATGCGATATTACGTTGGTTATGGCTTATCGACAGAGAAAATATGTATTTGTTATGTAACGATAGAGAGTATTACAAAGGTAATCTATATTATAATGCCCGTATACGTCTGTCCGTCTGTCCGTCTGTCCGCAAAATGGTAGCTTAGCTGCGACGGGCGAACCCGTGGATTTTTCCACGGGCTAACGACTAGTATGTAATATTATGCGCTATTACGTTGGTTATGGCGTATATGCAGAAAAAATATGTATTTGTTATGGAACGATAGGGAGTATTATAAGAGTAATATGCAATATTATGCGCTATTACGTTGGTTATGGATTATCTACAGGGAAAATATGTATTTGTTATGTAACGATAGAGTAGATGTGGGATAATGAGGGTTCACCTGTCGGGTCCATTGGTTGGAGTAATTCAATGATCGTGCGTCGGACTTTTTATGTCGATATGGTATGAAGCGGTATTAATTTATGTTGTACGTCGTGTGTCGAGACCACTTAGCCCGGTGCTAAATGAAGTCATTGCCAAATAAGGCTACTTGCTGAAAAAAACGGGGAAATCGGAAGTGAGGATAACAGTTCTTTAATTAGGCGAAAACATAAAATAAAAGATTATTTACCATGTTTTTCTTAAGAACATGTTCAGGCACCTAAGAAAAAAACAGCTATTATATCTTCAATAAGAAGGATAAGCAAACATCCACATATTGACTACAAAAAGATGCTTGCAATATCCGATTTTCGTGCGTGTTCCAAATATACCATGTGCAAGGAAAAACGGATAAATGTAAACAAAATGGCTGACCAGGTGGATGACAAGCTTGAAAAACTAAAAAGTTTTATGAAGGATGTGAAAGATATCGAAAAGAGAGACGAAGTTTTAACTAATGATAAGCAAATAGAAAGGCTAACAAAGCCAGGCTCTAAATATCTTAATTTAAATCCATATGAAGTACTACAAGTACGACCTGATTCTTCTGAAGAAGAAATCAGAAAAAGTTACAAACAAATGTCTATATTAGTCCATCCTGATAAAAATCCAAATGATAAAGAAAGAGCAGGAAAGGCATTTGAAGCAATAAGGAATGCTAACAAGCTTCTTCAAGATGAGGATCAAGTAAAAAAAATTAAACGTTTGCTGGAAGAGGCAGATGCAATGGTTCAAATAAATTTAAGAGATAAAAGGAAAGAGGTTAAAAAGATATCACCATTAGCAACAATACCAGAAGATGAAAGTCCTGAAGCATATGCTAGATTAAAGAGAGCAATAACAGCAAAACTATTTGCTGACAACGAAATAAAAAAACAGGAAGTGGTGGAAAGGCAACAACAAGAAAAAAAGCGTGAACGG
The DNA here is from genome assembly GCA_030067915.1 of Hydractinia echinata. Lineage (NCBI taxonomy): Eukaryota > Metazoa > Cnidaria > Hydrozoa > Anthoathecata > Hydractiniidae > Hydractinia > Hydractinia echinata. Next base: position 907,397 of record JASGCC010000071.1, read on the forward strand.
GAACACGAAATAGATGAAGAAGACAAAGCAAAAAAACAGAAAGAATTTGAGAAAAAGTGGGATGAAAGTCGAACAGGACGTGTTAATGATTGGCGGAACTTTCAAAAAAATGCTAAAAAGAAAGAGAAAAAGCACAGAACAAAGGCTTTTAAGCCACCCTCTATGAAACCAGAAAAAAGATAGACAAGTCAAATGTTTTGTATATAACTCTAAATGCATATTATGCTTATGTCAAATGTTGTATCATTTCTCAACATTCAAGTGGTGTTTGCAAGATATTTATTTTCGAACATCTATTCCTTAAAGCTAAATTGGAATTCTAATTCTGGTAATCAATTTTATAATGTCGAATTCTCAGGATGTTTTTACAACAAAATGTGGTCAAAAAACCTTCGTACTAGCCTATATGTATATATATTTTAAGACTAATAAACAATGAATGTTATTTCTCCCCTGGACAGTTTCTTTCTTGAAAAAATCTTGACAGTAGGCCAGTTTTCTGAAAATTTGATTATTTTTATAAAATATATTGCTCTTATAGTTATGTATGAATTTATTAACTCAACCATAAACTCAGTTTTAACCCTTGTAAACAACGCTGTTGTGTTTGTGGATGATGCAACTGCTGAAGTTCTTCATTGGTGCAATGGGCTTTCAAAATTACTAGATGCTGGTGCTTTGGCTATAAGAGACATAAAACATGCTAAGGTATAATTTTCTTTGGTAGATGAAATCAGCAGTTTCCATCAGATATCTCTTAAACTTCTGCTTACCTTTACTGTAGGAGTGTCTGGAATCAGAGAATAAATGTGTCTTCCTTATATCAACACCTCTGAATGGTCAAGTATCAAAATATATTCAGCGTATAGTAAAAAGTAGTGACTTTACTCACTGTATAATTGCATCATCGTTATCCAGTGAAATGAATGAGTTTATTTCCAATTCTACAAATCAGCTCGCAGCATTTGATAACTTCTGTCATCAGCTGAGGTTATGGATGCAGAATGAGGTATATTACTAACATTCCAAATAAATATGCACAGTCACAAGGAATCCGATATTTAAAAAATGCATTTAAACTTGTTGTTTTGATATATCTACATCTTTTCTAATTCAATTTCCTTCACTTCACAAATTTTGTTTGTCAAAATTATCTTACAATTTTATTAAGGTATACATATTTTATATACAATTATGAAAATAAGAAATATCTGGTCTTGTTGTAAATGATTTTCTCAGTGACTACCATGTACATTAGCATACATGCTTTGATTCTAACAGTTTGATTTAAACAGAAAACTAACTTCAGAAAAAAAGGCAACCCAAAGCTGAGCTAAATTGCTGCTGTTTTGCTAAACTAGTCGAACTAAGGGCATGTTTACATGCATTTTTTATGCCGGTATGAAACTTATGCCGGCATGAGTTGATATCGGTGTCTTCAGAAAAACCTACAACTGTTTACACGTCACAGCCGAAATGAAATTTCATGCCGGTCTTATTTCATGCCTGTCCTTAAGACCGAAATGAAATTTCATTTCGGGTTTATATGAGCATGATTGTATCGTGTGAACGTAAAATGTGTTCTGCGCCAGTGTGTTTCGCGCCGGTTTGAAATCAACTTATAATATGCACAAGTACTGCATACAGAAGCTGAATGATGCAGTAATCAAAGGTTATATGTTCGTTTATTGAAGAAAAAGTTATTTTGCCAATGCAATGGCCAGCATGTATTTGAGAATAAATTTTACGCTGGCATGAACATTACATGTAAACCAAAAAAATTCATGCCGACATGAGTTTCATATCGGGTACGTGTAAACGTCGCCTAAAAAGAGAAAGATTACATCGAATGGAGTGAAGTCATTATCAATTATAATGAACCGAGAACCACTACAAAAGAGCTCATTTAGTGCAAATTCTTTGTTCATTTACTGTAAAAACATTTAATAATGCAGAATTGATATTATTTATCCTCTTTGAAACATGCATTTTTAATTTTTTTAGTTTGCTACAACAACCCTTCATCATATACCATTTTCATGTTTTGAGGTTGTACCTGATTTTTTTATTACTCCAATACACAATAGTTTATTTCCAGTCCTGCCATCAGATGTAGCAAGGCTGCAAGCATTTCTTTACAGTAGGGTAAATACAGTAATTAACTATTTACGGAAATGTTTGTAAAGTTTTATTTGAGAAAGGTTAATTAAATTGTTCTATATCTTTCTGCTCCAATACTTTATTGAATAAATTTTATAATTCTTTAAAAAATTGAAATTGTAAAAATCTGCAATTGATCTTTAAAAATAGTTTGCCTGTGGGTCTAAAACCTTTTAATTGTCTGAAATTAATTGAGGAAACTTATTTAAAATGTTGTAAGGGCTAGGGCTATTTTAAATTATAAATTTTAATAAATTTTAATTAGGGCGATAAGAGAATATTTAACAATTTGGGAGATGTAGATGTTGGTTTTCTTCCACACAATATGCGGTGTCAAATAAAGGTAATGATATCTTTTTTATTTTGGTAATGTTAATTATCAGGTAATGTTGATTGATTATGTCACAATTTCAATTATCATGTTTATATTTTAGATGCTTGCCTCTACACTAAACAGTATGTTTGAATCAATGAGTATTCATGAGGATTGCTATGCTGTGGGACATTTCAGTAGACTTGTAGCCACAGAACTTGCAAACATGCCAGATGCTAGGGGAAGAAGAAAGGTAATTTTTAAAGCTTTTATTTTAAGCTGAGCAGAATTATTATAAAAAAAAACCTTTCTTGGTGAATAAAATAGCAGAAAGCTTAAAGGGATCCCGAGGTACTTTTACAAGTTGGACTCATCTGAAAGATTTGCATGAGAAATGCTAAATGATATATTTACTTTTTGTTAAAACTTCATGTAACTCCAGATATAGCTTTTTAAATATTAATTTTTCTTGTCGCTCGACCGCCATCTTAGTTATCTTCGACCTTCTTCTTCGTTAAAAATTTGCATTCTAGCTCCAGTCTTTTTTAGTGGCACGTGACCCTGTTACATATTATTTCAGTAGCGCTTTAATTATTACTGACTGCATAGCCAGAACATATACCTTCGCGCGGCAAAGTGAAACGAAAGCTCTCTCTTTTTAAAAAAAAATTAAAATAATTCTGCATAAAGTTCTTTACGAACGATTATTTTTTTTAAAAAAATAGAAATAATTCTGCATATGTTCTCACATAGCTGAGCAATCAAACGAAAAATAAAATGTGCATGATTTTTATTTTAAAGGACTTTTTATTTGAGACGCAAGTTGTGCATGATTTTTATTTCAAAGGACTTTTATTTGAGACGCAGGTTGTGAAAGTTACTGATCATTCAACATGTCACACATTTGTGTATGGTTTTTATTTCAAAAGGATATATTTTGTAAGGCAAATATAAGTAACAAAATATAAAGGTGTGACTATAAGCCCATAAAAAGTTATAGAGAAAGTTGAAGGGGGAAGGGAGAGGGGGCTGCATCACCCCTCCCCCTCCAGCACGAATAGGATCAAGGGCGGTTACAACCTTTGTAATTTGAGATGGCACTCGCATTTGCCGAGGTAATTACCGACATATTTTCAAAACATGTACCTTCGCGTCGGCAATTATTTGACATGGTAAAATCGCACATAAAAAGTCCCTAGGCCTTGTGCGATCAGACGTGTAAAAAATAGCCGAAGATATAACAACGGAAAAAAGTATTTGTTTTTCCACAGCATAGTTCAGTTGCCTCCTACGGCAATGCACGAACAACAAACTCTTAGAAAAAAAACAGTTAGTTTTGCGCTTCAACTGCATCATTAAAAACAGTTTGTCACCAATGTAGTTTGATTAAATCATTGCAGAAAACGCTAAAATATATTTAATAAAATGCCGTTTTTTCTGCATTGAACTTTAATATTTACGCAATTAACTATTATTATTTTACTTTTTATTTTTATTTGTTTTTTTCCGGTCAAAATAATATTTTTTATTTAGGAGGTAGCTAAAACATTTTTTGTGTTTGTTAAGTTTAAAAATTTAGAAGCTGCCACAGTATTCTAATAAGTGCGAATATAGCCACAGCAGTTATTAGTCGACGCTAAAAATGGCGAATTATGAGGGTTTCGTTAGACATTAATGTATGATGTATGCTTTTAAAAGGTCTAATCATGGAGGTGCAGAGCAGCGTTGATGTTAGACAGGATACCTGTCTCTCTTTTCTGCTTTCGCGCTTCGATGTCTGTCCTGCTTTTGTAACCCTGCTTATTTTAGCGCGCTATCGCAAAAGGAAAAAATGATGAGTTTAGTTTACTAGACTACGTTGATGTTTGCGCTACATATTGGAAGAACATCATAAAAACAAACTTTATTAGACAGTAAATTCTGCCTCTCTCTGTATCGTGGGATAAATTAAAGTAGTATTCTTTTCTATTGATTTTTTAATATTTTTTAGTAAAAAATATATCCATCTACTGAGTAACTTAGGCAACCTCGTCCCCAAGGATTGTTGAGAACAAGGTTGGCAATACTCACTTGAGCATCATACCCCGCCTAGGTCGACAGGTTATAGATCAGTAATTTTACAACCTGTTTGTTGAAATAAATTCTTTTAAATTTGAAATAAAAGAAATCATGCACACACCTGCTGCTAATATCTTATTTTTTTGTTTTATTGCTTAGACGGCTAGAATATCATGTTGAATTATTTTTTTTAAACAAAAACAAATCATTCGTACAGAGATCGATGTGGAAAGTACATTGGATTTTTTTAACTTTGTTGCCACAGTATATTAATTGTTTTTGGCTATGAAAGTCATTAATAATAGCGAGTGAAAGTCATTAATTTGTGAGCGCTACTGAAATACTATGTAATAGGGTCACGTGCCACTAAAAAGGACTGGAGCTAGTCTGAAATTTTTAACGAACAAGAAGATCGAAGCGGCCATCAAGGCGGCAAGAAAAACAAATATTTAAAAAACGATATCTGGGGTTACATGAACTTTTAACAAAAAGTGAATATGTCATTGGGAATAACTTATGAAAATCTTTCAGGTAAGTCCAACTTGTAAAAGTACCTCGGGATCCCTTTAAACTATCAAGAAACCTCAAAGTAATATGTTTAATTGTCTAAAATGCTTTGTCACGTGTTTTTTTTATTTACATGTGGCAAACATTTATTCCAAGAAACTTAAACTATTTTTGTGTTTTGAAAGTGCTATTTTTTAAGTTTCCTCGAAAAATTATTTTTTATTCAAGAGCACAGCGTTAATTAGCTTCCATTTGTGGTTATTTGTCTAACGATTTTTACAGTTGGCATCATCCAGAGCATCAATCGTTTTTGTGGACAGAACATTGGATTTAGTTGCTCCTATCAGTCACACATCAGATTGTGTCCTGGGAAGCATATATGAAATTCTTCCACTTTTGCGAAATCAGAATAATGATGTTGCCATTGACATGAAAATGTTATTCGCAGATGGAAAGTATGTATCTAGGCGTCAATATTTTTAAACAAAATATTTTTTGCAAAAGAAGCAAATATGTTTTAAGTTTCTAATTTTTCTTTCATTGCAGGGCGTATCCCTAAAATAAGACTGGGATATTGTCATTAAAAATGATACCAATATATTGAAAATATTTAGCATTAAAGTCACTATACACACTACATACTTTGCTTTTTTTACTTCAGCTCTACACCCAGTACATTATTTCCTGGATGTTTTGCCCATAATGAAGATGAAGAAGCAGAAAAAGCACTGCAAATGTTCATCAAGAAATCCAAAAAGGTTGGCTTGACTTTTTTAAGTTTTGAATGTTCTTATTTTTTGCTACATTGTTAGACTTGTTTATGTTTTATGAACCACATAAATAATTTTAATTTCAGGAATGTCTCAAATACGTATGTGAAAAGCTTAAAATTTTTTTGCATTTTGAAAATATTGTTGTGAAGAACATCGACGAGGGTGCTACATTATCCAATTTAAAAGCACTTTTAAAATATTTCAAGTAAGTTGAGTGTTCAATGTTTTTTCAAGAGCATTTTCCGCATATAAATATAAATGCTAGCGAAGGCCAGGATATTGATAAGAGTTTTAAAAACTTTCAAGGAAGTGCATTAATGTGCATTATATTTCAAAATATGATATAAAAAATATAATGCCATAAATTTTGATGATGTATGTTTCCATACCACCGAATGCTCTCTGTTTATAGGCTAAATGTAAATACACAAATACAGATTAGGCCTGACATGTGTCATATTTTTTACATGTTTCCTCAAATAATTATTTTGTTTGTTTATACGTTACCTCCATCATGTATTATGTAACTCCATCATGTATTATATCATCATGCATTCTAGTAAACCTTATGAGCTCCCAGTCTTTAGCCTTTAATTGAAACCCTCTGATAAAGATTTTGCCCGAACAAAACTCTGGATAAATCACTGAATTTTTTTTGTCCAATTTAGAAATAATATTCAGTTATTAAAAAAGTACAGTGGTGTGCTCCAATGTGCTGTAGCACTGGTAAATGCATTAACTGATACAGAGAATGAGCATTTGGATGAGCTGTTAAGTGCCGAAAAAGTAAGATATGGATATCCCTTTTTTGCAGGAAGGAATGTTGTGACATTGACTTCTATAAAAATTTACTATTGAGCAAATCGCAAAAATAAGTTCTACAAAAGACAGGAAGAATTAGTCAATTGCAAAGATTTCATATTAGAACTTAAAGAACCAATTACATTATCTCTTCAAAGTCAGAATTCTTTATAACAAAATCCTTAGATAAACAAAATGTGAAATACAGGGATTTTGCTGTTGAACTGCTCTTTATACTCAAACCCTTAGACAAGCAGCTTCAATCATCAAATACTGGCATTTTGACATAGAACTGACTGTTTTCAAGCCAATAATAAAAAGAAATTTGGTACAATTCTTTTCGCCTAACATTCAAAAATTTATGCCTTAAGTTTAACTAACTATTACTTGCTTATCTGCAGTTGTTTTCAATTGTATGGCAAGCAAGACCTAATGAGTTCAGGTCCCACTCTGTTGTCGTTGAACTTCAATTGAACAGTGTGCATGATGAATCATAATCAAGTCATTGGTGCTAACTTGTCTTCGATGACATTAAATCATCACAACTTTCAACAAAATATTTCTTTCGTTGTTAGGTTATTCTGTTGGATGTTGCATCAGGCGAAAGTGATCCATTTTCACAGATACTAAGGTTGTTGTCCAAGAAAGATAGCAAGAGGTACGAGAATGTAAAATATACATAAAGCAAGAGGAATCATTTAAGCTACAGCTTAATTACTTAAACTATCACCTAAATTGTTCAACTAATAAAGCTACTGATTGTTGTTTTAGATTCAGCGTTGTTGACGCTCTTATGTTTTGTCTGTTTATATACTCTGCTGGTGATGACGTCAGCAATACGTCTCCAGCTTATGAAGCAAAGTTGAAAGTAAGTACTTTAATGTGTTTGAATCGAAATGACACGACCCCCCTCCCTGCACTTTCCTGAACACAAGATTAATTCGTGATTTTTAGGAAGCTTTAATAAACATACTGATGGATGGTAACCATAAGGAAGATATTCTATTTCTTATTGGTAATAATCTTAATTTTCCTTTGCAATAATTTTGTTTTAACTTTATAAAAAGATCAGAAAATTGTGTAACAAGATTTTCTTACACTACTTTTGTGAAGTATAAGTATATTGCATCAACATAAGGTATACCACGAGTAGATTTTCCAAACAATTTCCAAACTTTTTGTTTTTATGGTTGTTTTTATAGTATTTTTGCATCTTCCTTCATTCTTTTGTGGGTTGCTGTACCGAAATTTCTTTTTGTTTTGTTTTAGGTGACCTTGATGCGAGCGAACGTCAAGTTAGAACACGTATGGCAGATATATTCGAACGACTTCGAGGTATTGGAGAAGCGCGGAAAGAAATGCAACAGTTAAGGTGGGTGTGGCCATTGTACAGGAATACAAATCACGTGGGAGGCTGTGCAGGCCTGTAATCTTTGCAGTATGTCTTTCATTTTACAGATCAGTGTTCCATAAAGACGACAATGGAGTTATGAAGTACAAACCGATAGTGGCTCAGATCCTTGAACTGATATTTGATCCTACGAAACCAGAACTTCAGGACATTGAATTTCGTTCCCACGGTTTTAAAGATTTCCTGAAAACCGGATTTGGGTAATTAAACTTTACAACAGGTGTTAAATGATATTTTTGATTTACTTATTTTATCCTCTGATATTTACTTTTGCTGTTATAGATTTTTCATGAATGTGAGCAAACCACGGCCAGAAGATCATCCCGTATTATTATTCGTTATTGGTGGCATCACGTGGAACGAAGTCAAGTGTGTGAAGGAAACCTTAGCGAAACTGAAACCAAACCAAAAGGTGTGTCGCAGCGTTTCCAATACATCTGAAATTTCTTATCTCCTTGTAACTGTTGTAAACTGCTTATAGTTGTTAAACGTAAGAAAGTCGCATTTATACCGTACTATATGCAACAGGCTTGGTGGCACCTTTCTAATGTGTTTATTTAAATGACTGGTTACCTATAAATTCTCTGATAAGTCTATGCGAAAACGTTTGGAATAAGCGTAGCTTTTTAGTTATTACCTTAATGGTACTAATTTTTTCTATCTATTTTCTTATTTTTCGTGGCAAAATTATGTACTCGCGAAATATTATTCAAGAAAAATTAATACCCACGAAATATAATTTTTTTGGTCTGCGAAAATTAGTACCATCATTGTAGAGTTCCCCGTCAGTTTTTCCGTCCTCTTTGAAAATTAAATGATAATTACTTGAACTCAATATCGTGTTTCGGCGTGTAGAAGGACTAAAAATTAATTTTTATTTTAGGTGACAATCGCCAGCACAAGATTACTGACGCCGTCTGTTACGCTCGAGCAAGTTTTGTATTTAGACAATCTTTACGTGGACGTAGACACATGATCAGATTTAGCGGAAAGAGATTGGAGATCTAGTTTGGTACATTCGGGGTGTGTTTACGTACAACACTCGGAAACACAGAAGCTCATGTGCCTGCTGAAAAAGAAGCTTTGTCCTTCAAGGACCCTGTGTTTTATACTTTTATAAAGCTTAGATTTTGTACATACCCATTTTGTGCAGATTAATCAAATATATTTATGACAGCAAATAAAAAGAAAAATAGCTATTACTCGTTGTTTTGCTTCTTGCGAATTCGTAATCCTGGTCGAGAACGCAATTCTATTTCTGCAGGTCTAGATTTTCTTTTCAGAGCGTTCAGTTACACAGGATCCAGATTTCTTTTGATCTATCTCAGCCTTCACAAAATAAAAATTTCATTCCGGTCTGTAGTTTATGCATGGTTTTGGACGAGAAATAAAAATGAATTTATAAAATTGACGCTTTTAAAATGTGATGGAAATCCTTGATAACTTAATTACATGGTGGTGAAGAATAACACCTAATTTCGGGAAATTTTACCACCCATTACAATTAATAATCAATATTAAAAAAAAAAATTGAAAAATCCCTACCCCACCGCAAGAGAATTTTTTTTCTCTAGAAAATATAATAAATCAAGGTGTTTTGTGTTCAAAGAAGATCCGATAATAATTTTTACCTCTCCCAGCTTTAAGGTACCTCGCTAGCTAGTTCAAAAAGCTCTAAATATTCGTACCTAAAGAAACTTGAGGAGGGACGAACAGCCGCGGATTGAAAATTCATGATGCCAAATTAATTTCAAAGACCTAGATACGCTGATCTGAAATGTCCTGTACAGTCTTTACTACTGTTTAGTTTTTGTAATAACTTGTTAGCAAGATCAAGTAAAAAATGGCTTTAAACAAAAAAGATATGCTGTTTTTATACATAGTCATTTTTCTGTTATAAAATACCAGTTTTTATTTTCATCCTTGAATGCTGAATAATTTTATAGTTTTAAAAAACAATGGAATATTTTTCTCTTTATTGTAATGGCCAGGCGTAAGTTAAGCTTACGAAAACACAAATTGGTTTTATAAGAAAGACCTTGAAATATTGTCTATGAATCTTTATTTTTTTAAAAAAATCTCGATCGGTTCTTAAGATTCTTGACTTAAAACTCGAGTCATAACTTATAACTCGAGTTATAACTTATGGGCATCAACAAATGTGTACATAAGCTAGCTCAAACAAACGTATCCATAACAAGCAGAAAGCAGAGAAACACTTCTTCCACTATTATTGAACTTTCATGCGAAAATTCATTATAAACCCAGTGAATTCGGAACAACGGTCGTAGTTATAACTCGAGTTACGTGTTATAACTTGAGTGAAAGTTTTGTAAACAAAAACGAACCCGCCATATTGCACGTTCGATTTGTTGTTGAAACTTTCCGGTTTGTATATTTATAAAATCTCACCACAGCAAACTTTATTGTTCGAAGATGGAAGCATATTGCGAAAGAGCAAAAAATGTCATTATTGCCTGTGAAAGATCCTTATTAAGTTCCAAGAAGTTTTAACGAAGATTACAAAATGCTGGTACTACGGTAATATGTAAAACATTTGTAATTATCTTGAGTTGAAGATTTTTTTTTTAATTTATTGGTAAGTACATCTCAAATTTGCTTCTTTTGGCCCCATACAGCAATGAAAACTTTGTAACAATGTCGCATAGATATTTAGTTATTGATAACCATTTATGAACATAGTATTTCTGTTTCGTTAGTAGTTAGCTATTGTAATAGATTTTGGGATTTAGAAGTTCAATAATTTTTATTCCCTCGCTTAAAATTTAGTTTGTGGCTGCCACAAAATAGTTTATGTTCGCCTCTTCTTTAAAAACGAAATTCGCATAACAATGGTGAACAACGCTAACAAAAAGTCAGATTTTTAATAAATTTCGTGATGAAGATTTCTAATGTTTTTTTGTACCGTTTGTTCTTCTCATGAAAATTCATGAAATGAAAAACTTCATTTCGTTAGAAGATTTGCGAAAATAAATCCAGGCATAAAAACGGTAATTTTGCTGCATTGTTAAGATTGATCCAACATAACCGTGAGAAAATGTCAGTAAAAAAGTGACTAAATCAGATATTTTTACCGACTTAATTATTTATCTTGCTTTTCTTTTTTCTAGTGCAATAAGAACAAAAAAGCCCAACAAAAACAAAAATAAGCAGAAAGGTTAAATAGTTTCCCGGTTGCACTTTAAGTTACAATTGTTATATAAAAATAAGAAATTAGTAAATTTCTTTGAATGTATCCCTTTGCATGTATATTTTGTTCTCCATTCCAAAAATTAGTCAGCAAAAAATGACATGCTGGTTAAATATTCTCCAAGTGACTGATAGTTTTATCATTTAAAAATTGATAGCTTAGATGAAATTAGTCCCAAGTGCAAAAAAGAAGCAACGAAAAATAAACTATAATTTTTTACTGATCATAAAATTACACAAAAGAAGTGTATTAACAAATTTTAAAAAAAATATAGTGTAGAAAAATTAACAAATTGCACAACTAGATTATAACATTAACCCGAAATCACAACACGTAAAGAATAATAAGAATTGTATGCAGTAAATAATTGTAATGTCTGGATTGTAAAAGTTGTAAAAATAGATGGCTGCTTGAAAACATTTCTGGCAAAACATCGTTTAAATGTACACAGCATTGCTGATAATTAAAAGGGATTGATTTGGCTTTTTACGCGATTCTTAGCACCTCAAAGTGGAAAAATGTCAGATTAGCGTAAGTTTCCCATAAAATTTAAAAAAAATATTCTTCGTTGTTTTTACATAGCATCCAACGATGACAATCCATTTTGTCAGAAATTTTAAGAAAGGAAGTACAAAAGCCCAGATTTCTTGGGAATTTCAATTTACTAAGTGCTGTATTACTTAAGGTAGACCTTAATAATTTAAAACACTTTTGCGCGAGTTTAAACAGGGTGTCTAGCGATTTTGCGAGATCAAACTCATACAGGGTCATTTACTTAGTAATATTGTTACTTTTCAGGGTTTTTTGAGGCTTTTAAATGAATAATTTTACTCTTATAAAATCTTAACATAAAATACATTAATGAAACTGCCATAACTTTTGTTGTTGTAATAACGGATCGTTTTGCATGGCTGATTGGCGTTTAATTTACACCAACCAACACTGAAAATATATATATGTATAACAGTTAATTTTATGATTTCGAAAAAAATTAGTAATTTCGCGGAACCAATTGGGTTTGTACAACAGCTCAGCGCGAAAATGTCATAAAGCAAGGTATTGCGTTGAGTCTCAAGATAAATCCCTTCGTAACAATACATGAGAAAAACAGGTCCATTTACACAAATAAATCATTTGGTTGTCTGCCATATTACAATACCTATAATAATGGCTACAACTAATAGAATGGCCAGAATACAACACATCTTTTTTCGAGATGCCTTCTGATAATGTTTCGCTTTTTCCAGCTGCACGTTCGCTGTTTCGACATGTACTGCAGCGCTATCGACATTCGCTTCGATACTGTCTGTAAAATAGAATTAAGAAAACCGTAACTCTTTGTACTTTACACAAGCGCAATACAAAAAACAAATAAGCAAACTCCAACTGGTGTCAATTCACTTACCTATTACGTCACCTTGCTCGTGCACCATTATGGCAAGATCTTTAAATATTTCGTTTACGTCGACAATGTCGGACTAAGTAAAGAGAAAACCATGGGTGAGAAAAATCAGGCGACGACTTCTAACTTACTAGCATGAAATAATGATGACAATATTGTGAACAATCGAGGCTAGTTGTTTCGAAAATATCTGGACAACACGGTGATAATGAGCTTCGACAGGTTCCACGAAATATCTACACTGTTTGTTCACATTCGAAAGTAGTAAGAAATACATCCGTTCGCGATTTGACAGAAATGCAAACAAATCAAGATTACGCAAATATTATAAGAGATTAGAACTTTCAAAAGTTTGACCAAATAAGGAAAATCAAGATCGACAGCCTGTGAAATGATTAAAATATATAACATTATAAAGCTGCTTTGCTTACCTCAAGTCGGCGAAGGGCTTCTTCTCTCTCCCTGATCATATCTATAGACAATTCTGCTTCCGCTTGCACTTGCATTTGTGGCCCTCTAGACATAAAACATAACCTGTCCAGGTTAAACTTCGAAAAACTTATCATTTTTGTCTCATCAAATTAGCAGCAGACAAGATAAAACGACATTATTATATATTCAATGCTACAATACCTGTCGTGGTTCATTGGACTAGTGTCGCGATGCTCCTACAAATAAAAAAACATATTTGACTATATTAATGGCTGTTCTAGTCTTTATTACTGTGTAGTACATTAAACAATATAGTAAGTACTGAAGTGTTGCATCAAACCGAATCAAAATTTCAGTTAGGGAGCATTCCAGCCAATATAATACAAAAACAAAAACATACATAATTTTGGAATCCTCGTTCCATTGACTTTGCTCTTGCACGTTGTACGCTGGCTCTCTCCTTCTCTGCAGCAAGCTAAATCAGTTGAAATGATTCTTATTGACTGTACGTATTAATCAATCTCTCTATATATATATACACTCCCAGCCTCTTTTTTCTATTCAGATGGCAACACTTTATTCTGTTCCGCAATGCAACAGTTAATAACAAGCATGGCAAAAAAAGTGTTTATTCGTAGTTCACATGGATGTCTTACCCTTTGCACTTTCTGAAAATTATGAAGCACATTTGAAAAGTTTTCTTGCAATTTATCTTGTTGGATCTTTCGTTGGCGCTATAACAAATTCATGGATTATTTCAACATCATTTTTCTTATTCATCTGGGTGTTCCTAACTATACACTCTTACAGAAAATATCCAGGTTTTGTTAAAACAATAAGCATATGTTAAGCAAACGGAGAGACTCGGTTCATAATTGCATGATTAAAAAGTCATAAGTGGCAATTTTGTTTTATGAAAAGTAAGTAATTTTAATCCTTAGAAGATTGTAAAAATTAAAGAAATGTTTCCACCTTTAGGGACATTTTTCTTGTCAGTTCTTTTTCATAAAACATTGTAACCTAATATTTTTCAAAATAAGCAGAATGGCCTGTTTACCAATTTATATATGCTTCCAAAAAACATGCCAGCATTGAACAACTTATTGAGAAAAAAAATCAAATGAGCATTCCTCATACCTCCATAACAATTCTATTGGTTATGAAAATGTACGAAAAGATTCACTAAAGAATATTTTAAATTTTTAACTTCGTTTTATTTTTACTAATTCTATAGATATTTAACAAAAAGTCACAAAAGCCGAAGATCATTTTTCATACCACTTCAGTTGGACTGGTAGTGTGCAATTGACTTAGCTGCTTCAAAAATGTTGACGTTTCCTTCACGACGCGGTTGGATTCTTTTTGTTCGTTTTGTCTAAATGTAATAGGTTGAAACAGATTCATAAAGAATATGCTACAAAAAAGACCACTTTGTTTTTGCATTTACAAGGATCAAAAAACTAATATCAACTAATATAAAGAAATGCTTTGTTTACAGGAAAATAATGAATCCTAAATTTGGGTGGATGTTTCTCTTCTGTGTTAAATAACAGCTGTCGGGATTTTCCTCATTAAGTGATGCATTAATTTCCATGTTTATCCTATTTTTTAAATTTTTTAATAATTATGATACTAGTTCAATCTCAGAGTAAATGGAGAGCAATTTGCATTGGTTGGAAAATAGTTCTACATCTTTCTAATAATTTTAAAATAAATTGATCATTGTGTATACTCACAGCCTGTCAAAAAGTTGAGGTACATCTTGAGATGTTCCAATCTGATTCACCATCTGTTGAATCGCAGCAACTAAAAAGAAATGTGTGCATTTAAGAACACACCAAATGTTTGTGTGTTAGCGAGGAGTAACCTAGGAGTTTCATCATAAAATGATAAACAGACATTCCAATATTTACTTGTGGGCACTCTCCACATAGATCATATTCAATTTTATTTAGTACTATGAACAAATATTTAGCACTAGATTGCTGTGCAGACAGTAGTATGGCTTCGGTTTTTTAGAGTGACCCAGCATTTACACAATTACATGTGCAGCAAAGGCAAATAAAAATATATACCTTTTACAAAGTGAACAGACACAGACAATAATAACTATATATTTTAGGCAGATGTTCGACCTTGCCAAATCAATCATGTGCCATTGCCAGACAATTGACAATGGTAAAAGTCAAGAGTCAGTCAAAATCTGCCATCCAAGTTTAATATTTTAAAAGGTGGGGGTGAGGTGGGGAAGGGTGGGGGTGAGGTGGGGAAGGGTGGGGGTGAGGTGGGGAAGGGTGGGGGTGAGGTGGGGAAGGGTGGGGGTGAGGTGGGGAAGGGTGGGGGTGAGGTGGGGAAGGGTGGGGGTGAGGTGGGGAAGGGTGGGGGTGAGGTGGGGGAGGGGGGGGGGGTTAATGAAAGTTTTTTTACTTACTTTTTCTAGTTAGAAGTTGGATGTTATTGCTGACACAATTTGACAGCCTTATGTATTCGCTATCTCCATTTCTGCTGCTGAACCCTACAAAAGAACCTAAAATACGTGAGTCACTACAATTATAAAATCTTAGTTTAATCTAATTTTTAGAAAAAAAAGATCTTATACTTTAAACTGTCAAACGTAGTACAGATGTTTTGTAATTAAAATCTGCAATCCAGAAAACCCAATTAAAGCAAAACAATTGTAAAGTGGTTATAATGCGTCTTATGTTAGCAGGGTTATTTTTAATACTTTAGATGATATTCATAAGGGTAACAGAAATAATTAAAACAATGCAATATATAAGAAAGAGAATTGAAGATGGAACTTAGACAGCAACAAAAACATGAATCATTTACAGTGATATAGAAACCTAAGTGTCCCTACCTCCTGATTCAACACCATATCCAGATTGATACCCTTGACCTGACCCAAAATCACCTCTTGACATACTTTTTATTCTTCCTCTATATATATATTAAACAAAAAATATAACAAATGCCTAATTATATAGATGATATCTGACATCTAAACAAAACAGAATAGTTGTTACAGTTTCCCTCTTCAAAAAACTTTTGCATACTCAAGGCCATATGATTTGTAATGAAATACTTCCATCTTTGAAGACTTATACATTATATACATGTCTAATTTTTCGCTAAATTTTAATGGAAATCAATTTTTAATTTTTATATACTTTAAAATACTTAGAATTTTTTACGATTTATATAGTATGCTACTAAAAGTACATTCCCCATAGAACTGTTTTAATAAATTTAATAAATTGTTAATTGCTATGATTGTGAATCAAAAACAAAAATAACAACATGCTATGTATAGAAGTATATTTCTCTTGTTTCATACTAACTACACTTGAGTTTGGGGAAAGGGGCAGGATGTCAGGTACCAAGGAGGCCAAAACCAGATGCATTATGTTTCCAACCATCTCGTGGAAATGTCTAACTCACCTGGGATGTCTCTCTCGTGGAAACACCTACTTCTCTCGTGAAAACACCTACTTTTCTCGTGAAAACGCAACCCTCTCAGCGAATTTCGTGGAAACGCCTACACTCAGCAAATCTCGTGGAAATGCTTACATCTCAGCAACTCTTGTGGAATTTCCAACATCTCAGCGAATCTCGTGGAAATGCCTACAATCAACAAATCTCGTGGAAATGCCTACCTCTCAGCAACTCTCGTAGAAATGCCTACATCTCAGCGAATCTCGTGGAAACGCCTACATCTCAGTGGCTCTCGTGGAACCACCTACATCTCAGCAAATCTTGTGGAAATGCCTACTACCTACTATTGTGCAACTCATTTGTTAGGGAAACAAACGCATCTTCATCCCATTTGGCTGACAAAGGAAGCCCGACATCCTCACCAACGCATCACACCCTGGAGGAAAAACTTGGTAACCACGAGCAGCCAAATTAGATCACCACGAAAACCTTGAGGCAAGAGCACTGGTATAAGCGAGCCTGTGCCTTTGATGCCAATCGATCCATCCATCTGGTGTTTTAGATCATCCAGCATTGTTGAACGTTGTTCGTCGTAGAAAAACCTCTGAGGCAAATATACTGGTTTCGTAGGTGTTTGTCTGATGTGGAATGATGGCCCAATTATCGTGTTGATATGGTTATGGTTGATTGTAGGAGTGATTGGTTCAATAACAGTTGTAGACATCTATGCCATGCATGGGTAGGTGGGTGGGCAAACCACACTGTCAACAATGAATGATAGGGGGAACTAGTTGACTTTAGCTGCTCCTATTTATTGACTATGACAGCTAAGGTAGGCAAAGCAATCTGGGAGCCTGGATCTACCACAGTCCTTGGCAGCACCTTTAGAGCCTGGGATAAGGAGAACACTAATGTCCATGCCCTGCGACCACCCCTCACACTGGCCTACCATCTTGTATTTGGATAAACATTGTGCTTCTACTGACACTAGAGTACTGGATGCCATATCAAAATTCAAGCCTCTCAACAGGCATAAGGGCTAGCTTCAGCAACCGCAATTAACATGTGGTGAACTGTAGGTTCACCACCATGTATATATATATCTTGTATATATTATATAACATCAAGAAAGGGTAGAAAGTTATTCAGACTGTATATTCTGCCAGTAACTTCAGACTAACCTGGTTCGATATTCCACCGGTACCAGCAGAATATCATAAAATTTATTCTGCCGGCAGTAAACTTTTCTGCCAAAAGCTTTCAAAGTGTGATCTCAGTAATGGCAGTTGATTTAATCACAGAGAAATTAGAAAAAGGGTTGTAGGTTGCAGCCTGCTTACTTTTTTGCTTCTTGCACATAAAGAATTTCTTGGTGGATTAGCTAGCATTTACAAATGCTTCTTAAAGAGCAGAGAAGGTTAGAAAGTGTGAACTAAATTTCTTAAATATTCTGTCAGTAGTTCAGAATAAATACCCTAGTTTAGACTGCTGGTAGTTAGTACCAGCAAAATAAATACCCCACTTATTCTGCTGGTACTGGAAAAGTATCAAAGTTTAAAGTTATTCTGTTCACATTCTGGCATAAATGCAGGGATGGTTATTGTTTCCTTTAACAAGGATTAAAGGGGCTTTGTGGCTTCCCAAAAATGAATGTAAAATCTTTATCTAAAGAATTTTTTATGTTTTGACATTTAACTACACTTAAGTATCTCTTCTAAATGAATCTAACCAGGGAGGGAAAATTGATCCTTAAAAATACACCTCTTCACAGTTTAGGTTCTTCGCTCATTTTCTGTATTGAAAAAAGGACATAAACAGAGAGAGTGAATTTAATAAGGCTTTGGCTATGGAAATTATGAAATACGAAGATTATTTAACTTTTCTTCACGGTCAGAGCCTTAATTCATAACAGTTACTTCCTTTATTTAATTCTCAATAAGAGCGTTGTAACAAAAAAAAAGATTTATTTAAACAATGGCGATATAGCTAGCTATAGCTAGCTGAAACTGTGAACTCCTGTATTTAACTCTTGGTTAGCCAGCTATAGCATTTCCCTCCTTTCCCGTCCCGTCATCTTCATGTCTTTTGGGCAGTTAATAGATTAAGATTTTCAGCATAAGGTTTCCTCCACAACAAAAAAATAGTTTATGTATGTGAAATTTAGAATGAAAAAAAAAGTTAGGTACATAAAAAGAAAATCACACCACCGGCCGACGGGCCGACACGATTGCAATGTATAACACCGTTCAAAATGCGATCTATCGACTCTCTTATTTATTGTATATAGAATATATATACTTCTGTATGCCTCTATATGCTTCTATGTTCTTCTATATGCCGCTATACGCTGCTACATAAACTCCCTAAGACTATATAGGTCTTTCATGCTGAAACGTAACTACTGGAGTTAACGCTCTTAGACTATACTAGATCCTAAGTATAACTGAGGTACCTTGAGACTGTAACGAAACTACAGGAGCTAACATCTGAGATAAACTATAAAAAGCAACCTCGTCCCCAGGGTCTTGTGGTCCCGTTATTACGGCAAAATGCCCTGGGAACGAGGTTGTATAAAAAGCCTAATTAATAGTAGCTTTCGTACCTTAAACCTGTCACGCACTCGGCGCATTTTATATACCTTAGGCTATATAATGTGTAGAAAGCCTATATGCTCCCTAGAGTCTTTACTTTAGAGTCTGTACTTTACAGTCTTTACTTTAGAGTCTGTACTTTCGTGTTTTTCGAAATTGTTAGAACGAATTATGTATAACAGGCTCTATACATATCTTACAGATAATAAAATGCTTTACAATAAACAATTTGGGTTTCAAAAGAAACACTCAACCGATCATGCTTTGCTTAACTTAGTCAACGATGTTACTGATGCATTCGATAGAAATTTTTTCACTCTTGGGGTATTTATTGACCTTTCTAAAGCTTTTGACACAGTAAATCATGAAATTCTTGTGACAAAGCTTGAATGCTATGGTGTGACATAATAATCTCAGTCGGTTTAAAGATTACTTGACAAACAGAAAACAATGCATACGTTACAGTACAAGCACAACTGAACAAAGAACTGTGACTTGTGGAGTCCCACAGGGCTCAATACTTAGACCGCTTTTATTTATACTATATATAGTATGTATATATATTTTCGTCAGGAATAATTTTTTTTGTACATGTTTGTTCGTGTTTACAATCAAATAATGACTGGAGCAAGTAGAAGACATATTTTGTCTTATCATCAAGCCCCATCTAGTTGAGATAGGTTAAAGAGGAGGTTAAAATTAACGTAAAGAAAAAATAATTACAATACCTCTAGAGTTGTAAAAAATTACAACAATGTGATACTAAAAATATTGCGAATAATCTAAATCATTAAATAACAAGAAATGTTTTTTGTCTTCATCTAAGATTGTGTTCCATAATAATGGCCCACGAGAAGATATTGAATATCGAGTGGTCACTAGAAAGGTCTTTGGAATGTTAAAATTGTTCATTGAATATCTTGTGTCATGCCTGTGTTTTATTTCTAGAAACTGATTTGTGAAGGCCTTGGGTGCAATGCCATATCTAATTTTATGCATAAATAACAAAACCTGGTGTATGTTCAGTTCATAGATACTCAAGGCCCTTATTTTTCTCAATAACGGTTCCGCTGTGGTGTATCTGTCCTTTCCAAATATTATTCGACATGCGTGCTTCTGTTTACTGTAAATTTTTGTAAGTTTCGAATGATTAGTGCTAGCCCAGACAATGTTACAATATGTTAAGTAGCTGTGAATAAATGTAAAGTATAAATTTTTAAGACAATGAAAATTTAGTAATGGCTTCGCTTTGTATAATATTCCAATATTTTTGGAAATCTTATTCTCTACTGTTTGTATATGGCTTTTCCAAGACAGGTTTTCGTCAATAAGAACACCTAAAAAGTTTAAAGAGCTTTCCCTTTTTATGCTAATTTCATTTATACATAGATCTGGAAGTTTTAATGGCAAGTCGTCTGATTTAGACTTTTTGCAGAATAGCGTATATTTTGTTTTATTTACATTTAGGGACAGTTTGTTTGCTTTAAACCATTCATTAATACTACTCAGTTCTTTGTTTACCGTATTAAAGAGTTTGTGAGCGTAGAATAAGTTAGTATCATCTGCAAAGAGAATAAAGTTTATAAGTGTCGATGCATAAGGCAAATCATTAACATATATTAAAAAAAGGAGCGGTCCAAGTATAGAGCCCTGTGAAACTCCACATTTCACATTTTTGAGTTCAGTCGTATGATTACCGTGAGGAATACATTGTTTTCTGTCCGTAAGATAGTCTTTAAACCAAAGTAAGTTTAAGTCCTGTACTCCGTAATATTGCAACTTTGATAGTAGAATTTTGTGGTTCACGGTATCAAACGCTTTTGAAAGATCAATGAACACCCCAAGTGTAAACATATTTTTATCAAAACTTTCTGAAATTTTATTTACCAGTTCGCTTACCGCGTGATCTGTAGAATGACCTTTTTGAAACCCAAATTGCTTTATGTACAACATATCATTATCAACAAAATATTTGTAAATTCTATTGTAACGCGTTCTAAAATTTTAGAAAAACAAGGTAGTACTGAGATAGGTCTATAATTAGTAAGATTGGTGCGATCTTATAATATAAATGATCTACATTATGCTTCAAAGCTTTTAAATTTTATATTATTTGCTGATGATACTAATATCTTTTACTCACATAGGGATATCAGCACTCTTTTTAAAATAGTGAACAGAGAATTAGAATATTTGGACGAATGGTTCAAAAGTAATAAACTTTCGTTAAATGTAGATAAAACAAAATATATATGCTCTATTTTATAAATCTTCTAAAATCGATGACATACCTCTTAAGTTACCAAATTGAATTTTTAGGTGTTTTGTTAGATGAGAATCTAACATGGAAACAACATATACATGCTGTTGAAAGTAAAATTTCTAAAAATATCGGATTAATTTCTAAAGCTAAACCTTTCTTGAATTTTACATCTTTGTACATAGTTACCTAACATATTGTAATATTGTATGGGCAAGCACGAACAAGTCTAAGCTGAGTAAACAGAAACATGCCTGTAGGATAGTTTTTGGTGTAGATAGATACACATCATGCGAGCCTTTATTAAAAGAACTGGAAGTTTTAAACATCTATAAACTTAAAATCCAGCAGGTCTTAGTTTTTATGTTTAAGATAAAAACTGCTTCCTGTCCGTTAGTCTTTGCTGAAAAATTTTCTTTTATCGAACATAAATACGACACGAGATACTCTAAAGATATCTTCCCCAGGTTACCATATTTGTTTATATCTTCCCCAGTCCTCTGGCTGCTCTTATTATGTATTTATATTCTCGCACATGTTAGTTTAGACTTCGTTCTTTAAAAATATAGTCACGTTTTAAAATAAAGTTTTATTTGTATCCGAATTTATCTGGAAATTCATTGGAGCCCTCGGAGAGATACTTTGCTTATGTATCTATGGTTTTATTTAGTGGTTTTTAGTTGTCTTATTTTTATTGGTTTGGTTTAAAGTTTGGTGTTGTTTTGATTTTAAAAATGGGTGATTTCGCGAAGTACAACAAAGTTAGAAAGTCTGTTGTTAGAACTGCAAACAAATTAATTACAAGGGGAGAGACAATTATATCGTCATATACCGATAATGTTGCAGATGTTCGTCAAATTGAGTCGATCCGTGATACTTTGATGGAAAAAATAGCGAAAGTTGCAGAACTAAACGAGTCGATTATGGATTGCTTGACAGAGCAGGATGATATCGACAAGGAAGAAGATTCTAGTACGGAGGAAATGATGATGTTAAAGGATAAACTTCGTCTGTTTGAATCATTTTTAGAAAAACGATCAGCCAAAAAAGATTTTTCTGAAGCAGGAAGCACTTTCAGCCACAGTAAACTAATAAAATTGCCTCGCTTACATTTACAGCCCTTTGATGGGCATCCGGAAAACTGGTCGACTTTCTGGGATAGCTTTGAATGTGCCGTACACACTAATGACGATATTTCCGACGTTCAAAAAAATGACCTATTTAAAAAATCTAGTAGAAGGTCCCGCTGCAAGTTGTATCGCTGGGTTTAGACTTAGCAATGAAAATTATAAAACCGTCGTTGATTTACTGAAAGAGAGATATAATAATAAACAGTTGCTTATTTCAGCACATGAAAAAATTACTGAAACTTAAACAGGCGAATAACTTAACTAACATAGAAACATTGCGTAATGTATTTGACAACGTTGAGAAACAATTGAGAAGTCTGGAAAATTTAGATGTCACGTCTGAAAATTATGGTCCGCTATTAATACCGGTACTTATGTCGAAACTTCCAGAAGAGCTTAATTTAATTATTAGTCGTCAATTTAACGACAAAGATTGCTGGGATATGAAGTTAGTTTTAAGAGCGTTAAAATCGGAGATCGAAGTTCGTGAGAAATCTGCATATTCTTTTCGAACCGTGATCTTCCGCACAATCAGTATCAGAACAATCAGCATAATTATCGCAATCATCAGAATAATCAGAATAATTATAGATGCATATTTTGTGACAAATCGCATAAATCACAGCAATGCCGAATAATCACTAATTTCGACGCAAGGAAAAACGTGTTACGTGACAAGAAGAGATGTTTTGTTTGTTTGAAAGGTGGACATTTAGCCAAGTCTTGTTATTCTAAGATTAGTTGTTTAAAGTGTTTGGGTAGACACCATGTTGCTATTTGTGATAAGAAAAGGGACGTTGACCAAGGTCGTAGAGATAAGGATGGAACCGAACAAGAAAAAACAGAAAATGTTGCTGGTGCCACTTCGTTGGTTACAAGTTCAAATTCGCTCGACATTCCGAGTTCCGTTATGTTGCAAACCGCTAAAGTTAAAGTTGTTAATACTACTGATCCTTCAAAAATTGAGAACACGAGAATTTTGTTCGATAACTGTTCCTAGTTACATATCGCCAGAGTTATGTGAAAAATTGCAATTAAAGGTTGTTGGTAAGCGTGAGATTTGCATCCGTATTTTTGGTAAACATTCGTTCAAAGAAACTTTAGATAGGGTGCAGTTTTCAGTGGAGTATAGGTAATCTTCGAGTCGGTGAGTTAAGCTGGATTTCCATCAGTGCGAATTCTCTTATCGCTCTGGCTTTTTTTACCCATTGATCTTTTTTCGCACTAGTGGAAATTGCAGAGCGACACTTTTTTTGCTCTTATCGCCCAATTTCAGTGCGATAGTCAGAGCGACAATTATCAAAAAGTTTTGATATTTATCGCTCTGAGTTTTCGCCCAAAAGTGCAACTTCAAAGAAATACCGAATGTCCATTTAAAAAAATTGAATAGATTCTATTGAAATTTAACTTCAGCACATGCTTACACGTGTTGAGTACAAGAAATAGTTTCATATGTGTTGTGAACCGAGCAGTGTTGTAAAAAAAGTTTTTATAAAATGGGAAAAACAAATAGGTGCGACTTAAGGGAAGATGAATATTTAGCAGAGGCTGTTCGAAATTTTTCATGTCTGTACGACAAAAGTTGCAAAGAGTATCGAGAAAAAGATCGAGTGGCAAATGCTTGGAAGAATGTTGAGGAGGAGTTAGGATGTGAAGAGGGTAAAGTTTATCCTTGTTTGTCAGTTCAATGCGCTACATTTTTGCGCTGTTAAAACTTGAGCGTATTCAGCTTGTTCTAGTTTGGCGTAAGTAATTGTGTAAAGCAATTGCTCCGAGCGTAAAATTTTCAACATTTTTTACCGATGCTTTTATTGGGCGGCTAAATATTCTCCATCTAGCCCGCAATAAGCCGAACGCGTTTTCAATAACACGCCTGGCACGAGAGAGGCGATAGTTATATACTCTCTCAGGCTCGTTCAGCTTGCCAGGATATGGGCGCATCATATTTTTCTTTAAGGGGAAAGCTTCATCTTCAACTAGAAAATAAGGTAATGGGTCAAATTTACATCCAGCTAGTGACGTAGGTGGTGGGATTTGAAGGGATTGATTTTCCAGTTGCATTCCAATTTGACTCTTTGATAAGACACCACAGTCGTTGTTACTTCCATATTGTCCTACATCTACGAGAATAAAGTTGTACTTAGCATCACATACTGCTAACAGTATGATGCTGTAGAACCCCTTGTAATTGTAATAGAGCGATCCTGAATTGGGAGGGTTTTCCATGGCAATATGTTTCCCATCGATTGCCCCTATACAATGTGTGAAATTCCACGTGTCTTCGAATTCATTTTCGATTCTTAACCACTCTTCTTTGGACATAGGGGGTCTTACATATTCGCTTAGGTTCTCCCAAATTGCTGCAGCTGTTTCAGACAGAATTCGTGAAATAGCACTCGCGCTAATGCGAAAGTTGAATGATAGAGATTGTTGAGAATCTCCTGAGGCAAGATAACGTAAAGTAAGAGCCAAGCGTTCAGCTGCAGGAATTGAATTTCGAAAATTTGTGTCTCTTTTTTGGATTGATGGACCTACCAGAGACAATAAATGTTCGAATCTATCAGGAGACATTCGAAGAAATCTATGAAATAAAATATTAAATAAAGTTTCAAAGAAAGAAATAAAAGAAATGCTCTCCATAACTATCAAAAAGGAAGCAAACTTGGAACTAAAATTTACTAGATACCTAAAGTAAAATTCTCTATCGTGCAATTTCATTTCTTGAAGCAGTTGATTATATACACTCCTTTCAATTCTCTTTCTCTATAAATTTGACGAACCCAAGAAAATGGCGATTTTCTTCGTCTCTTTTTCCTTATACTTCTAATGTCTATTAAGGCAGCTACAGCTTCTTCTTCTTCTGAACTGTCTGCCATCTTGAAATGTGTGTGTTCACATAAGAAAATTTCGCACAAAAAATAATTTGTATTGGCATGCTATCGCACTGAAACTCATTTGCAGCGTAGAACTCCTGTCGCACTAAAATTTTGTGTAATTTTAGAGCGATAGAAAGATTCGCACTGGTGGAAATCCGCCTGTGAGTTCGCGAGTCGCGAGTTGGTGAGTTCAAAAAATATACGGCTGCCGTTTTTCATGTGGTTATTTTTCCGGAAAAATTTTTTTTTATCGTTCAGAAGATTCGGTATCAAACAACTTTCTGACGTGCGATGATTTCGAATGGGATAATCTGCATATTTAGAGAGAAAAAACCATAAAAAAATCTTGGAATCGCTAAAATTCGTTGGACTGGAATATTTTTAGTATTTATTAGCTGCGAAGATTTTTATGCTCAAATATATTCTGCAGAGTGTGTAAAAGAAAAAAAAAGAAAATAAAGCTCACTCTTCTTCATCTAGCTTGATCCTTTTTTTCTCGGGCGGGAGAGGCGGATTTTTTTTCTGAACTAATAACAACAACATCCTCCTCGCTATCTGAGATAAGAAGTACCTAAAATTGTTGTATAATGATTCAAATTAAGGCTTGTTTGAGAAGTTACGGAATTGTAGGAGGCGATTTATTTAAACCGAAAGGTACCTCGTGTGATTCATTTTCTTGAAACGCGAAAAATAGGACGGGTTTTAGAAATATATATTAAAAGGGAGTACATAAATTACCAGTTAAATCAATGATATCCATTACGGTTGTGAACAAATAGTAAAAAAGTGTTTCGAAATGAAAGACTTCGCGTTTCTTCTTTAAGGCTGCAGGAGAAAAGGACCAATTTGCGCAGTGCTTCTCAGAGATATCGTGCTCGTATGATAATTTCGTCTTCAGTTTCTTCTCCCCAAATGGAAGCGCACTGACTGAAAAGGACCTGGGCCAAAGTTGGTAAAAAATTCGATCCAGTCTTCTCCTAATAGAAGTATCTGTTAATCTCCCCCTGGCAAATTGCCCATATTGAAGAAAATCTTCACTATGTTTAAATTCAAGGGGGTAAAAGGTGATCACTGATACGTTTCTTGCTATTCGAAACCATGAAGGGAAGAGATAAAAGAACGCCGTATTTGATTGAAGGAAACTCAGTATAAATTTTTAATGAGAGGAAAAAAACAGAAAAAAAATTATATTTTTTATATTCTTCTTTATATTTTTTACAACTCTTCGCCACTTTTTCACCACTTTTTCGAACTCGTCGCTTTGACATAATTGCCACTGAACACCTTTCGTTGATCACGTCTGAAGATATAATGTGATGATGATATAACACGGCTGTTTCAGCGGGCAATATTTCGGAAACTCAGACTGCGCATGTCTAAACATTTTTTTGAATTAGGACTGGAGCGAGATCCGTTAAAATGTAAACATATTTTAGGCTAGCTAACCTTTATTTGGATACAGCTTTATACCCATTAAACACACTGAAACCTTAAAACTGAGATTTGATAATAAAAATTTATTCATTTATCAATAAAATTTTGAAAAAATTATTAAGTTTCATTTGTTTATCAGCTACCACAACAAGCTTAGATTTTATGTCTCTTTTTTAATGAAAACAGATACCCTCTCAGTCCTGTTAAATTCCTGTAAACACGAAGTTATCCTGGCAATAAATTTGGTTAAAAGAGGTAGTTGAGGCTTACGTGAAACCTATAAGACATTAATTTAAAGTGTATCAGTACTTTAGAAAAAATTATGGTCTGTGACAAAACACGTTTTTTTAAAAAAAATTTTTGTTAAATTCAACATGGCCACTATAGAATTTCACCTAGCCTTGATAGCAAAAACGTTCTACATGTTCAAAGAACTTCAGAAAATTAGTTTTTTTTGCATAAAAAATGTTGGGGAACAAAATTTTGTCCCACACTTAGCTATTTCTTGGATACCTGTTTTTAGTATGTCGACCGACCTTCACAATACCCGAGACAAACCGGGTTGTTAGCTACTGATATGTACCTCTTGTGTACAAGGAAAGTTTTTAAACCAAATTTTATTTATATATAAGTAAAAATTATTAATTTTACAAAATCCCAAGTGGGAATGTTTTAACCTTGGCCGACATGTAAGTGATTTTGTCGCTGGCAGGGTAATGTCGATTTGAAATTAACTTTTTAAAAAGAATGCTCAGCCGAAGTAAACATGTTTTAACATTTTCCAGCAAACCAAGAAAATTCTTCCAAATATACTAAGCTTAGGCATTTTAATTCTATTGTAACGACAAATTTTTCCCCCTTTATTTCAGGCTAGTATACAGGAAATAAAGCACTGTGAGTACAGAATCAACAGGATTCTGTACTCACAGTGCTTTAGTAAAATGGGCAGTTTTTTAGTCATTTTATTTTAGGGGGTATTTTTATTACTATGAAAGCAAACTTTCAGGAAGCCAAAAAGGACCAAGTTTTGTGGTTTTACTTTTGCTAAATAAAAAACGCATTGTGAGGCATAAACTGTTGCGAATAAAGAAATGTCAAAAACTTTCGAGCACCAACTTATAAGTTTGAAAAGATAGAAAACGGTAAATGCCTAATTAAACAACCAATCTATATTTATGCCTGTCTTCAATAAACACCCACTCCCCCAACGTTGAGGCTCTAATAAACAGACCATTTCTTTATTCAAAAAGGTGCATTTATATTAATTTTATGTGAATTTATGATAAAAATATAGGTTTGTGTTAAAGAGGAATATTTGTATTAATGTAACGCCTGTCTCCAGTAAACGCTGACTAGAAATTCTGAAAATTGAATAAACGCCCCACGCATTTATTAGAGAATTTTATAGTACGTTATATTTTTTAACAATTGTCAAGAAACTCAAATGCTATAAAATCAAACTAATGGGAGGCATTTATTGCATTTTTTGCTAAAATGGCTGCTTTTTTGCAGCTGTGCCAGACCACCTTACACATAATTTTTTTGGGCACTAAAATTTTAAATCAACAAATAAAACTTTTTCGCAAGAATATAATTGCCAGGCAAAAAATAGTTTTGTAAACGAGATGCCAGCTTGTAAGAATTTCTGACATTAATGAGTACCCATGAGTACAATTTTTTTACACGAAAAATACATATAATACTTATAAATATTCACAACTGATGATCATAGCATAGCATGAAACTTGAAGTTTTGTAAATATTTTATCCATTTATATATATATATATATATATATATATATATTGAAATATATCTCCGCTTTTCAAACACACATATATACTATAAATATACTACAAATACAATACTAGGGGACTCTTTGTTAATGCATTTATGGGAACTGAAAAACAAAAGAAAACTGCTATTTGCTAAACATGTGAGTATTATGTAATAAAAGATAATTTATATTTATATATGTATACATATTTTCACTAGAACTATCAAAATTCCACGGCAACAGGTTGTTCCATCTCGTATGTAAATGTTCTAACCTATAAAGCAAGTGAAATAAAAGGATAAAAAACTAACAAAAAACACCCAAACAAATTTAATAATGTAATGGAACACACAATAAGACAAAAGGGCAAGAATTGATTACTTTTTAAATATTTTAATATAAACAATATCAATCGTTCGTATATATTATTTCTCAAAAAAATATCCTTGACTTTTACATCTAGTTATACAACATTTAAAAGTTAGTCTAGGAACTTTCTTTAGCCAGACATGGTGGTCCCAATTGCAGCATCTAGCTAGCAAGCTATGCAGAGCTAGCTAAAGGTTTGAACAAAATCATAAAAAGAATAAAAAGAACCTATAATTGTGGCTGAAAATTTTTTTGAACTCTGCGTATGAATACTACCTAGCTTGTGAATGTTGGAGCAATACTTACTACTACTTACTAGGTATATATTAAGGTATATAGCTATCTATTCCATCCATGTTTGTCCATTTTTGCACTTTTGTATATATTACCCATTCAGCCCAGCAGCTGCACACATGATTATCTAAAAGAGGCATTGCGTACGGTATTACAAACAAATATTTTGCAGAAAAATTTAGGCTAAAAACGAGCAATTTTTTACATTAAAAGTAAAGTTATATCATTATGGTGCCTTTAGGTTTAAATACCCAGCATATTTGACCATACCAGTAATTAACAATACTAATAAATTAGGAATCAAGTCCATTACATGCCAAAAGAGAAAGCAATTTTTTACACTTTCAGCACATTTTTTACCAAAAGTTTGTCAAAACAGTAATTTTTCAGAAGTACTGATACAAACTTAATTTTTTCTTTACCTGTTAGATTGTTCTTTTAGCTTTCTAAAAAGGTATGCCGCACCAGCTACATAACTTCACACTGCCCACAAATTCAAAATGATTTAGTGTAACTTTCATTTTCCCAATTTCGATCAAAAATGTATGGCTATATTAGACCAAATTTGCCCCAGCTTCTTCTAGCTCGTCTATGTTGTGATGCACACCATCGCCCGCCAAACGGCTTCAATAATTTTGAAAAACTAAAGCAAATCCGCTGAAATTGATTTAATGTGTGCAAAAACGATATGGAAAGTGTATCTACTTATTTATCGAAGCTGTTTTTATTCTCGGCCGCCATTTTGCGCCCGCAACGTGCTCAAGCAACCAGCGCATGCGCAGTCTTACTTTCCGCGCTGAAACAGCCGTGATAATTACTTCTTAAAATTTAAACTCTACGGTGGAGAGCGACAAAGAAAGCATATGCATATTTTTCCGGATGTCGGCATTCGGAAAATTTTGCAACTCACCAGCTCACCGACTCACGCCTATGGCATTCCAAAGTCACATTAATACAGTTATCTTAAGATAACAAATGTTATCTTAAGATAACTCTATTAATGTGACTTTGGAACGCGTGCATATTCACATTAATGTCCTGATTGTAAGATAACTCGAGTAATCTTAAGAAAACAAATTATCAGAGAAATATTGTAAGATTTCTTGATCATACCTTTGAATGTTAGCGCGTTTT
The DNA here is from genome assembly GCA_030067915.1 of Hydractinia echinata. NCBI lineage: Eukaryota > Metazoa > Cnidaria > Hydrozoa > Anthoathecata > Hydractiniidae > Hydractinia > Hydractinia echinata. The sequence continues at coordinate 937,763 of JASGCC010000071.1, forward strand.
TATAGAAATCAGTATGTTATTCCCTCTCGTTTTCCATATCGTGTGTTGAACAATCCATTTAGTTGTTGAATTGTAATTCGGTTGCAACACAATTTCTAGCTCTCTAGCATATTTTTAAACCAATTGTTCTGTTACGAGCGAACATAGTGTTACAGCAGTCTCTTTGGTTCATTGATTATTTAAAAACTAACTGAATAATGAGATCGTCAGTTGATTTCTACCGTCATCGGAGTTTTCGGCCCCGTCCGAGCACGGACTAATCAATAACTCCTCGTGATAGTGGGCCATACCTTGGTTTAGGTATTCTCATCAGTTAGTAAAAACAATTTTCTTTTTTCAACTTACCGCTCTTATTGTCGTGCAACTGAAGCAAATTCAAAGGATCGTTTTGATTCATGATGCGTATGTATATCTTGCGTATGTATATCTGGCGTATGTATGTCTTGCTACGACAGCTACTCGAGTGAAAAGAAGTCGATTATAAGACATGTGCTACTATATATAGTTGAAGGGCCGTTTAAACGGGCCGTTGTCGACTGTTGTTCGTGTTTTTCAAAAAAAGCGCAATGTGAGTATTAGTTGTTGCCATAGCGATATGGGTTATAATCAATTTAAGAGACCGGTTGCAATTTGTACTCAGGTCTCTTTTATAAGTAAAACACAATTTAGAATTTTAGTACGGCCAATTTCAGAGTTGGACGCGGCTAAAGGTGTGCCTGCGTTACGTTTTGTTGAAGATTTGTGTCAACAGGCCGTTCTACAGTATATTTTTGTATGATATTTTGAGGCACAATGTAGGTGCATATTGTTGCTATGGTAATGTGAATTTTAATCGGTTTGAAAAGTAGGTTAGGTGTCACGTGTCGAAGTTGACTTAGGCATACAATTACGTGCCTCTATGCTGTTGCGTTGCCTTGTTAACAGACCATTATTGAATTTTGTTCGAATCAACGAAATATGAATTATGATCTCATATTATGAGTACAGTGAGTTGCTATGCTGATACGAAGCTCTCTTCTTTTTTGAGAGAATTGAATAAATTTAAAAACCTTCTTTTGAAGCAGTTAGTGGGTATATTGTAGCCGATGTCAACGTTGTTGTATTTTCTGTTTCGGAATTAACGGTACCTTTGTCCGTTACACGTCTTTGTAAAATGGCGGAACAAGTTAGTTCCCAGTACTAGAACAACATTCTTAAAGAAAAGAGGGACAAGTTGGCTCCCAGTCTCCCGTTGTTATGTAGTTTGATAGTAAATCGCGGTGTGAAAGTAGGTAGCAAGTTGTGTTACACATAATTAAATGATAATCATTTTACAATTTGTTGAAAACTAGTTACCAGTCTCTTCGATCTACCGTTCAATATTAAAGGTAGTAAGACATTGGAATAGGGTTTAAATTGGTTTCTTCCGTGTGAGGACATGAAATATATGTGCAAGAACGTTTTGAAAAAACACAGTGTATATTATCAATACGTATTTTTTTGGTTAAATAAATTAAGCTAAAATTACAAAGATATTTCAGCCGTCGGAGTTCTCTCGTCGCCCTTTTTCATTTTTGTCCGGATTAGGTGGTCCTGAATGTTTTTGTGTTTTTTGAATGAAATAAAAGGTTTTGTTGGAAATATTTTATGTAGTTCCCGGTCGTTTGTAATAATTGATTAATGTCTTAAGATAACTTTAGTTAACTTAAGATAGCGCTAACATCAAAGGTATGATCAAGAAATCTTCAATATTTCTCTGATTATTTGTTATCTTAAGATTACTCGAGTTATCTTACAATCAGGACATTAATGTGAATATGCACGCATTCCAAAGTCACATTAATAGAGTTATCTTAAGATGACATTTATTATCTTAAGATAACTGTATTAATGTGACTTTGGAGTGCCATACGCCTCGCCAACTCACCAACTTACGACTAGAACATTTACCAAACTCTTTTCAGTGATCGGTTTAGATGGGGATAAAATCAATGTTGATTGTTTTGTGAAAAATATTTGTCATCCTTTAACAGGACAGAATTTTAACGATTGTTTGAAGTATAAACACTTGAAAGACTTCCGCTTAGCTGACAGTAACTGTAATAATAGAGATTTAAAGGTGGATGTCTTGTTGGGTGCTGATAATTATTGGAAATTTTTGATGGTGGTATAGTTCGGGGTGAGGATGGGCCAGTTGCTTTAAATTCAAAGGTTGGATACATTGTAAGTGGGCGCATAGGGTCGAGTGAAGGTAGTAGAAGTGCAGTCTAGGTAGCAAATGTATTGAAGATTGGGGCTGAGTTTGTCGAAGATAAGTTGGATAATCAGTTGGAAAAGTTTTGGTCCTTCGAAAACGCTGGTATCGAGGAACAACCAGCTGTTGAAAATTTTTGTGAAAATGTTAAATTCAGCGCGCAGACTAAACGTTACGAGGTGCGGCTGCCTTTTAAGGATGATCACGATGTGCTCCCGGATAATTATTGTGTTTCTTTAAAGAGACTTGAATCATTGAGGCATAAATTGAAAAATAATCCCGAATTATTGCGTAATTATAACAGTATCCTCAAACAACAGCTTGAACAAGGTACCATTGAAAGAATTACCAACAACGATTGTGCCAAAAGACAAGTTCACTATTTACCACACCGACCAGTCATTCGTGATGATAAACCAAGCACCAAAGTACGCATGGTATTCGATGCAAGTTCAAAATCGGTGGGACTGTCTTCATTAAATGATTGTTTGTATGCTGGACCATCTTTAACGGAGCCTTTATATAACGTTTTATTGCGCTTTCGATCTCACAAAGTAGCCTTCATTGCTGATATCGAGAAGGCATTTTTACAAATTAGTTTACATCCAACCGATCGTGATTTTGTTCGTTTTATTTGGTTTAAAGATTTACATAATTTATCAGAACAAAACGTTCAAACTGCAGAAATTGGTATTCATAGATTGAGTAGAGTATTGTTTGGTGTAAGTTCGTCACCATTCCTCCTTAGTGCCACTCTTATTAAGCATGCTGAATCGTTTAATCATGTTGATCCTTTGTTTGTACAGAAGTTATTGAGTTCACTTCACGTTGATGATCTAACTTCCGGTGGCGCTACTGTTAATGCAGCACATGATTTTTACCAGAAATGTAAACAACGTCTCGCTGAAGCAAATTTCAATCTGCATAAATTTCATTCGAATTCCGAAGAGTTGGAACAATTAGTTACCAAACCCCATGTTGCTCATACCGGACATGTTACCAAAGTTCTTGGTGTTTTGTGGGATAAAAAGAAAGATTCGCTCTTATTTGTCGCGAGTCATTTCGTTGATCACGTGATCTGCCGTGTGAGCTTGGCTGCTGTGCAGTTGTTACGTGAGCGGATGGTGACCAGGGGCGGATTCACACATTGGCGAACTCGGCACTCGCCTTAGGAGAAATGTAGCCTCCCCCCAACGCGCTTCCTAGAATCGTTACAATTAGGTTCCGTTTTCACTTCGCTTTTTTATATTATGTTGTAGCAGTATCTCCTTCACGGTGCTTTGCCGAGTCTGTAAGATTTTTCCTAGTGCTACGGTACCGATTTAATATTTTGTCCTATTTCATACTTCAGGCCTATACCAAGTGACTCCATAGGCTACCGTAAAATTTGGTAAAGTCGGCGAGAAGCACATCTCTATGGCATTCCAAAGTCACATTAATACAGTTATCTTAAGATAACAAATGTTATCTTAAGATACCTCTATTAATGTGACTTTGGAATGCGTGCATATTCACATTAATGTCCTGATTGTAAGATAACTCGAGTAATCTTAAGATAACAAATTATCAGAGAAATATTGTAAGATTTCTTGATCATGGTAACATTAACGACTTTCCTACCTTTGATGTTAGCGCTATCTTAAGTTAACTAAAGTTATCTTAAGATAACTAAAGTTATCTTAAGATTGCGAGAAAACTGGAGATTACTCAAGAACTACGCGAAACAAAAACGCGTTTTAAACTTTAACACGCGGGAAGTACAGTATGTTGCCCAACTTGGTTAATTTCTAGAGAATTAACGATTACCTGGTACATATGTCCAGACCTTAACAATCAACCTCATGGCTTTGTAGTAAGCACGTGCAAAACAAGACAAAAACAGTAACAAGTAAATGAAAGTACTGCCTATGCTGCTCGTTAGTTATTTTTTAAAATATGTCTTCCTTTTTTATGAACAGTTCGTCCGACGAAATCGTGCTTCCTGCTTTATCTGATACATCTGCTATGATAGATAGGTTAATGAAATTTTTACACCCAAAATCGCAACGCACATGGTAAAGTTTCCCGCTTAAAATGTAAAACTAACTGGGAACGAAGTTGACACTTCAACGCTGTAATTGTTTTTTATTGCGTAATTTAACGCGTTTGAAACGAAGATAATGCTATCTTTAGATAACACGAGTTATCTTAAGTTAGCAAAAATATCGTCAAATTGTATTAATAACAGCTCTAATCTCAAGATAACTACAAAGTAAAGATATAATTATCACATTAATATGTTATCTTAAGATTACTCGAGTTATCTTACAATCAGGACATTAATGTGAATATGCACGCATTCCAAAGTCACATTAATAGAGTTATCTTAAGATAACATTTGTTATCTTAAGATAACTGTATTAATGTGACTTTGGAGTGCCATACATCTCGCCGACTGTGGAGTGCTTTTCGCCGACTTTGGGTGAATTTACGGTAGTTTTCTACAGAAAGTCCACCTTACAAGGACAATTGTTTATTTTGACCGTTGACCGTAGCATATGACAATCTCGGCAAGATAGGCTGAGATTTCCCATGGCTTCAGCAGTGAACATGAGGGAACGCGTAGAGTCTGCTGTAAGAAGCAATAAAATCAACGATGTTAAAATTTTGCACGTGAAAAAGAAGAAACATTACTGGAAAACATTTATTCTCTGTGTCGCCTGGGATTGCAGAAGAAAAGCAGTTTGGCAGAAAAGCAGGCTTTGACTTTACAAAAATAATAGCATTAACTCGATGACTACGCTTTCAGGTACATCTGTTTACTTTAAATTCCATTGATCTTAGAGTAAGATACACAGTTGCTTTCTATTGCTGTGCTAGCAAGTGTGAACATGAAACTGTTTATAGTTTCACTTTCAACAAATTTGAAAAAGCTTTGTGTCAAATTCAAAAGAGCTTTATGTTGTCTTGGGTTTCTTTTTTATTTAAGTAACAAGACATTTTATAACATCACAATAAATCGAATAGCTAGTCAGCTGGTTACTTTTTGTAGCTGGTAAAGGTGTAATGTATATAACAATTTGTTGACTTCGTAACAACTTTGTATGTTTACTTTTGTAGATTCAAAGCTTCAGGCAGTAGACACTTTCCAAACGATTTTTTAACATGCCACAAGGCCAAGGAAGAGAACACTAGTTTTGGGAAGAAGACTTGACAAGACTTTATGATGTTTTGGTGTAAAATCTCGAGCCTCATATCAAAATAATTCCTGGAAATGGTGCTAATTATATACAATCCGAATAAGAAAAAGGCATGGCTTTATTTAATGGGTGAAATGACAAACGTTTTTCACATTTTCACTAAAGAAGTTGGCGAACATGACTTAGCATATATACTTATTACAACCGTATCCAGATGGACACAAAAACGTGTAATAATGTAGTTAACGATGTCTGTTCTTGAATGATTTTGTTTTATTAAACATTTCAAGTATTTATAGTAATTATCGCATAACAGCTAAAAGGTATTTTCAAGTTTGATTCAACATTTTAAGAGTCTGAGCCAGAAATGGTTACTGAAAAATAAAAACAGTGTTTTTCTTGCTGTTAGGCTAATAGGGCTAAATATTTTTTGACTGAATGTTGTGCTAAATCAGTGTTCATTCTTTCGTTTTTGTAGGTTATTGTGTTGTAAGGTTGTTTTTAATTAGCTATATAATCTTGCCATTTTTATTTTATCGTATTTATCTGTTGTTGTTTATGTTGTTGTTACTATGATCTAATAATACAAATAAAGCCTATTTACATATGCATTTTTGTGTTGTTGTTTTTTGCTTATTTTTCTCTCAGGCCTCCTTTTTCATGTTATTAAATGTTTTAATAGATTAAATATGAATATTTTTTATTAGAAATATATACTGTTTTGCATTACCGAATTACAAGAATTATATATGTCTTTTTTACTGAATCTAGTTTCCGAAAATTTATAGCCTCAAAAGCTATTATATTCACCCATAGCTTGCAAAAAAAATTTCTGGATGTGGAAGAAAGAAGAAGTTTTGCTGGCTAGCTAATTTTAGCCTTAATTTTTCTGAAAACATTATTTCATTTAAGAATTTTATGATTGTTTTTTTTCAAATAACATGTAAGAAATGGACTTGTAAAGGTCCTGTCTGCTGCATTTTGGAGTGCTGAAATAGGTAAATAAGCTAAAGCTTCTGGACAAGACCCCCATCTGATTAAAGACGCGTTGGCTGCGCTTGGCTTCGCAAATCCGCCTAAGGAGAAAAAAATCCTGTATCCGCCCCTGGTGACGTATAGAGATCGAGGCCGCCTTCTAACAGGCAAGAAGTGATTCTACGTATGCGATGTAAATAGTGAGCCTTATTAAGTTGTTTATATATAAGAAGAAGAGTATATAGAACTATATGTGATTAATTATTGTCGTGACTCGACGCAAGATCCCGACAAAGTGGCACCGCTGATGGGAGAGGTTGTTTATGAACTGTGTGGTGTATGGTAGTGTAAAGTTATCTATTTTCAGAAGTAAAAGTTATTACTGATATCAAGCGAGAAGAATTCACTGTCATAAATTTACTGGAAGAAACTGGAAGCTATTTTAATTGTTGTTAATGCCGTAAAGAAGAACTTTCCTTATAGTCGTTGTTTACGAACACTTATGATTACCGGCGAACATTGATTGCTACCATTTTTAAATGAAAGTGCGAACACGTAGACAAGTGCACCAGTGGCAATCTACAGCACTGGGCAACAAGTGAGCAAGTGAGCAACAAGGATCTACAACAGAAACAAGTTAGTAGTGAGGATTCAACGACAGAAACAAGTGAGCAGTGAGGATTCAACGACAGAAACAAGTGAGCAGTGAGGATTCAACGACAGAAACAAGTGAGCAGTGAGGATTCAACGACAGAAACAAGTGAACAAGTGAGCAACGAGGATCTACAACAGAAACGAGTGAGTAGTGAAGATCAACAACAGAAGCTAGTGAGTAGTGAAGATCAACAACAGAAGCAAGTGAGCAGCGAGAAGCAAGGAAGCAGAGATGAACATCAAATTGAAGGGAGAGGATAAGAAGAAAGGACATAACCATGGCAACATCAGAAAGAATTAACAAGGATATCGATGCCATTATTAAGATGCTAAAGCTATCGGAAAAGGCAGTGCCGAAAATGCTTGCCAGGAGAAAAATAAAGGAACTGAAAAGAACTCTCAAATCAATCGAAGAACAACGAGACGAAGCGCATCGGCTTAAAACGAATGCGCAGATGCTAATGTTCAAGGAAGAGATGAGCGAAGGGGAAGTAAATGCGTTTGGAGAGCAGATTGATGAAAGACTGTTGAAATTGGAAGAACAATGCGACCAGTTGCAGATAACCATTGAAGAAATTAAGCAAGATGAGGAACAACAAGCAGCTGCTGAACGAGAGAAAGAAGAACAAGAAAAAAGAAACGCTAAGTATGAAGAAGAATTGAAGTTAGAACAGATGAAATTAGAGATGAGAATGAAATTCGACGGAAAAACAATTGAAGCGAACAAAGGTCAAGAAGTGAAGGTGAAACTGCCAAAGTTAGTGATTTCCAAATTTGAAGCAACCCATCTTGACTGGCAAAGATTTTGGGGGCAATTCGAGTCCGAGATCGATAAATCTACATTATCTGCGGTTGCAAAATTTTCGTACCTGAAAGAGCTTGTTGGATCTAAGGCGAAGGTATGTATCGAAGGACTACCTTTTACTAGCGAAGGATATGAGAGAGCAAAATCAATCCTTAAAACGAAATATGGGAAACTAAGTGAAGTGGCAAACGCTCATATTCAAGCGATTATGAGCCTCCCGATAATCCATCAATGTAATGTGCAGAAAGTCCATGAATTTTATGAAAAACTGACAACGAATGTACAGTCGTTAGAAACTATGGGAAAATTGAAGGAAATCAATGGATACGTTAGACTCACGCTGGACAAGTTACCCTCAATACGTGCCGATCTAGTGATACTGGATGATGACTGGCAAGAGTGGAACTTTGGTCAACTCTTAGAATCGCTGAGGAAATGGAGAGAGAGAAACCCTATTGCTGTTCATGAACAAAGGAAGCAAGAACCAAAGAGAGAAAGTTTATTACACACCAAGCAAGGAGAGTATAAGCCAAGAAAATGCATCTATTGTGACGAAGAGAATCACAAGGCAGCCAGCTGTAAGAAGATCAACAAGCTCGAGGAAAGAAGAAAGATCGTTAGCGACAAAAAACTCTGCTTCAATTGCACAGGAAGTGGTCATAGAGCAGTAAATTGTCCTAGCGGAATTAGATGCCAGCATTGTAAGAATAAGCACCACACATCTCTTTGCGACAAGGTTACTCGGACACCACCGTTAGCTACTACACAAGATCCTGTCATCTATCCGACTGTTATGGTTCAAGTGAATGGAGTGAAGTGTCTTGCACTTTTAGATACTGGAGCAGGAAGTTCGTACGCGTCTAATACCCTGATTAATCGACTGAGCTTGAAACCCAAGAAAACAGAAGTGAAAAGAATAGAAATGATGCTTCATACTTCAAAGAAGAAAATTGAAATCTTTAGCGTCACCATTTCAAGCCTGGATGAGACATTCACTATCAACACTGAGGTTAGTAAGATCGAAAAGTGAGCTTTGTTATCGATTCCCAATCCGAGATTCTCTGATCTAAAGAAGAATTACAGACACTTAAAGAATGTTTACATAGAAGATTATCATGCGAAAGAAGAAGTTCCGGTTCACTTGATACTCGGTGCATCGGACTATGCTCGCATAAAAACAAGAACGGCTCCCAGAATTGGAAGCTCAGGCGAACCTGTAGCAGAACTGACGAAACTGGGATGGACGATAATATCTCCTGGAAAAGAAGTTGACCTCACGAACTTGTATCTAACGCGAAGTTCCAGCGAAGACTATGAACGCCTTTGTGCATTAGATGTGCTGGGACTAGAGGAAGCTAGCTGCGGAAATCATGACGAAGTTTACCAGAAGTTCAAGAATTAACTTATTAAGGCCCCCGAAGGGTGGTACGAAACTGGTCTTTTATGGAAGACGGACGGGCTACCAGAGACCAACAAACAAGGAAGTTTGGGAAGACTCGACAATCTTTTAAGCAAACTCAAGAAAAAGCCCGGGTTGTTGAAGGAGTACAACGAAATAATGGTTAAACAACTCGGCGAAGGTATCATAGAAAAGGTCACTTGCGAAGCAGTAAGTGGGAAAGAATTTTATCTTCCTCATCGACCGGTGGTTCGAGAACAGGCCGAGACTACCAAGGTGAGAATTGTATATGACGCCTCTGCTAGACCCAATGATAGCAGCCCATCCCTTAATGATAGCCTTGAAACTGGCCCGCCATTGCAGAATCTGCTGTGGAACATCATCATGAGGAACAGGTTCAAATCAGTCAGTCTATGTGGAGACATAAAACAAGCCTTCTTGCAAGTAAGGATCAAAAAGGAAGATAGAGACAGAGATAGATAAATGTTACTTCTGGCACAATCCCTAAAACGCACACGCGCACGCCCACGAACAAGTCCCTAAATCACAGCACCATCCGATACCATCCCATATTAATCTACATAATACCTATTATTCACCACAGATGACGTCACAACAATGTAGAATAAGAGGTCCAATATTTTCTAACACGATTCCCTAATAATCAACGCGCACATCTCGGGGGAATTCCCCTTACTCATTTGCCGTATGATAGGGAAATTCCCTAAGAGAAATAACTGTGTTAGTCGAGCATAATGAAATCCTCCGACAAACCAAAAAATCTAATACAATAAAGAAATAGTTTCATACACCGTAAAACAATTACGAGATATCGCAAAAACCCGTGGATTAGCCGGGTATTACAAACTACGCAAGGCTGAATTGATTTCTTTATTGGATGACGTACCGCAGAGGCCACCTAGAAGGGCTGGACAACGAAAGCCGGTAAGGCCAGTAACCATACTACCAACGCCAGAGGCCATGGACATTTTTGAAAAACGGGAGCTGTCGAAAAATCGATCGATCGTGAAAACCAAGATGCGGGGATGGTATAACTGGCTGGTTGATGCTGTCCCCAAACCTATAAAGGAGGGGGTCAAGAGGACCTATGCAGCTTTCAAACGTACTGTTATGGGGCTATATAATGGGGCAGCCGGCGCGAAACCTACACTGCATGACGAAGTCGAACAGGAGGCTGAGGAAGACTATTTGGAAGATATCCAAAATTTATATGAACAACCAGAGCAAGATTTTACCCCCCAGGAGCATAAGCATGCTCACCATAGGACCTTCCGAAGTTTTCGCATTCCCGGTATAAGAGGAGCGGACGTTGACGGGTATATAGGGATGGTGCGACCAAACGTGAAAACTTTGGTTGAGGGGCAGGTAGAAGATATGGGGTCGGCAAAGATACAGCTGTCACTATGGATCATGTGGAAGAAGCCAATAGAGGGGGTCAACGACGAGGAGTATATTGAGGTGAATAAAGTCTTCCATAGTAATATGGCCTCAGTATTCCAGGGCAGCAACGTAGATGACATATTGGATACAATGTTTACCCAGATTAAAACACATGTGGAGAATCCGGCACTACCAAAAAGTGGCTTTACGATCGGTCGAATACTATACCTTGATGTAGACTTCCATAAATCGTACATCGAACTACCTAAATGGATAGCTTTGAAAAAGGCAATTATTAATCCTAAAAACGAGGATGAGGAGTGTTTCAAGTGGGCCATTATAGCATCCTTACATCATGAGGAGATAGGGACGAATCCGAATAGAATATCTCATATGAAACCCTATATGGACCTTTATAATTGGGATGGCATAGAGTTCCCAACAAGTATCAAAAGTATATACAAATTTGAGGCGAATAACCCTGACATTGCGGTAAACGTCCTATACATAACGGGAAAGAAGATCAATATCCTGAGGCGATCGGTGCACAACGGACGTACCAAGGTGGTGACTCTATTGTACATCACGGATGATAAAAAGAGTCATTATACGGCCGTCAAAAGCCTATCACGGCTCCTGGGCAAGGAGATCTCGAAAAATAGGAATCCAATGCACTTTTGCCTAAACTGCCTACAGGGCTTTCCCACAGTTGAATCGAAGGATAAGCATTATAGGTATTGCAAGGACCACGAGGCAGTTAAAATCACGATGCCAACAGAGGCCGAAAAATGGCTATACTATATGGATGGTCAGATGCAATTCAAAGTACCCTTTGCTATCTATGCAGACTTCGAGAGTCTATTGATACCGGTAGAGGAAGATGCCAGGGAGACCAAGACGAAGAAGCTGAACAAACATGTACCATCTGGCTGGTGCACGTATAGTACCTTTGCCTATGGGGATGTGCCGGACCCTTTAACTGTATACAGAGGCGGGAAATGCGTTACCCGCTTTGTTAACCATCTGGAGGATGAGGTGAAGCGTCTCTATAATCTCTACCCTCAGCAGGACATGAAGCCTCTAACAGAGGTCCTAAAAAGAGAACATGACGAGGCATTGAAATGCCATATTTGTCTGAAACCCTTCGATGACAGCAAGAATAACCACAAAGTTCGAGACCATTGCCATTATACGGGGTTATATCGAAGCGCGGCCCATAACAGTTGCAACCTCAAATACAAGATACCCAGCCACATCCCCGTCATCTTCCACAACCTCTCGGGATACGACGCACACCTGTTCATCCGAGAACTAGGTGAGAAGTACGACACCCAGGACATCGGATGCATTGCCGAGAACAAAGAGAAATATATCAGCTTCAACGTGAAAATCAAGGTACCACTTGGAGGTATGGGATCTGGTGATGGCGAGACATACAAGACCATAGAGATTCGGTTCATCGACAGCTGTCGATTTATGGCATCATCACTGGACAAATTGGCAAGCAACCTCATTGGTACAAACGCCGCTGGTATGAAATGTCAACAGTGTGCAGATACTGGTCTTGAATTCCAGGAAATAGACGCCGAATACATGGCAAAGTTTTGGTGTAAAAATTGCAACTCGAATACCACCAAGCAGTTAGACATGGAGCAGGTAAAGGAAAATGTACCATCGATGTCAAAGTTCATCGACAAAGATGATGCATTCAGGCTGATGCTTCGAAAAGGTGTATACCCGTATGAATACATGAATGATTGGCAACGATTTGAAGAGTTGGAGCTACCGCCCAGGGATGCCTTTTACAGCAAGCTGAACATGAAAGGGATCAGCGATGAGGATTATGCCTATGCGAAAAAGGTATGGAATTGTATCACCCCGGAGGGACTACCACGACGTGTACCTCAGCACAGACGTACTGCTATTAGCTGATGTCTTCGAGACGTTTCGAGGCGTGTGCTTGGACGACTACAGCCTTGACCCTGCACACTTCTACAGCGCACCCGGTTTGGCATGGAAGGCAGCACTGAAATTTACGGAGATTAAGCTAGAGCTTCTCACAGACCCCGACATGCTATTGATGTTCGAAAAAGGTATCCGTGGGGGTATAGTCCAAGCTGTACATCGTTATACCAAAGCGAATAACAAGTACATGGGAGACCAGTACGATCAGGAGGCCGAATCATCCTACCTCCAGTACCTCGACGCAAACAATTTGTACGGCTGGGCGATGCGTCAAGATCTGCCCACGGATGGCTTCAAATGGGTCCGAAACGTGGAGGCATTTACCGAAAGGAGGATTGGTAAGCTCGTTGAGGACAACAAGCATGGGTACATCCTAGAGGTTGATATCGAATACCCGGAGAGACTACACGACAGGCATAACGAGTTGCCATTCCCACCGGAACGCACTATGGTTCACAAGGTCGAGAAATTGGTACCGAATTTAGGGGACAAGCGAAAATATGTAGTACATATCAGGGCCCTTCACGAGGCTATAAAACATGGCCCTGATTTGAAGAAGGTCCATAGGGTAATCCGATTCAATCAAAAGGCGTGGCTTAGAGGGTATATCGATCACAACACGGGGTTGAGAACGGCTGCCAAAAATGATTTTGAGAAGGACTTCTACAAGCTGATGAATTTAAGCGTCTTCGGCAAGACCATGGAGAATATTAGAAACCACCGCAACATCCAACTGGTCACAAACGAAGACAAGTATACGAAGCTCGTGATGAAGCCGAATTTCAAGGGTGTAAATCGGTTTAGCAAACACCTCCTAGGGGTTGAGATGGGCAAGACCGAGGTGAAGATGAATAAGCCAATATATATAGGCCAAGCAATCCTTGACATGTCGAAGCTAGTTATGTATGAATTTCACTATGACTATATGCAACCCAAATATGGTTCTAAATTACAGCTATGCTACATGGACACGGACAGCTTCGTTTACCATATTCGAACAGAGGACTTTTACCGTGATATCAAGGATGACATCGAGACCCGTTTCGACACAAGTGCCTATAATCCTGATGATGGAAGGCCTCTCCCTATAGGGAAAAACAAGAAGGTCGTGGGTCTTATGAAAGACGAATTAAGTGGTAAAATTATGACCGAGTTCATCACCCTGAGGGCCAAGGCATACGCCTATAAGAGCCTTACACCGGAGGGTGGGGATCGAAAAGCGAAAGGCGTCAAGAGGTGTGTCACCAAGAAGTCGATAACCTTCGATGACTATCAACGATGTCTGGAGGAGGGCGTTGACATCTACAAAACCCAGGTCCTAATTCAAAATAAGAATCATAAGGTCTATACCCAGGAGGTGAACAAGCTGGCACTCAACAGGGCAAACGATAAAAGGCTCGTACAACCGGATCAGATGACAACATTAGCAAGAGGCCATTACCGCCTGGCGTCTACAGGGGAATAAAATGGACATATGCCTACTAATCGCCATAGTCCTACCGTATGCCCTGATCACCTATATACTTTTTCGATATCGACTACTAATAAATAAGATGTCTGATCTTGCACGAGTATTCGACACAGCCTCTGCAGAAACCTATGAACAGATAGAGAAACCCATCGATAAACGCCAAATTTTAAAGGATGCCCTGCGGAAAGGCAAGGGGCACTTTTTGCCCAAAAAATGCACAGAAGGGTTTGTTGACAAGGCTCCGGAGGAGGCCATCGATAAGGTCCATACAGAGTATGTACAGCGTGAACTTCAGGAGAAGGGTGAGAAGACAGCAAAAGCACTGTCTACCCATGTGATCAGCCTATATGCAAGCATGATTGGGAATTTCGTGGATATCGACAGTGTTGAGGAGCTCCGAAAAGATATCGAAGAGGATCCTATTATCCGAGACTCCATGACAGACTTGGGGATTCTTGTGTATTGTACCATTGGGAGGTGTCTGGCACCCATCTTGGTAGCGGGACATACTGCGAGGCATATGGGTAAGAAAAAAAAGAAACAGGAGGAGGATAAGGAGGATAAGGAAGAGCCCAAGACGACGGTACTATAAGATAAATGAGTGAGGATCAGAAACAAGAAGAGAGAGTCATTACAAAACCATCAAAGCATCCGGGAAGGGTTGCGCAGGGGCACAAGTTGGTGACACTGATGAAGAAGAGGAAGGAAGAAATGAAACAACAAGAGGCTACTGTAGAGCCTACAGTCAAAGCCTCCTCTGGAACCAGTTCCGTACAGTCCATGGATAATGTATATCTTTATGGCGTAGGGACGCTTGCCGTGCTCGCGATAGGGGTTGGCGTCTGGTATAAATTTGGCAGGGCCGGCAAAAATGGTGGAGAAACCCACAATCCGGAGCCTCAGCAGGGGAAACAGGGGCAAAGCCCAGCCTCATATCTCTATGTTCAAAATGTTGTAATATAATATAAATGACCACAAGCAACGTATCACCAAAAGAAAAGGAGATCCTGGATATGCTATACGAAACCGTTGTAGACCTTAGTTTCACCTTTGCATATGCCATGGCAGGTAAAAAGTTCCTCGGTATTACGAGGCCGTCTACCAAAATGGATACGAATGATGTTCTTAAGATGGTAGCGTACTTTTCTGCAGGTCTTCAAGCATAGTCCCAAAACCAAAATAGACCGTCTGATAAAGTTTCTATTTGCCCCAAGGGGGTAAATAGAAATGGAGGAGGGTAAGAAATGCTTAAAATGCAAAAAAGTCTTAACCCTTGATAATTTCGGGGTTAACACTTGTGGTAGAGTAAATCAGCAGTGCATAGGTTGCCTAAATATTAGCAAAATATCACGCGACAAACATCGCACAAAAAAATGGGGGCACTCAGCCTCTATATCATTTAATGAATATCTTTAGGGCCCATATTAAGGCTCAGTTTTCAGAGGGCTGCACCTGGGAGCTTTACGAATATTTACATATAGATAACAACATTCCTTTTAGGTATGTAGGTCCCCAACGCTTGCAGATGTTTCCAAAGCATTACACAGGGCTCGTGCCTTTAAGTAAAAATGAATAAGATCTGTATAAAATTTAAACATTTTTTAACCCTGGACATGTTCAAGATTAGGGGGAATAGTCGAACAAAAAGCTACATAGGTTGCCTCGATAAAGCGAAGGAGGGGCGGCGTATCAAATGTAAAGACCCTGTGATCGAATACAAATTAGACCCTCTTGCCATTGATGGGGAGATTCAAGGCCAATAGCAGGATGAAAATTATCTAATGCTATATACCCTATTGACATACAACATCATACCCCAGTATATCGAGCTCATCGAAGCACCCCCCGAGAGCCAGGAAAAGGCACTGTTAATTGAGAGATATCGTAAGGTACTACGATGCCTTGCAGGCAAATTAAGATATACTCCACTACCTATGGAATATAAGACCCAAAATACCAAGCTATGCCCTGCCTGCCGGAGATTATTGGTAAACAATCAAGGTGGTGTATTGATATGTTTAAATTGTGCCGGGGTATATTCAAAAATCAATTGGAGTAAGTGGGGCAACTATTATTAAATGGTGGACGTTCTTAAAGGGCCCCACACGGCAATTTTTACAGGTCCGACAAGTTGTGGCAAGTCACGGCGTGTTTTGGATCTCCTCGAGCAGGAGTATAAAAAGCATTATCACAATATCATCATATTGTGTCCCACAATACGTTGGAATAGATCTTATCTCGAAAGAGCCTCACTATGGAAGGACCCTTACGTGTTCCTAATTGACCCCAGAAATGAGCTTTTTGAATGGATTTCGAAATTGTCGTCGCTACTGGCAGGCGAGGACACGTTGTTTGTGGTGGATGACATGATTTCTGACGAGAGTCTCGACAAGAAAAGGCAGCCGTTGCTTGAGCTGGCTATTTCAGGTAGGCACAGGAGGCATAGCCTATGGTTGCTCACACAGTCGTTTACCGCCCTCCCTAAAAATTTGAGGAGACAGAAAAAAGCCCTGTTCATATGGTACCCACACGAGCGCTCAGATATGAAGATGCTGGATGAGGAAACGAATCTCATCTCCGATTGGGATGAAATCAAGGCTGAGTTGAAAAAATCAAAGCATGCCTGCCTGTATATCAGATTGGAACACCCTAGGACCTGGGAGATTATCAAATGAAATCTTCTGGCCTACGTTGCTATAATAGAAAAGATGTCGTCACAGCTTTCGTTCAACGCAGGAGCAATTGAGACCTTATCCAATAATCAGAATTAACCTCTTTTCAAAAAAGCCGACATTGGTAGGTTTTTGGATATTGAAAAGATTGCCGAGTCGTATCGGGATATTCCTACTCTTTTGCGTCATGAGATAGGGTTGGTTAGTAACCAACCCCTAAAGTGGGACCAAAATAGCCATGACACTTTCGTGACATTGGACAATGCATTGGAGATTGTGCGTCGTTCCAGAAAGCCCAAAGCCGTAGGGCTAATCAAGTGGCTCGCCAGGGCAGGCGTCCAGAAATTACAAGATGTACTTGAGGAGCATCGTCAAGCCCTAAAGGATAGAGAGGCGATCATGGCGGTGATGTCGGGTGATCTGGAGGATAGGGACAACCAGCTCATGGTGTTGGGGGATGAGCTCGAAGATAGGGATCAACAACTTGCGGCACAGGCCCAGGAAAATGCAAGGCTTCGACAAAGGCATATACCCAATGCCCAGGACCCTGGTAAGGATAACGTTATCATAATACATAATGAGGAGGAGGGGCATGTAGAACGTTTCAGGAACCATTTCAGGCTGGTCGACCTTACTCGGGATGACCTGTACGATCTGGGTGTTCCGGCACTAGAGGACTAGGCAGGCGATTTTTTACTACCCCTTGTGGGGTAGTAAAAAATGAGGGCTATTACCAATCCTTCACCTCCTCTGGAGGCACCTCAACATCCTCCGGGATCAGCATGAGTTCTTCTGAAACAAAGCTTCTTTCGGGACCATCCTTTAAATAGTATAAAATGCGACTACCCGCTACTATACGATCCAGCCTATACATTTCCCTACTGCAAAAGGCGTCGGTAGCGCGTCTTTTCGAATCTCCATGTTCTTCTCCTGGTTGCAGGAGGTATAAATACAAGCCATCCCCAGGTAAGGGCCTCTCCTCCGGGTATTCTTCACTTTTTGCGAGTGGGACCTCATCCATCTTAATTGCTTTGTTAGACCTCATATCGATCATGGCAGTTTTAATATTATTTAGACCCTTCACGATAGTGTATAAGTTTTTAACCCAAATGGTACTAGTCTCATCAGAGATCAACTCCTGTGCATCCTGGGGTTTAAAGAGCCTTTCAGCGAGGACCCTATTGTAGCTCTCCACAAAGGCTGTGAACGTATGGTGGTATTTGGTGGTAGCCCTCTTGATTTCAACCCCCTTGTCCTCCAGCAGCTTGGTTACATCTGATTTGAACTCGCTACCGTTGTCACACTGGAAGGTTTTGGGGTATCGCAAAGGCCCTGCTTTGTAGATGTCCTTGATCATATCAGAGACATCGCTAGCCTTCTTGATTCGCAAGGGTCTCGCGACCTTATATCTCGAGGCCACGTCGATGCCTGTCAGGATGTACTTGTACGTATTGCATATAGCTTGTCATGGGGCATGTACAGTAGATCGAACTGATGCATTTCATTGGGTCTTGTAACAGTAAAATGGGGGTAGTCTATACGTTTTGGGCCCCTGATATACCGGAGCCACAACAGTTGACGAGATAGCCAGTGGGTGACTAGTTTTTTGGATAGGCCGCTCTCCTCCGCAAGCAACTTGATAGCCCTCTGTCCAACCCAGAGGTGTTCCGGGGTATAGTATATTTGACTTAGTTTTTCAGCCTCCTCATCGGTAAGAATATGTGGTGATTTTTCTAACATGTCTTTATTATATGTCGAAAAACGTTCCTACAAATACCTGTAGGCTATAAAACCTAGCAGGGACAATGATCCAAGTACGAACGTTAACTCACCGTCTTGTTGGGGTTTTGAAGGGGTGTAATAGTCGGACAATTGCGGGGCTTTCTTGCTTGATGCTATATAGTATTGATACATGTCATCATCCAATTGTCTCAAGCTCTCCCCAGCTTTTATCTTCATTTCCCTTTCTTCACCGAACCAATCAAGTTTGGCCTGCCTTTTACGTATCCACTCCGCCTGCGCATCATTCAATTTTTCAACGGCTTCATCATGCCTCTTCCTCTCGGCCCCACCGTGTCCTGAGAGCTTGCTAAATAGATAATTTGATCCGCTGAACGCTAAACCATTTATAGCGGCGCCAGCGACGATTACAGCAATCGTTGCCATTTATTAGTACTCTACCGAGTGAAACCTACCATCTAAGATGTTTAACTGACCGTCCATAAGTAAGTACACATAACAGTGTATGTCTCCAGTCCCATCGGCTTTTTTGGTCATATGCAACGTTATCCCATCACTCAAACGTTGTAGAGGTCTTCCGGAACCATGCAGGGTATTATCGTTAGAGGCCCGGAAATCGATGAAGAGGGCGTATCTCTCATTGAAAAATTGCCCAATCGTCACATTCGAGTCATGGTTCCCGAAGAGATTGACGACCTGCTCTAGATGATCCTTGGCCAGCATGGCGTGACTATACAACTCATTCGGTTCCCCCTCAACAGTGACGCTAATCTTCTCAATCTTGGGATTATAGAACACCTCGTTGATGCCTGAATATGGTTTAACTTTCCCGGCGTCTATGAACAATAGCAAGACACCTTTCAATGACTTGGCTGGAGTGTCAATTTGCAAATTGTAGCTCGTCTCCTGCTTTTTCATGGTCAACACCTTGCTTCTTAAGATTCTTTCATATGGCAGGGCGAGACGGGCATACCTTGACATCTTGGCACTTGCGAGACCTTCATGGGTGATCTTGTCAAACTCTAGCTTGATATTGGTGATTTTATAGGTAGCATCCGCTGCCTTGGCGGCCGTACTTCCCACGGCTACCGTACCTACATCTTTGATCACGTCGCTGTATGATGCGAAATGTAGGACAAACTGCAATCTGTCATGGAGCCCTGCCTGGTAAAACGGCAGGTCTCTCGTCAATTCAAACATCTTACCAAGGGGGATGCAAAAATTGTTGCTATACGCCGCAGCGATGGCTTTCTCCTTGTCTGTCCCAACGTACTCGGTAGCCTTTACCTGCAGGGCTCTGATCGTCCCATCGTTGGGGTTAATTCCCTCTAGGATGAGGTTGTTGTCCCTATCAAACTTAGGTAGCCACAGGTCCCGGTACACTGCCAGGATATTGTAATCAGATATATTTTGTACCTCATTGCCATTAAGGGTAAGTCGCAGATTTCTCACCAAGCTTTTACCTATATTCGAGACAATGGTACGTTTCGTGTTTGTCCCCGTTAGCGTTAGGTCAAAAAGTAGCTTGAGACTACCCGGAAAAATGACATCGTTCTGTCCTAGGTTCGGAAGATCGACGTACAAATCCTCGTTCTGACTGATTGTGGAGGGTATATGACTTATCTGAACTCGCTGCTTTCGTCCTTTGATACCGAAGAGCTGTTTCGTCTCTGCGTAAGGGTCCAGGATGGTGCCGAATGTATTCATTGTATTTATTATAGGGGAATGTTATATTTAATAAATGGCTGATAATCCGGCATTTACTCCAGAAGAGCATATCGGTGAAGATAAAAATGGGCATGATGATAGGCCTGATGATGGTAGACAACAGCTCCCCCCACAACTTCCATCAACCCCGGGGCCTTCAACCCAGGGAGAACAACAGGGGCATGGGGACACCCCGGCCACAGGTATTGATACGGGTAGGACGCTATTAGTTATGAAGGTCGACATTCTGTACAGCCAAATAAAAAAGGATAGTAGGGTGGGGGAAGTCCATGTGATCAACTATGAGAATTTTAAGTTGGAGGGGAATCGTCTTTTTTATAGGGGTATAAATATCAGTGAATTAATATATAAAAAGAGGGGTGGTGGTTTGCTAGCCGCGGGTACCATTTTAAAAAATTTGGGGGCAGAATTCGTGCGAGATATAGGATTTAATGAGTATGTCACCACGCCCAACAAAGGGGGTAAGGCAAAGGCTCAGAAGGTCATGCAGGATATTGAACTCATTCAGGTGAAGAAAGGGAATGGGGGCAAAGATGGGGAAATGCTATCCCTGATCGAGAATGTTCTGGACGAGACACAAAGTCTTAATGAAGATACTTTGTTTGGTGGTGGTGATAAAGTTTTCACCAGGCGTGAATTGGAAGGCGTTGATAAGGCAGCACAGACTATAAGGGGCGCTTTGAACCTGTTGGAAAGTAAGATGGTCATAAACAATAATAAACTCAAGATTGCAAAGGCAGATTTAAAAAAACTTGAAGATAATAAGGACTGGGCGGAAGATGGTGATATGGATAGACTTGATGAACTGATAACAAGGACTAAGGGGGACATTGAGGACCTTGAGGATCATGATCTGCAAAGCCGTGAAATTTACAGCCAGCTGGAGGTCATCAAGGAGACGCTGATGAAAATTGCCGGGGATGACACATCCCTACTTGAAAAGCTTAAAATCTTGTTCAAGGAGCAGGGCTTGACGATAGCTAGCATCGTTTCGGCTATTGGCCTACTAGTTTCAACCATCGTGCTCTCCGTTACAGGGGGTTCTGCCGCAGCGGGTGCCGCGGGAGGAAGTGCCGCGGGGGGTGCGAAAAAAGGGTTTCTGGAGAAGCAGTTGGAACGATTGAGTAAATTACTCAAATATCTTGCGGGTGCCTTACCCGCAAGATATTTGCGGGTAAGGGTTGCATTGCCGGGGATTATAGGTACCATAGTCTCGTTCTTTTTTAGGGTAGCGGCAACTGTTGTCGAATACGCAGCCAAGCATTTGTACATGGCCATCGCGGCCGCCGTTGGGTTTGTCGTGTTCTATGTTAGGGGGGCCTAGTTATTTTTCAGCCAGATATACGCAATAATAAGACCTACCCCCGTAGTTATCAATACGGTTTTGGTATCCTCATGCTGATTTGACCCCCTAAAACGTATGGGGGTGGCACCCCCACCCTTCTGTCCTACAATTTCTTGCCTTGGAAGTTTGATATCTGCCACCACATGTCTGATGGTATGCTCGGTATGCCCAAGTGGTATGGCATGCTTAGGAGGTATATGAGGTATAGTATGACTAGGTGCTGTGGTATGTACAGGTATTTTGATACTATGCTTGAGGGGTGAGGCAGCCGCACCCCTAGCAATAGCCCTATTGTTCAGATCAACCTGGCCCCCCACATTTACATTGGCGGGTGCGATCAAAATATTGTTGTTGTACCCTATAATCTTGCCATGCGGAGGTTCATATCGGAGGGCAACATGTAGATACTGGGCATGACGGCGAAGTTTGCCGGAGTTCTGGCATATTGTAGCACCTTCTGGAATTCTGTAATATCATGCCCCACATTTTCCTAACGCTGTACCATAGCTTCGAATTTCTGCATCAGAATCTGCCTTGCTGTGTAATTATCCGCACCAGACCCGAGTAGGGATGCTTTGGCACCTGCCTGCGATCCAAGCAATAAGACCACGTAGGCGCGAATACTCTCACTTAGCTTGGTCAGACCTTCCGATGTCAAGCCCTGACTTGTTGGGATGATGAATTTGGCCCAATCACCCTCAACCTGTGGCCACCATCTACCGTTGGTGAGTGAAGCCGATACCGACCTGGTCTTATATAGACCGTTAGGGTCCGCACCATATTCCCGACATACCTGCGCATACCCAGAGGTTGAATAGGGATTTTTGAACCGAATAAAACCATCATTAAAAGACATCGGAACCTTCATCCTTGCCAGAATACGACGCATGTGGTAGTACACGTGAAATTTGAATATGGAGTTGACAAGTGGCACAGAGCCCGTTAGATGTTTGGCGGAGATGCCCAGGACTGTGCTTGCGCAATGAGTTGCAAAGTTCACCTGAATGTTCCAGTAGTCCAGGGCTTGTCCTCTTGTCCACTCCTGAATGACAGGGTCGTTCAGGTACGTACTTGTCACTTTGATGGGGTATTTGGTAAACTCGGAAAATGATACAGAAATATGGGAGCCTGTACTCACGTACAAGTTCTGATGCTCCAAGTTGGTTACGCCAAGTGGCCATTCAACCCTGTTGGATTGGTACTTTGCCTTGGGATTATATGAATAGATATTCATCCTTTTCTTCTTAAAAGAAAAGGATGAAGCAACTCTACATCACTGATATATACAAACCCACAATATTTGAAGACTACCTGGGACAGGACTCGAGGATTGCCCTAAAATCGATAAGCATCAGGCCTGTATGGTTGAACCTTTATAGCGACAATGAATTTGTCATACGTAAGATGGGAAATTAGGATTGAAATTATGAACGGCTTATACAGGATCAAGGATTTGGCGGCTATCGTGAACAGTCAGGCACAGGACAGGATCAAATTTTTTTTCCTGAAAAATGGACTCTGTAGGCTCCGTGTTAGTGACGGGTACACGGTGGTTATTCATCGACAGCTGCAGGAGCTCTTGGGTCTATCCTACGACCCTAGTAAAAAATACTATCAAAAAGGGGACTATGATGCCTTCTATAAAACTGACATCTATATTCGGCTACGACTCGTTTGCCCCCAATTGGATGAAGACGACTGCTTGCTAGATGGTAAAATGTCCAAAATTCTCGCTTTGTTACCCACCAAGGAACTAAATGCCTGGGGGGATATGCTGACTTGGACTTTTGATAATCCTATATGCCTACCCTTGAAGGGGTCCACGGAACGTTTGGAGTTTATGCTAACGGACGAACATCACCATGAGAAGAATGTTTCGTTCACCGGTCTCACCATGCAAATATTTATAGAATAAAAGATGAGCGATATCAGCAAACTATACCCTGGTTTGCCAAGTGCACCTGCACACAATGCCGATATACCCGAGGAAAGCCAAAAGTATAGGCTGGGAAAGATCGGGGATATTGAAAAGTACCTGCGGGATGAGATCAAAGAGAGGAACAGACTCGCAAAGAGGTTCAAGATGCATGGGACCTGGGTAAGGTATACGGACCATGGTCTGTTAGGTATCAGCGTTATAACGTCAGGGCTTGGTATAGGAGCTATGGCCTCTGGGTTAGGGGTACCATTGGCTATTGCAATGGGGGTATTAGTATAGCAATGGGGATAGGGCAAGCCGGCCTGCGGAACGCCGGGAAGAGGTTGGGTGTGAAATCCAAAAAACATGAGACTATAAGGTTACTCGCGGAGACGAAGCTAAATTCCATTATTGATCTTATCTCAAAAGCAATTGAGAATGGAGTCATCAGCGACTATGAGTTCAGCCTCATAGCACAGGAATATAAGAAATATATGCTGCTAAAAGAACAGATACGTCAGCGTGTTAGGCAGATCGTTAATGCCATTAATGAACAGGAGCGTGCTCTGCTAGTTGCAAAAGGTAGAGAGGAAGGGAGGCAAGAGGTACGGGATGAAATTTTAAAAAACGTTCGACCTGCGCAGTATGCAAACGCTATGTAGGCCCTCCACCTGAGTATAGGCCTTAGTTTTATATATTTTATAGGTCTTTTGTATGGCCTATGAAATATATAGTTTTTTCAGCCCTCCCCTAACAGCCATTTATTCAGTTTTGTATATTTACATTCAACAATATGGACTTGTGGGTAGTAGTTGCTACCTTGGACGTATACAGATGATATCGCCAGCACACCACTAAGTTTGCAGGGCTCATTACAGGGTACTGATTGGTCATGGAAGTTGGTTGTGATTGCGTCCTTGTAATATTTGAGTTTAGCATTGATGTAGCGGTCCTTTTTGACCGGCTCAGTCGTCAATTTTTGGGATATAAGCTCCTCAATCTTGTTCCAAATTTGTCGATACTTGGCGACCCAATCAGGGTATTCCTCAAAATCAATGCTCATCGCCGGCACGGCATTTGTATTGTATTGACTCACCCCATTGGACCAGACCCCAAGTGTCTTTACCCTGAGTACCACTACAAGGTCTCGTGTATGATATCCTATAATGTACCGTTGATCAGCGCCTTTGTTGGAAGGAACGGGGTCTGACACTGTCAGGTGGTCCATATTAATATCATTGATATCTGTAAAAATAGTGGCAAAGTTATAGAATTCTCGGGGTTTCACAATTTCATTTTCAAATTTCAGCATATTGGTTTTATTGTAATTCGAAGGACCTCAGAGAATTGCATGATGTCATCGTACATACGCATCCACCCCCGTTATAGGTGATATATTCATGATAACAGGAATAGCATAGCATTTTACCACTTACCTTGAACCTTCTGCCGCATGTACACCTATCATATTGATCTAATAGATGTTCACAGTCATTACATTTAACGCACATTTATTAGTATCTTACAACTATGCTGTAAGATAACCTTGACTTTAAGACCATAATTTTTCAAGAATGGCCTTTTCATCCTCTGAAAAGCACCAATCGATTACTCTATCAGGATGCCAGGCCACCGGTGCTAGCTCGTCCCAAATTCTGACCCTTTCGGATTTCCTCCGCCGATAGGCGCTCCAGGGATTTTTAGGATGGTCCCGGATCATATATATGTACTCTGTCTTGAAATGATCTGGCACGTATGTGAACGTTAGGGGCTTCTCCATAACACACCAGTTGCACATGTCTTGCGTCTTGAATTGATCCGGTACATGCCCGAGCATCAGGGGCTCCTTTTCGGCGGCCCTGATGCACATGTCCCGCGTTTTGAACGGGTCGGGGACATAATCTAACATCTCGGGATCTTTTTCAACAACATCATTACACATGTCCTCCGTCTTGAACCAATCCGGCACATATTTAAAGGTCCAGGAACAATTTTCGACAGCCCAATTGCACATGTCTTGCGTCTTGAACCTGTGCGGGACAAATTCGAGTATATAGGGATCCTCATTTGCCGCATTGTTACACATGTCCTCTGTCTTGAACTGATCCGGGACATATTTAAGCATATAAAGATCCTCCTCAACAGCCTCATTATACATGTCCTCCGTCTTGAACTGATCCGGCACATATTTAAACATATAAAGATCCTCCTCAACAGCCTCATTACACATGTCTTGCGTCATGAACCTGTCCGGTACGTATGTGAACATATGGGGCTTTTCCTCAACAGCCTTATTGCACATGTCCTGCGTCTTGAACTGGTCGAGCACATACCTTATCACCCAGGGATCATTTTCAACAGCCTTGTTGCACATGTCCTGCGTCTTGAACCTGTCGGGCACGTGCCACAACATATGGGGCTTTTCCCCAACAGCCTTATTGCACATGTCTTGCGTCTTGAATTTTGACGACACATACATGAGCATATTGGGATCATCCTCGGCAGCCTTGCTACACATGTCCTGAGTTTTGAACTGATCTGGGACAAACTCTAA
This sequence comes from Hydractinia echinata, assembly GCA_030067915.1. NCBI lineage: Eukaryota > Metazoa > Cnidaria > Hydrozoa > Anthoathecata > Hydractiniidae > Hydractinia > Hydractinia echinata. The sequence goes on from JASGCC010000071.1 coordinate 963,802, forward strand.
CATATCGGGATCCTTTTTGACAGCCTTATTGCACATGTTCTGTGTCTTGAAATTATCAGGTACATGGCAGAGCATCCAGGGGTTTTGTTCAACGGCCTTATTACACATGTCTTGTGTAATGAAACGATTCTGTATGTACCTTAGTTGGTAGGGATCCTCCTCAATCATTTTAATCCACCTATCTTGAGCCTGAATATCATCCTCAATTTTGGCGGCCAGCTTATTTTTGCCTAATCTATTGATTCCGGCTATTCCACGATCTTTTGCTATCTCACTCAGCTGGTTCATTGTAAGCTTCTCCATTTATTGTATACATTTTTTTTGTTTGTCGGAGGATTTCATTATGCTCGACTAACACAGTTATTTCTCTTAGGGAATTTCCCTATCATACGGCAAATGAGTAAGGGGAATTCCCCCGAGATGTGCGCGTTGATTATTAGGGAATTGTGTTAGAAAATATTGGACCTCTTATTCTACATTGTTGTGACGTCATCTGTAGTGAATAATAGGTATTATGTAGATTAATATGGGATGATATCGGATGGTGCTGTGATTTAGGGACTTGTTCGTGGGCGTGCGCGTGTGCGTTTTAGGGATTGTGCCAGAAGTAACATTTATCTATCTCTGAGACTGCCTTAGATTTCATTGGGCGTTTGATCAGATGAGGAGAAACGTAGAAACGTTGAGATTCACACGAGCAATATTTGGTATGGGACAATCACCTTTTCTTCTTAACGGAACGATAGATGTCCACTTTGATGAGATGAAAAAACTTCACAATGACCTTAAGGAAATTATCGAAGAAATAGAAGACGACCTTTATGTGGACGACCTCATATCTGGAGGTGTTAACGTAAAAGAAACTGCAAAACTGAAAGAGATCGCCAAGTCTACCTTTGCTGAGGCCGGTTTTGTGCTGCATAAATGGCATTCGAATAAAAGGGAACTAGAAGATGATGAAGCAATTGCCTCGTCTGCAGAACAGAGCTATGCTAAACAAACCCTTGGTGTGAAGGAAAACGAATCCAAGATTCTTGGCTTAGCTTGGAACAAGAAGGATGACACCCTTGCTGTCAATATACAAGAGTTGAACGTTGAAGAAACAAAAAGAGGCATATTGAAATTTTTGGCGTCAATCTTCGACCCACTTGGATTTGCCTCGCCTGTTTTATTGGTTGGCAAACTCATTTACCGAGAAGTCTGCGAACAGAAGTTTAACTGGGATCAACCCTTGTCACAAGAATTATCTCGAAGATGGAAACGCTGGATCGATTCACTTCCTGCGAAAGTTGAGCTGCTGAGAACGCTTGCTAAATTCGAGCAACCTATCAACAAAATTGATCTACACGTGTTTGGTGACGCAAGCTTCGATGGAGTATCAGCAGCTCTGTATGCAGCAGTTTATCAAGATATAGGAGTAACACAAGGTTTGATAACGTCAAAGAGTCGTCTAGCAAAAAAGAAATGTACCATGCCACGTTTAGAGCTCATTGCATCTCACATGGCAGCTAATCTTATGGAAAATGCTCGATCTGCGTTAAAACGATATCCTGTAGCTGAGTGCTTCGGATGGAGTGACAGTACCGTTGTATTACATTGGGTGAGAGAAAGTGGATCCTATAAACCATTTGTGCGTAATCGAGTGGATAAGGTTAAGGAGAAAAACTACATAGTGTGGAGGCATGTTCCATCGGAACAGAATCCAGTTGATTGTGGTAGCCGAGGATGCTCATTTGCGAAACTAGACAGTTTGTGGTGGGATGGTCCATCATGGCTGTTGGAGAAGGAGAATTGGCCGATTGACATCATAACAACACCTTCAGTGGAGTCGGAGTCAGAAGCGAAGCGAATCAAGGAAGTCCTTGCAGTAGCAATTAACAAGAAGGAAGATTCTACTTTCCAGCCCCTGTTAGCGAAGTATGAATTGTGGAAGGTAATTCGCATATCTTCATGGATATTACGCTTTATCACCAACTGCCGCCAGGGTGGTGTATATGGTCCATTAACAACTGAAGAGATGAATCAAAGTAAACGATTGCTAATCAAAGTAACTCAAGAGGAATTTGAAGATTCTGAAGATTTTACGGAAGACAAACTTCGTTTAAATTTGCAAAAGAACGCCGATGGATTGTTCGAATGTAGAGGTAGAATACAAGGTCACTATCCTTTGTACCTGCCACAAAAGTCCTTGTTAGCTGAAAAGATTGTCATGGAAGCCCACAAAAGAACGCTCCATGGGGGAGTATCACTGAGTATGGCGGAAGTTAGACGGGAATATTGGATACCCCGATTGAGGCAATTGACAAAGAGAATCAGACACAAATGTCATGGATGTAAAAGACATCGTGCCATTGCCTTTGCTGAACCACCACCAGGATTAATCCCCAAGGATAGAGTGGAAGGAACGAAAGCCTTCGAAGTAATAGGAGTGGATTATGCAGGACCACTCATATGTCAAGTAAATAACAATGAAGAAGAAAAGGCTTATATTCTTCTGTTTTCATGTAGCCTTTCCAGAGCAATTCATCTCGAATTATTACCAGATCAGACAACTGAAAGATTTATCCGAAGTTTAAAGAGGTTCACAGCCCGAAGAGGAAGACCAAGGAAAATATACTCGGATAATGCAAAAACTTTCGAGTCTGCTGCAAGATGGCTACACAAGATTATGAACAGTGAACGATTGAACGATTATCTTGCAAGGGAAGATATTACATGGCAGTTCAATCTAAGTCGTGCTCCTTGGTCGGGTGGGCAGTTTGAGCGAGCGATGTACAAGGCTATTGGAAGAACTTCTTTATCATTTAGAGAGTTGGAGGATGTATTACTTGATGTTGAACAAACTCTCAACAACAGGCCCTTATCATACGTCGAAGATGATATTCAACAAGAAATTATTACGCCCAACAGCTTGATATTTGGACAAATCAATCGAGTTCCAACTGAAGAAGATAAGCATGATGTCGAGAAAGGAGATCTGCGGAAGAGGTTTAAATTTATTCAAAGATGTAAGGAAGCTACATGGCAGAGATGGTCTCAAGAGTATGTGAGATCACTTCGAGAAAGACATAACTTGAAGCACGAGCTGAAGAGAGCAGAACCGAAACCTGGAGATGTCGTGATGATCAAGGGAGACAGAAAGAACAGAGGAAAATGGACAATTGGTGTCGTAACGAATACCTTCGTTGGCAGAGACGGGATTACAAGAGCGGTAGAACTACGAACGAGCAAGAACACCTTAGAACGAGCGGTTCAACATCTCTATCCCTTAGAACTTTCATGCGACATCGCACCGAAAAACGGCAACGTAACGTCAACCTTGAATGCTGAAGCGAACGAATTTCGACCGAAACGAAATGCATCTGCTATAGCGAGAGTTCAGATTGAAAACCAAGCTGACTTCGAGATGAATCAGTAAATCAATACGAGAAATTTATTTACTACAAAACAATTGTTAGTTATGAGAACTTATTAGTAGAAATTTATATTTTGTGTTCATTATGACGAGACGGATTATTTGCAGAACCTTATTTCTAGGAAAACTATTAGTCCTTGTTAGTTTTACGGCTAGCCGCCTGCTAGAGATTACTAACATCGGCTAATGTTCGTTTTGTTCATATTTGATGCAAGTTGTCATCAAATAGGGGGAGTGTGTCGCGAGTCATTTCGTTGATCACGTGATCTGCCGTGTGAGCTTGGCTGCTGTGCAGTTGTTACGTGAGCGGATGGTGACGTATAGAGATCGAGGCCGCCTTCTAACAGGCAAGAAGTGATTCTACGTATGCGATGTAAATAGTGAGCCTTATTAAGTTGTTTATATATAAGAAGAAGAGTATATAGAACTATATGTGATTAATTATTGTCGTGACTCGACGCAAGATCCCGACATATTCACATTCGACGACACTTTATCGTTAGCGAAGGACATACCGACAAAACGACAATTGATTAAATTTACCGCTTCCATTTATGACCCTCTTGGTCTTATTAACCCTATTGTTATGCGATTAAAAACATTGTTTCAAAAAACCTGTGTAGGTAAAATTGGTTGGGACATCGAGTTGAGTGGACAGGTTTTGGACGAGTGGCGAGTTACGTACAATGATTTTAAAAGTGTTTCACATTTGAATGTACCACGATGTTACGATGGCGGGAATATTGTTGATGTACAATTGCATGGTTTTTCTGATGCTTCTTTGAAAGGTTACGGTGCGTGTGTTTATTGATTTCCGCCAGCAAAGGCGGAATCTTTAAAATCGCCTGAGGAGATAGATAGATAGAGAGATAGAGAGATAGAGACATAGATAGAGACAGCGCAGCTAGGCTAGACGCCCGAAACTTATCCAGGCTAAGATTTTTTTCTGAGAACGTGGCTAAAATGAGTTTTAAGCCAATAAGAATCCTAACAGTGCAACAAATTGTTTTATTATCCAATGAACAATACTTTATTTTAAAGTTTATATGCTATTGAAAGTTAAAGCTCGTGCAGTGTAGCATAATGAAGATCGTCTTATAATGCGCCATGATGTTATTAACGTTTCCCTTTAATAATTACGTCATTTCCTTCTGTACAATTTCGCAAGCACGTAGACTAAAGCTGTATTCAGCAGAACGAATTACTTATTCATGAATTTTATTTTAATTTAAAGAGCAATTGTCGAGGAGTAGTATAAGGGAGTCACCATATACAGGATTTTCCAAAACCACGGTCAAACTCTCATAAAAAATTATATACAGAATTTCACTTGTGACGTCACAACTTTTCGTCACGCCCCATTGCACAAAAATCCGCTAAACATCATCAAAAATCAACGCATGCGCAATACCCCTTATAAGATGGGCGCAAGCGTGTTCCAGGTACGCGTAAGCTACTAGGGTTGATGAAAGCTGAAAAGATCTTGTTGTATACGCCCGTACTGAAATGGTACGTTGACCATGGGCTGAAAGTGACTGCTTTTCACCAGTTCCTCAAGTACGCTCGAGGTAAGCCATTTGCATGGTTTCCGAAAGAGATTGCAGATGCACGACGACAAGCGGATAAAGACCCTGACAAGCGTATTGCGGGAGATACGGCCAAGTTGAAGGGGAACTCGTTCTACGGCAAGATGATCGAAGATCTGGCGAGGCACGCGAATACTACGTTTACCAGAGATGAAAGGAAGGTCGATGCAGCGATGAGATCCCCGTACCTCGAAGACCTTGAAGAGATAGGGGATGCGTACGAGCTTAGAAAAGGTAAAAACAAGTGTACCATCGATAGGGCCTACCAATGCGGTATTGCAGTGTACCAACTAGCCAAGCTTCGGATGTTGGAATTCTACTACGACTTCCTCGTATGTAGATCGTGGAGACTTCGAGTACATCTACATGGACACAGACTCGGCGTATTTTGCTATCTCTGGTGAAAATCTTCGTGATGTCATTCACCCTGAACTGCTTGGCGAGTACGACAAAGATGTAAAAAACTGGCTCGTCACCGATAAATACTCGAGTCGAACAGGAGGGCTATTTAAAGCGGAATTTATTGGTTTTAGGATGATTGCCCTGACAGCCAAGTGTTATTTTGTGGAGGGTAAAGAAGGTACTAAATTTTCGTGCAAAGGCATGTCAAAGAGACAAAATGATTTGACCTGGGGTAGATACCTGAGTGCGCTAAAGGGTGGTTTAGACATGGCCAAAAACGTAGGTTTTCGGGTACATGAGCAGGGTATGATCACGTACGAACAAAACAAGCTCGGCCTCTCTGCGTTTTACGATAAAAGGTTTGTACATGACGACGGGGTGCATACATCCCCGCTTGTGACCCCGGGTCACAAGCTGGCAGCACAGAAAGAGGAGACAGAAGAGCCTGCAGCACAGAAAGAGGAGACAGAAGAGCCTGCAGCACAGTAAGAAATAGAGGAGACGGCAGAGCCTGCAGCACAGGAAGAAATAGAGGAGACAGCAGAGCCTGCAGCACAGGAAGAAATAGAGGAGACAGCAGATCCTGCAGCCAACAGTTCCATACAGTCAACGGGTGTATATCTTTATGGTGTAGGTACACTTGTTTATATTGGCCTTTGGTATATGGTATAAATGGATATATGCCTACTAATCGCCATAGTCCTACCGTATGCCATTATTGCTTATGTACTTTTTCGATACCACCGTATAATAAACAGGATGTCTGATCTTGCACAAGTCTTTGACAATGCCTCTGCAGAATATGAAAATATTGAGGAGCCCATCGATAGACGTCAAGTCTTGAAAGAGGCCCTACGTAAGGGTAAAGGGCATCTCCTACCTAAAAAATGTACAAAAGGGTTTGTTGAAAAGGCCCCGGAAGAGGCCATCGATAAGGTCCATACAGAGTATGTACAGCGGGAACTTCAGGAGAAGGGTGAGAAGACGGCCAGGGCACTCTCTACCCATGTGATCAGCCTCTATGCCAGCATGATTGGAAATGTAGTGGATATCGACAGTGTTGATGAATTACGTCGAGATATCGAAGAGGATCCTATTATCAGGGACTCTATGACCGATCTCGGTATTCTTGTATACTGCACCATTGGGAGGTGCTTAGCGCCAATTTTGGTAGCGGGGCACACCGCAAGGCATATGAAGAAGAAGAAGAAACAAGAGGAGGATAAGGCTAAGGAGGAGGAGCTCTAAGGGCCTACATTTAAATGTCTTATAAGTCATAAGACTTATAAGAAATGAGTGAGGAGTCTACTAACCAAATAACAAAGAAGAATGAAGGTCGTGTTGCTGCTGGCGAGAGACTTGCCGAGTGGAACAGGAAGAACAAGGCCGACCTGAAAAAGAACGTGGGCAAAGAACTTTCGCAACATGAACAAGAACCTGTTGTAGGTTCTAGCAAGTCGATGATCCCAATGCCGTACATGTATGGTGTAGGTACGCTTGCCGTGCTTGCGATAGGAGTAGGGGCTCGGTATAGATTTGGCAGGGATGGTAAAAATGGTGGAGAATCTAATTAGCCAGCGACTAATCCAGAGCTTCAACAAAAGGGCAAAACCCAGCCTCGGATTGAAATATTTAAAATGTTGTAATATAATAAAGTATGACCACAAGCAACGTATCACCGAAGGAAAAGGAGATTTTGGACATGCTGTACGAAACAGTTGTAGACCTTAGCTTCACATTCGCCTATGCTATGACAGGTAAGAAATTTTTGGTTATAACAAGGCCGTCTACTAAAGTGGATACGAATGACGTTCTTAAGATGGTAGCGTACTTTTCTGCAGGTCGGGCAAGTCGCGAAATGGCCGTTAAAAAAGGGTGGTTGCCGGAAAATATCATCATACTTTGCCCTACCATACGGTGGAATACCACTTACCTTGAAAGGGCATCACTATGGAAGGACCCCTATGTCTTCCTGATAGATCCTAAGGATCAGCTGTTTGAATGGATCCAAAAATTATCCGCATTGTTGGCGGGCGAAGGGACATTGTTTATCGTGGATGACTGTATAGCCAATGAAAACCTCGATAACCGTCGACAGCCCCTGCTTGAATTGGCGGTCTCGGGCAGACATCGCAAGCACAGCTTGTGACTATTAACACAATCATATACCGCTTTACCCAAGAATCTGAGGAGGCAGAAGAAGCAGTTGTTTGCCTGGTATCCCTCGGAACGCAGCGACATGAAGCTAATCGACGAAGAGACGAACATGATCTCCGATTGGGATGATATCAAAGCTGGGCTGAAAAGATCAAAGCACGCATGCTTGTACGTGAGGCTGGAACACCCCAGGGCTTGGAGGATTCTAGAATGACCATGGTGAAAATCCTCTGGCCTACGTTGCTATAATAGAAAATGTCAACTCGTCTTATTCAACGCAATACCCGCAGGAGCCATCGAGACCTTATTTGACAAACAAAATCAGCCTCTCTTTAAAAGGGCCGACCTTGGGAGATTCCTGTGTATTCCAAATGCTAGGCAGTATGGTCTTGATCGTAGTATGACAATATCAAGGGGAGAAATAGAGGGTATAACAACTGTAGTCGGTGACTACAGTTCTTCAGGTATGTCAGGAGGGGTTAAAAACGACACGAAATATTCGTTACCCTTGGGGGTGCCCTCGAAATTACCGTCAGGTCAAGAAAGTCCAAAGCCGTGTCTTTGACAAAATGGTTAGCTGGGAAGGGGGTGGAAAAGTTACAGGATGCTCTCAAGGAGCATCGTCAAGCCCTTGAGGTTAAGGATATTGCTATGGCAATTCTTGAGGATGACTTGGACGATAGGGACAAACAGCTCATGGTATTGGGAGATGAAATTGAGGAGCTACAGCAACGTGCCGTACCCCATCTCGAGGATCCCGGAAAATACAATAGTATGGTGATTATCCAAAAGAACAACGATGATCCCTGGCCATACCTAGCCATCTGTGGTCAACAGGGGTATGTAGCACAAAAAACTAGAAATAAGCTTGTTGATTACCCCAAGGGCGAGATTGTGGTACTGGCGAAGACCCCTAATTCTATTGTACATTACAATTGGCTTCGAGAACGTGGGTGTATCGAGGCAAAACCCTGAGCGTGTGAGACATTTCAGGCTAGGCGAACACTATACACATGAACGTCTTCTGGAGCTTGCGGAATGAGTGTTGCCATAACCAAACACGATTTTTACTACTTCTACAGGTAGTAAAAATTATCCTCATATCATATATTGGTTAGTAACCAACCCCCTTTGGAGGACCAAATTAGGTATGTTCAAGGGGGCATCTCCCCATGGGCCCCCAATTAGGTGACGCTTTTGTAGACCCTCGGGAGGTACTCACCGGTGAGTACCTACATCCAGACACGGTTTTAATACCTTCGCGGTATTAAAATTATCATTTTTTGACCCTTTCAGCTGTAAGTTAAAAGGTGGTGAAATATCAAAAAAGATGGAAGCCTATGTACAACAACAACAATTTACAATTGAATACAATATCAGCATACCTGTACTACGATGTTGCATAAAAGCAGGATCAGTTACTGGTTATTATGTGATGTTTTTGACATGTTTATTATAATACATGTCAAAAACGTTCCTACAAATACTTGTACGCGACCACCCCCAGAAGGGCTAAGGATCCAACGATAAACGTCAGCTCGCCGTCTTGTTGTTGCTTGGAAGGTGTGTAAAAATCGGATAGTTTTGGAGCTTTTTCGATCGTTGCGATATAGTACTCCCTCATGCCTTCATCGAGCTCCTTCAAGCTCTCTCCAGCTTGCCTTTTCAGCTCTCGTTGCTTGCCGAACCAATCCAGCTTAGCCTGTCTATCCCTAATCCAGGCAGCCTGGGCATCATTGAGCTTTTCCATAGCCTCGTCATGCCTCTTTCTCTCGGCCTCACCATGTCCCGAAAGCTTTGAAAAGAGATAATTAGTCCCCGAAAATGCCAGGGCGTTGATTAATGCACCTCCGGCCATAATTGCCAAGGTTGCCATTTATTCTAGTATTCGACGGAGTGGAAGCGCCCATCGAGTATATTCAGTTGAGCATCCATCAGCAAGTACACATAACATCTGAAATCCCCGCTTCCATCGGCTTTCTTAATCATATGGAGAGTAATGCCATCGCTCAAGCGTTGTAGAGGTCTTCCCGAACCATGTAGGGTATGGTCGGGAGAGGACCTTAAGTCGATAAACAACGCATACCGTTCGTTGAAGAATTGGCCAATCGTTACCGAAGAGTCGTGACTAGCAAAGAGATTGGTAATCTGCTCGAGATGGTCCTTAGGGAGCATGGCATGCGAGTACAACTCATTGGGCTCACCCTCGACAATGACGCTAATTTTCTCAAGCTTAGGGTTGTAAAAGACCTCGTTGATGCCTGAATATGGTTTAACTTTCCCGGGGTCTATGAACAATAGCAAGACACCTTTCAATGACTTGGCTAGAGTGTCAATTTGCAAATTGTAGCTCGTCTCCTGTTTTTTCATGGTCACCACCTTGCTACGGAGTATGCGTTCATAGGGTAGTGCCAATCTTGCATACCTTGACATCATGGCACTCGCCAGGCCCTCGTGGGTGATCTTGTCAAATTCCAGCTTGATATTGGTTATTTTGTAGGTAGCGTCTGCTGCCTTGGCTGCCGTACTTCCCACGGCTGCCGTGCCTCCATCTTTGATCACGTCGTTCTGCGGTGCGAAATTTACGACGAATTGGAGTCGGTCATGGAGCCCTGCCTGGTAAAACGGCAGGTCTCTCGTCAATTCAAACATCTTACCAAGGGGGACGCAAAATGTATTACCATACGCCGCGGTGATGGCTTTTTCTTCATCATTCCCAACGTACTCAGTAGCCTTTACCTGCAGGGCCCTGATGGTACCGTCATTAGGGTTAATACCCTCTAAAATCAGGTTGTTTTCCCGATCGAATTTGGGCAGCCATAGGTCTCTGTACACTGTCAGGATATTATAATCAGATATATTCTGTACCTCATTTCCATTCAGGGTAACTCGCAGATTTCTCACCAAGCTTTTGCCTATATTCGAGACAATGGTACGTTTCGTGTTTGTCCCCGTTAGCGTCAGGTCAAACAGGAGCCTTAGACTGCCGGGGAATATAACATCGTTTTTAGACATGTTGGGTATATCAACATATAAGTCCTCATTTTGATTAATCGTAGATGGTATATGCGAAATTTGAACCCGCTGCTTTCGTCCTTTGATACCGAAGAGTTGTTTAGTTTCCGTATAAGGGTCCAATGTAGTTCCGAAGCTCATATTTATTATAGGGGGGAATGTTCTAATAAAATGGATAACCCAGGATTTGTACTTGATATTGATCTTCCGGATGATGATGATGAGGGCCATCCAGATAGGCTGATGATGGTAGACAACAGCTTCCACAACTTCCAAGGCTGAGGGAAGAGCTACTAAAATCAAAGGTCGACGAGCTCTACAAACACCTTGGTGAGAGGCTGGGGCCGCCTGATGCGATACCTTACGATGAGTTTAGGATGGAAGGGGAACGTCTTTTTTTCAAAGATATGGATATTACACCATTAATCACAAAAGATAGGGGTGGGTTGCGAGCTGTCGGGGAGATGCTCAAGAAATTGAAGGCGGGGCTCGTGCAGGGTATGGGTTTACCCAGACTATGTCACTACACCCAACAAGGGTAGGTCAGCGGCCCAGGCACTTGGGCAAAAGGTTGATGATATTGTGAGGAAGGACAGGGCTGATGATATCATTTCGATGGAATCGATAGAGGACTTTGTAGATGCTGCGGATAGCTTTATAAAAGAAACTTCATTTGGTGGCACTGATGAAGGTGGCATCACTGAACGTGAAAGAAGGGGGCTTGACCTCGAACTTCAGACATTAAGAGGTAACTTGAAAATCTTGACAAGCAAGATGATTTCGCTTGATAGCGAGATTATCAGGGCAGAGGGTAATTTGAAAGAACTTGAGGAGAAGAAGGCCGGGGCAGATGAAGGACAACAAGCCAACCTTGAGAGGGATATAGGAAAGGTGAAGAAAGAGATTAGGGATCTGAATGATAAAAAAGAGGCCCTAAGGGAAGCACATGGCATGCTATCCACTGACATATACCCCCAGCTGAGGATCATCAAGGAGACGCTGATGAAAATTGCTGGAGATGACACGTCCCTGCTGGAGAAGCTAAAAATACTCTTCAAAGAGCAAGGGATCACCATAGCCAGTATAGTCACCGCCATTGTTCTATTAATAAGCACCATCGTGCTCTCCGTTACTGGGGGTTCTGCCGCGGTAGGCGCCGCAGGAGGAAGTGCTGCCGGTGGTGCAGGAAAGGGGTTTGTGGAGAAGCAGCTGGAAAGATTGGGAAAGTTCCTCAAATATCTTGCGGGTAAGGCAGGTGCCGCTTTACCAGGGATTATTGGTACTGTTGTCTCCTTCCTTCTAAGGGTAGCGGCAACTGTTGTGGAATATGTGGCAAAACATCTATACATGGCCATCGCGGCTGCTGCAGGGTTTGTTGTGCTCTATGTTGGGAAGGGTAAAAAATCGTAGATCGTAGTCTAATGTGTTGATCAACAAATTAGACCTATTTTTTAAGCCAGATATAGGCAATGATTAACCCTACCCCCGTCGTGATTAATGCGGCCTTGGTATCCTCGTGCTGTTGTGGGGGTTCCCTCTGTTCAGGGCCTGGTTTATCTACCGCATGCTTGATGATATGCTCCATATGCTTATGGGGCGGCATGGCATGCCGGGCATGTTTGATAGCTTGCTCCATATGCTTAGGGGGTGCTTTGATAGTAGCTGCCGCATGCTTGATAGCCCGCTCCGTAGGCTTCACAATAGGTTTGCTATTCACATCAATCTGGGTACCAATATTGACATTGGCAGGTGCGATCAAAATATTGTTGTTATACCCTACAATTTTGCCTATCCGCAAGTTCATATCGGATGGCAGCATGTACACGCTGGGCATGACGGCGAAGTTTACCGGCGTTCGGGCATATTGCAGCACCTTCTGGAATTCTGGAATGTCATTCCCCACATTTTCCAAACGCTGTACCATGGCTTCAAATTTTTGCATCAGGATTTGCCGGGCCGTATAGTTGTCGGCACCTGAGCCGAGTAGGGATGACTTGGCACCTGCCTGCAATCCAAGCAACAAGACCACGTAGACGCGAATACTCTCACTTAGCTTGGTCAGACCCTCCGATGTCAAACCCCGACTTGCTGGTATAATTAATTTGGCCCAATCACCCTCAACCTGTGGCCACCATCTACCGTTGGTGAGTGACGCTGATACCGACTTTGTCTTGTATAGACCGTTAGGGTCCGCACCATATTCTCTACATACCTGCGCATACCCAGAGGTTGAATAGGGGTTCTTATAGCGTGAGAACCCATCATTGTAAGGCATGGGTACTTTCATCCTTGCCAGAATACGACGCATATGGTAGTATACATGGAACTTGAAGATGGCGTTGACGAGCGGTACGGAGCCTGTTAGGTGTTTAGCAGAGATGCCTAAGGCCGTGCTTGCGCAATGGGTGGCGAAGTTTACCTGAATATTCCAATAGTCAAGGGCTTGTCCTTTTGTCCAGCCCTGTATGACAGGGTCGTTCAGGTAGGTTGTTGTCACTTTGATGGGGTATTTGGTAAACTCGGGGAATACCACAGGGATATGCGAGTTTGTAGACACGTACAGGTCCTGATGCTCCAAGTTGGTTACACCAAGTGGCCATTCACCCCTGTTGGATTGGTACTTTGCGTTGGGATTATATTGGTAGATATTCATCTTTCATATTCATCACCGATATATACAAGCGTACCATTTTTGAAGACTACCTGGGGCAGGACTCGAGGATAGCCCTGAAATCGATAAGCATTAGACCTACGTGGCTGAATATTTACAGTAACAATGATTTCGCCATCCGTAAGACTGATGATCAGACAGTTACCCGTATTGAAATCATGAACGGCCTCTACAAAATCGAGGACCTGGCAGCTATCGTCAACAGTCAGGCAGGGGATAAAATCAAGCTGTTTGTCCTGAAAAATGGGCTGTGTAGGCTACGTGTCAGTGCAGGGCATACCGTTGTGTTTGGTCAACATCTGCATGAACTTCTAGGGCTTAAATACGATACCGCTAATAAGTACTATCAGGCCGGTGACTACGATTCAAAATATAAGACCGACGTTTACATTAGACTACGACTTGTTTGTCCTCAGTTAGATGAGGATGATTGCCTACTGGATGGGAAGAAATAAAAAATTCTTGCTTTGCTTCCCACCAAAGAGCTAAACGCTTGGGGAGATATGCTGACTTGGAGTTTTGATACTCCTATCTACCTACCCTTAAAAGGCTCTACAGATCGCCTCGAGTTTATGCTTACAGATGAACATCATCATGAGAAGAATGTTTCGTTCGTCGGAATTACGATGTGCCTTCTCATAGAATAAATAAATGGCTGATATAACGAAGCTGTACCCAAATTTAGCGAGTGCACCTGCACAAAGCGCGGATATGCAGGAGGAAAGCCAAAAGGTATAGGCTTGATGAAATAAATGAAATTGAGAAGTATCTCCGAAATGAGATAAAGGAGCAGGACAAACTCGCAAAAAAGTTTAAGATGCATGGGACATGGATCCGATACTGTGACCATGGCCTGTTGGGTATTAGCGTGATCACGTCTGGGATCGGTATTGGTACCCTGTTATCCGGAATGGGCGTACCATTAGCAGTGGCAATGGGTGGCCTAACCGTGGCTGTTGGGGTAGGGCAGGCAGGTCTTAGGACTGCTGGGAAAAAAATGGGCGTCAAGTCGAAAAAGCATGAGAATATAAGGCTGATCGCCGAGGCTAAATTGAACTCGATAGTTGACCTGATATCAAGGGCTGTTGAGAATGGGGAGATTGATAAGTACGAGTTTAGCCTCATTATGCAGGAGAAACAGAAGTACATGGTCTTGAAAGAACAGATGCGACAGCGTTTTAACCGTATTGTGAATGCTCTCAATGAACGGGAACGTGCCCAATTAGTTGAGAAGGGTAGGGAAGAGGGTAGGAGCGACGTTTTAAAAAAACTTCAGTCTGTACAGTATGTCCGCTGTATCTAGAGTCCCCACCTGAGTATAAGCCTTAGTTTTATACCTTATTTTATAGGCCATATGACCTATAAAATGTATGGTTTTTTTAATCCTCATTCAACAGTGATTCTTTTTTGAAGTCCTTATATCTACATTCCATAAGATGTACCTGAGGGTAGTAGTTTTTGCCTTGCACGTACACCGATGAAATGGACAGGATGGCACTGGCTTGGCATGGCTCATCATAGGGTACCGGCATACCATAGAATTTAGTAGTGATCGCATCTTTGTAATATTTGAGCTTAGCGTTCACGTAGCGGTCCTTTTTGACCGGCAGGGTCGTCAATTGCTCGGAGACCAACTCCTCAATTCTGGACCAGATCTGACGATATTTGGCAACCCAATCTGGGTACTCTTCAAAATCAAGACTCATCGCTGGTTGGCATTGGCGTTGTACCGGGTCACCCCATGCGCGGACCAGATTTTTGGTGTCTTTATTCTGAGAGCTACCACAAGGTCTTGTGTATGATATCCTACTATATACCGTTGATCCTTACCTCCATTGGCAGGTATGGGATCTGACACTGTCAGGCAGTTCACGTTGATATCGTTGATATCTCCAAAAGTAGTCGCAAATGAGTAGAATAGCTTGTGGCTGACGAGCTCTTTCTCAAATTGTAGCATCTTTGTTTTATTGTAATTCGAACGACTTCAGAGAACATGTCATTGTACATACGCAGCCACCCCCGTTGTAGGTGATATATTCCTGGTAGCAGTACCAGCATAACATTTTACCCTTTACCTCAAATCTTCGACCGCATCTACACTTATCATATGCATCCAGCATACGTTCACGGTCATTACATTGTTGTTCATCCATTTATTTACACCAATCGATGGCCCTATCTGGATGCCAGGTTATCGGGGCTAGCTCATCCTTAATTCTGGCCTTACCTGCGCGTATATTGGTACTCATAATCGATCTCGCAATCGATCACTTCTCCCATATCTTGATCTATGAGCAGGTCGCCATCATATACGACACGTCGCTGTTTTTTAGCGAGATCCCTCAAATATTGTTCAAGATTTTTCTCCCCTGCAATTTTAGTACAAGGCTCGCAGTAAGGCCCGTCTGTTTGTGTTGAAACATTCTTGTACTTAGCTTTGCAAATTGCCTCAACAAGAGCGCCCTTATTCATCGTAGAGTAACGAGGAATGTGCAGTGATTTTGCTCCTTTTCGAAGTGTTTTCATGTTTGTTTGTTTGTTTGTATGGTTGAAGCCAGCCATATAAACCTTTTAACCCCCTCCCTTATAGGTTTGGGGACAGCATCAACTAACTAGTTGTACCATCCCCGCATCTTAGTTTTCACGATCGATCGATTTTTGTGCAATGAGGCGTGACGAAAAGTTGTGACGTCACAAGCAAAATTGTGTATATGATATTTTTTATGAGAGTTTGACCGTATTTTTGAAAAAGTGTGTTTATCCTCCATCCCTATACTAGCTCGAGGCTGGATATTTTTGGTGAAAGATAATGTATTATAGCTATAAAATCGTGACAAGTCACGATTTTATATCTTTTTCAGATTATTGCTAATGGCGGAAATCTTTAAGCCGCAGGGTTTCTTGTTTGAGGTTCGAACATGCTGATGGTAGTTTTTCTACGAAGTTAGTGACGTCTAAGTCGAGAATCGCGCCAATTAAACCGGTCACGATACCTCGATTGGAGCTGTATGGTGCAGTGATGTTAGCGAAGCTGGTGAAGTATGTTCGTGATGAGTTGAGTTTGGTTTATGATATTTCTGTGACACGGTGTTGGATTGATTCGTCTATTGTTTTATATTGGATTAAAAATGTTAATAAGAAGTATGAGGTGGTTGTCGAACGGCGAGTTGGTATCATTCGTGATTTAGTTTCACCGGACAGTTGGTTTCATGTGGAGGCAAAGGCCAATCCTGCGGATATTTTGTCGAGAGGTTGTTTGGTATCTGAGTTGGTGAACAATAACTTATGGTTTTCAGGACCTGATTTCTTGCGCGACACTCACATCTCAGCTTCGAGTTTTAATTTCAGTAATTTCAAGGTTGATGATGCGACTTGTTTAATTATTGGTAACGACGAATCAGAGGAGAGCACCGAAGAGGAAATTGATTTAAATTTTATGAACATTGCACGATATTCTAATTACACACGTTTATTGCGAATTACCGCATTGGTTTTACGATTTGTTGGAAAGAAAAAAGCGTCGTAAGGAAGAATTGGTTTTACATACATTTGTTACAAAGGACGAGCTGTTGCATGCAGAAAAACTGTGGATTAAATATGCGCAAAAAGATATAATTCAACTTCCGAGTTACAAACAGTTACAAAAAGATTTACGATTTGAAAATATTATGGTATTATTCGTTGTAAGGGACGCTTAGAAAACGCTCCTTTAGACTTTGATACTAAGTTTCCGATATTTTTACCGAAAAACAATCCTTTAACAAAGCTAGTCATTTTGCATTATCATGTTCAAGTTTTGCATAATGGTTTGAAAGAAACACTTAATGCCATCAGATCGAAATTTTGGATTCCAAAAGCACGAAATTACATAAAGCAGTTAATCCGACAGTGCTATTTATGTCGTTATTATGAAGGGAAATCTTATGCGTATCCTGTTTCACCAGCATTACCGAAATCACGACTATCCAATCATCATCCGTTTAAACATACTGGTCTCGACTATGCCGGACCTTTGTATGTTCGAAATGTTTATCATGGTGGAAGTATATATAAAGCTTGGGTGTTCTTATTTACTTGTACCAGAGCTTTACATTTGGATTTAGTTCCTGATGCTTCGTCTTCAGGTTGTATTCGTAGTCTTCGCCGATTTTTCAGTGAACGAGGTGTTCCCTTTGAAATTATTTCTGACAATGATAGTCAATTCATTGCAGAAGATACGCAACGATTTTCGTCAAATCGAGGAATTAAGTGGCATTTTAATTTAGAAGCCGCTCCTTGGTGGGGAGGGATGTTCGAAAGACTTGTAAGATCCGTTAAACGTTGTTTAAAGAAGACTTTACACAATACCAGATTATCGTATGAAGAACTACTGACTGTTCTAGCTGAAATTCAAGCAGTTATTAATAACCGACCGCTGACATTTTTGTATGAAAACATAGGTGAGCAACCATTAACACCTAACCATTTACTATTTGGGAGAAAAATTAATTTGGAAGCCTCGCATATTGATAGCGATGGAAATGAAAAAGATTTGTGTCAACGTTATGATCATTTGCAACGTATCATAAACCACTATTGGAATCGATGGAAATGCGAATATTTGACAGAGTTACGCGAATACCACAGAGTTGGAAAATCACGCGGTGAAACTTCTATTCGAATCAACGATGTTGTTTTAATTGAGGAAGCAAAGCAACCGAGACAACATTGGAAAATGGGAGTCGTTGAAGAGTTCGTACCATCACGTGACGGCAAGAAACGGGGAGCCGTCGTTAGATATGTTCTCAATGGAAACACACATACGATAAGAAGACCGATAAACAAACTTTATACTGTTGAATTAGCGAAAGACGAAGCTGAAAAGAAAGAAGAATTAAATATTACATTCATTGACGAAAATGATATCATAACGAACATGTAAATAAGAAACATTGAAGACATTATGTTATACATTTGTTGACACTTTTATAGTTTATCACGTATTTGTTATATATAAGATATTTAGGCAGCAAGGGGGGGAGGATGTGGTTACCATATTTGTTTATATCTTCCCCAGTCCTCTAGCTGCTCTTATTATCTATATTAAATTACCCGTATATGTCTGTCTGTCTGTCTGTCACGCAGAATGGTAGCTTAGCTGCGCGAGTAGCGAGACGCACGCAATGCGGTATAAAAAGGACGGGCGAACCCGTGGATTTTTCCACGGGCTAACGACTAGTGTATTTATATTCTCGCACATGTTAGTTTAGATTTCGTTCTTTAAAAATATAGTCACGTTTTAAAATAAAGTTTTATTTGTATCCGAATTTATCTGGAAATTCAATAACTTCGTTGTACCAAAAACAACTCTAAGAGTAAGCGGCTATTCCATAAAAACTAGAGGAGCACAGTTGTGGAACCGACTATTAGACCAAAAATTTAAAACGAATATTAGTTTGGGACGTTTTAAAAGAGCTGTAAAGTACCTCCTCCTTGTAAATAACAATGATATAACTCAGTTTTTTAAGCATTATGTAGTAGATTGATTTTACATTTATACGTTTTTACATTTATATAACTACGTTTTCACATTTATACGTTTTTATATTTATATAACTACGTTTTCACACTTACATGTTCTTACATTTCCACGTTTTTTATATTTCACGTTTTTAGATGTTATCAAAAATTAAAATGTAAATATAGCTCAACTATTACGGGGCTTGATGATAAGAGAATTAGAGTCTTCTACTTGCTCCGCCAATTGTATCTGTAACTAATCTCCTTACCTTACCTTACCTTACCTTACCTTACCTTACCTTACCTTACCTTACCTTACCTTACCTTACCTTACCTTACCTTACCTTACCTTACCTTACCTTACCTTACCTTACCTTACCTTACCTTACCTTACCTTACCTTACCTTACCTTACCTTACCTTACCTTACCTTACCTTACCTTACCTTACCTTACCTTACCTTACCTTACCTTACCTTACCTTACCTTACCTTACCTTACCTTACCTTACCTTACCTTACCTTACCTTACCTTACCTTACCTTACCTTACCTTACCTTACCTTACCTTACCTTACCTTACCTTACCTTACCTTACCTTACCTTACCTTACCTTACCTACCTTACCTTACCTTACCTTACCTTCCTTTACCTTACCTTACCTTACCTTACCTTACCTTACCTTACCTTACCTTACCTTACCTTACCTTACCTTACCTTACCTTACCTTACCTTACCTTACCTTACCTTACCTTACCTTACCTTACCTTACCTTACCTACCTTACTTACCTTACCTTACCTTACCTTAACCTTACCTTACCTTACCTCCTTACCTTACCTTACCTTACCTTACCTACTTACCTTACCTTACCTTACCTTACCTTACCTTACCTTACCTTACCTTACCTTACCTTACCTTACCTTACCTTACCTTACCTTACCTTACCTTACCTTACCTTACCTTACCTACCTTACCTTACCTTACCTTACCCTTACCTTACCTTACCTTACCTTACCTTACCTTACCTTACCTTACCTTAACCTTACCTTACCTTACCTTACCTTACCTTTACCTTACCTTACCTTACCTTACCTTACCTACCTACCTTACCTTACCTTACCTTACCTACCTTACCTTAGTCTATACTATCGCTAGTGCCTTCAGGATCCCTAGAGCCTATAGGATCTCCAGCTCCTATAGGGGTCTATGGAGCCTATGGAATCCCTAAAGGCTTTAGGGTCCTTAGGGCCTATAAGGCCCTAGTTTCCGAGAAGGTGGTATTAGAAAAATAGTCACCAGCTTTTTATTTGTCATGCCCATCCTGCTGTCAGCTTTACTTTCAATATCAGTGTCATTCGGTCTCCGGTTTGGGCATTTCATAAGCTTGAAGACTACCATGCTAAGTGGTCTTTTGACTTTAATTCTAAAAAGGAGCGAACTCTAATATCCACACAGCGAACTAAGAACAGACATGTTACATTATACAAGAAAATGCGAACATCAGATTATCTTCTTGGAAATAATAGTGCCTGAGTGGACAGTCAATGAAAACTGTAGCATTGTTTTGTTGGTTGCTTTGTTGTAAGCAGTTCCATGGGCGAAGTAACAGTGGAAAGCATCTGTATATTGTGCGATAATGAAACTTGTATTATTTTTTTTGCGCATAACGGACGGACGTGTTCGGATGTGTGCAGCAGTTAAAAGTTTGAAAAGTTTGATATATTTTGTCAATACGAATTCTTAATCGCGTTTACTTTATGGTTATTTATGGCTTACAGGGCTATTGGTGTTTGAATACTTTTAAAATTGCTTTGGATATATGAGTATATTGGTAAACATCGCAAGTTATGATTATTTGAAAGTTTATAGACAAAAAGTGTGGAAGGAAATAAAATAGTAACTTGCAAAACAGTGGTGATTGCTTGGACCTAGTTATATAATGTTGGATTGTTAACTGGAGTTTACATTGTGCTGTGAATAAAGCTGACTGGTTTGTTTCGTGATTGTTATTATTTCTAAACTTTCAATAAGAGCCTGATTATGTGAGGCGAGTTGACTCGGTGTTGGCCCGGTTGGCGGG
Source organism: Hydractinia echinata (assembly GCA_030067915.1). Lineage (NCBI taxonomy): Eukaryota > Metazoa > Cnidaria > Hydrozoa > Anthoathecata > Hydractiniidae > Hydractinia > Hydractinia echinata. Next base: position 984,625 of record JASGCC010000071.1, read on the forward strand.
TCAACCCGTTTGAAAAAATTACATATTATATGGAAAAGTCAACCCGGGTCAAGACCTACACTGGTGCCGGGTTGAAAAAAAGTGCGCATATTTTTTTAAAAATGGCGGATGCAAGATGTGAACAAACAAGCGAAATTAAATCAAATTATCATTAAGTATTTTGGTCGCCAATAATTTGTTATTCCAAATCCAAGGTGTTCTGTATTTGTCATTGCTTCGAAGAAATCGCCTAATACAGAACATATTGACATATTTTTTAACAAAACGAAGGAAACTCTTAAAACGTTTAAAACACCAACAGGGAAATCCACGTAATATGCTCCACAAGTTCTAAAGTCCATTTAAACTTCTTGTCTGCTGCTTCGCTTGCCATTATTGTTTTTCCTCTGTTTTGGATCACAATACGCATGCTCTTCTTTTTCAGCCCAGCCCTGGCTCGGCAAAGTGATATTATATGAGCCGAGTCAACCCACCTAACCAACCTGTCCCGGGTTGAAAAAACGAGCCAGCTCGCCTAGGCGGGTTGACTCACCTCATATAATGTCAAATATTTTTTTGTAGTGATCTGTCATTATGCCGAGCTGTTTAATTTTATCATGCTGAGCATGTGGCGAGCCAACACCGAGCCAACTCGCCTCATATAATCAGGCTCTAAGTTGCATCTTGTTCCTTGAAATTGACGTAACACCTACGATGGAGTTCGCCCACCGAAAAGTTATTTTATCTGTATTTTAATTACCGTATCGCTTTGCATAAGGACATGCAGTTTTAGTAGCTCTGAAAGTGATTTCTATGATAATAATCCTCAGGACAATACTCTTGAGTGTTGTATCGCGAAGGTATTTGCTCGTACCGTTAATTATACAAATCGAAAGATAAGATTTTCAAAGTATGTTACTACTGTAACTCCACCGCGACGTTTAATTTGGTTTTATCAGGTGATATAGAACTTAATCCTGGACCCACTCAAGGAAGGAAGGTGAAAACTGCCTCGATATGCCAACAATGTTCAAAAGCTGTTCGAATAAATAACAAACGACTTATATGCTCAACCTGTCAGGAACTTACGTATTTAAAATGTGCAAATTACTCACTCCCAATCCTTAACAATCGCGAGCCGGTAATCTGGACATGTTCTGCGTGTGTTCATCGAGAACTACCAATGTTCAATGTCAGTTTAAACAGTACCACTAGCTTAAACATTTCTAAAAGTACGGATTCAAACTATCACTTACAAACTCTGGACAAGTATCGAAATCATACAAGCATAGCTCATTTAAACACCCGCGCAATATACTCCACTTTTGATGAGTTTGATGTTATGTTAACAACTTACAAGTTTGATATAATCAGTCTGTCTGAAACATGGCTGAAAGATAATTTGTATTTGCTGGAGCATGTCAACATTCCTGGGTATAGTTTTGAATATAAAAACAGAGATAACAGACGAGGAGGTGGAGTCGGATTTTATTTAAAGGAGGGTATATCTTATAAGGTGAGAAATGATATAAGAAAACTTGATGAATCGATTGAACATCTGTGGCTGGAAATAAAAGGAAAAAATAAGAATTCCTCCTACCTTTTTGGCTCATTTTATCAGCCCTCCTCGGTTGAATCTGAAAAACGTGACTGGTTAGATAAGTTAGATAACCTCTTGCTGAAAATAATGAGTAAATGGGACGGAATTGTCATACTGACAGGAGACATGAATATTGATATGATAAACGGGGACCGCCTTACAGTGGAAAAGTACACAGATGTATTAGAATCGTTTGGTCTTCATCAACACGTTAATGTGGCAACCAGGCATAATAAAACGCTTATTGATCACATCGTTACTAATATACCGTCAAAAGTAATTGCTGTAAATGTTACCGTGTGATGAAATAACCGATCATGATGCGCCATACGTCGTGGTAAACATAAAGAAACAACGATTTGAACTTCGATATAAGTATATACGGATAGAGAAAAACCTTGACATTAACAACTTCAAACAGGATTTTGCCAGACTTCCATTCAGTTTAGTTTACGCTGTCGATGATCCAGAAGAACAATTGGAAATATTTAATCAGTTGATACTCAGTTGCATCAATGAACATGCACCATTAAAACGGATACGTTTCACTCGACCACCTGCGCCTTGGATGAAAACACCCGAAATATCCACACTTGTTAACGAACGGAATAAGTGTCGAACGAAAGCGTATCCCACCGCAACGAATGATGATTGGACAGTTTTTAGAAATATTAGAAACCGGCTTAAAAAGTGCATACGAAATGCCAAAAGATCGTTCTACAAAAAAGCCTTGTCAGTGGAAAAACCAAAAGACGTCTGGAAAGTGATACACCGCGTACTAAAACCAAATTCGTGTCGCATTAGAGAAGACCCAGATGTGTTAAATGACCATTTTATTTCGACATCATCACGCTTAACTGGTCAAACCAGCAATGTAAGTGAAATCAATGATTTTATTCATTCACTTCCTGAAGATGAAAGCGATGAAAATAAATTTAAACTGAAAAATGTCACTTTGTGACCAAGTACTAAAAGCTATACAAGGAATCCGCAATGAGTGTTCAACAGGGTACGATCATATCCCTATTAAGTACTTGAAACTTGTATCCGACATCGTTGCTTCTCCAATCACAAACATTATCAATCTGTGTCGATTTTACCAATTCTCTCCAAAGTTATGGAACGTGTTATTTTGCAAAAAATATGCGATTATATTGAAAGCAAATCTATATATTCACAAACACAATCTGGCTTCAGAAAGGGACATTCATGTGCCCACATTCTTCTTAAGTTACGTGATGACATTGTAAGAGCTATGAATAATGGAGACGTTACAATTTGTGTTGCCGCAGATTATTCTAAAGCCTTCGATACTGTGAAATATGAAGCGCTATTAAATAAATTACATCATTTGAATTTTTCGAAATCTTTCTCACAACTGCTTACCAGCTATCTGCAAAATCGTAGGCAGTTTGTTCAGATTGATGATAAAATGTCACAGCTAAAAACAGTAATAGCGGGTGTTCCGCAAGGTAGTATTCTCGGTCCGGTGCTGTTTAACTTATATGTTGTGGATATGTCTACAATCACAAAATGTTCAACGCTGCAGTACGCTGACGATACAACAATCTACACATCAGTTAAAACAGCAAAATTAGCCACGTTAAGCAAATCTGTTGAAGACGATGTAAAGTCGATACGAAGTTGGTCAAGAAATCAAAACCTTATTTTTAACGCCAACAAAACGGTTAAATTGCTCTTCTCGACACAGAAAATGAGTAGCAGACACCAACTGTCAAACGAAAATGTGTTCTCCATCACGTGTGATGGAACTGAAATCGAACGCGTGAAATCTTGGAAGATACTTGGTGTACATTTCGATGACAACATTTCTTAGTCAGTTCATGTTGACAGTCTTCTCACAAGCTGTTATGCAAAACTAGCGCAAATGAAGAAACTGAAAAGGTTTGCACCATTCAGTGTGAGGAAAAACATGGTCGAAACACTAATATTATCTAAAACGGATCATTGTACTGTGGTACTTCAGCCGCTGCCAGATTATCAATTGAGAAGGTTGCAGCGCTTGCAAAATATTCGTGCTGGATACGTACTGAAGAAATATTCTGGTCTTTCAGAACTGCACCAACTCGGTTGGCTTCCCATCAAAGAACGTTTCGATTTCTCTACTGTCAAATTGGCGCATAAATACTTATATAGAACCGAACGCTGTCCTGAGTACATAAACGTCAAATGGAGTAGGACCGATGGGAATCGTCGTTCGTTACGTTTGCAAGGTAATAACGAGTATATGGCAAATTCGACAACTCAGAGTAAAACATTTGAAGCGCAAGTGTATAACACCTTTAACGAAGTTCCAGTGAATTTGCGAAAGACAGAAAAATTATCCATATTTTCAAAAAAAGCAAAAGCTTTTTACCTTGATCAAGCTTATGCGGAATGTGTAAACTACGTATGATTTTATGTGTATAATAGGATTTAACTTACCTGCATGAGTCTACGACCCCTTTTTCTTTCTTTCTACAGTCATTTTCCCTTATGTGGTTGTATGCAGTGTTATTATTATTATATATATATATATGTATCTATATTTTATCTACTTAAATTTTAACTAGAATTTTTTTAATGTTAGTATGCTTTTAATATATACTTACTTTAAAATTGTTTTTAGGCTGAAGAACCATGTATGTAATATGGAAGCCGAAATATATGTTTAAAAAAAAAAAAAAAAAAAAAAAAAACTTCAATGAGAAAAGAGAAAAGAACAGCATTAAATCGAATGGAGTACATGTGGAAGGAACTTTAAACAATTTTTTTGTATTGGATTGTAATTTTCATAATAGTGTTTATGAACAGTAGGGGGAGGTTCAACTTTATTAGTAATATTTTTGATATCGATAGTTAAACTTTATTATTATCTCGCCTGCGAGGATAGTATTGGTTTCCAACTCGTAACTGGCTAACTATGTCCCAAATGGTCAATTGCAACGTCACAGATTTAAACTTCGTACCTAAACTCTCTAAGTACTTAGAAGTCATCTAAATGACGTTTCAGACCAAAATTGGTATTTGTTTTCGACAAAATTTGGCACAGTTAACAAAAAAAGTATGCTGAACATAATGGTGACATCAAAATTTTGATTTTTTGTCACTTAAATGTCATTATACGCCAAAATTGGTCCGAAATTTAAAACTACTTCATTTTCGACCAAATTTGGCACAGTTAACAAAAGGGATAGGGAAATGTTCCTTCTAGCACAGTCGTACGCGCACACACGGTCAAACTCAACAAATCCCTATTATCCAGTACCATGCCATGCTTAGTCATGCATATCAAGGTAAAGTCCCCTATCATACAGTAAATGAGTAAAAATAGTTCTGGCACACCTAGTAGGGGAATTCCCTAGTGATGACGTCAATCAACGCATGCGCAGTAAGATGTGTTAGTATTGAGCATCCTGTAATCCTCTGAGGATGAAAAAATTCATACAATAAAGAGAATGAATACATACACTGTCAAACAATTAAGAAATATCGCTAAAAGCCGTGGACTTGCGGGGTATTATAGACTACGTAAAGCTGAATTAGTGGATATGTTGGAGAATGTACGAAAGCCAGCTAAACCTATAACATCGGGGGATATGGATATCTTCAAGAGACATGAAATGGTGAAGACACGTCCAACTATAGGGGGTAAAATCCGGGAATGGCATAACTGGCTATTATCCCCATCCGAGATGGATCTATTCGAGAAACAGGAACTGTCGAAAAATCGTTCGGTTGTGGGGGATAAAATGAAAGGGTGGTATAATTGGCTTGTGGACGCTGTTCCAAAGCCTATAAAAGAGGGGGTCAAGAGAACATATACAGCCTTTAGGCGTAGGGTGTTGGATCTCTATAATATGGCAGCAGGCGCGAAACCTACGCTTCATGACGAAGTCGAACAGGAGGCCGAGGAAGACTACCTCGAGGATATCCAAAATCTATATGATCAACCGGAGCAAGACTATACCCCTCAAGAACATAAGCATGCTCTCCACAGGACATTTCGAAGTTTTCGCATTCCCGGTATAGGAGGAGACGACGTGGACGGATATATAGGGATTGTGCGAACTAACGTCAAAACATTGGTTGGGGAGCAGGTGGAAGATACAGCTGTCCCTCTGGATTATGTGGAAGAAGCCGTCAAACCCGGAGGAGGCTAACGACGAATACATCGAGGTGAAAAAAGCCTTCAATAGTAATATGACCTCGGTCTTCCAGGGTAGCGACGTAGACGACGTGCTGGACAGGATGCTTGCCCAAATCAAGACGCACGTGGAACATCCTGCACTGCCCCAAAGTGGCTTTACGATTAGTCGAATCCTACACCTTGATGTAGATTTCCATAAATTAAGGCTAACAAGGGGCTCCTCGTATATAGAACTACCCAAATGGATAGGATCAAAGAAGGCCGTTATTAACCCAGTGAATGAAGATGAAGAGTGTTTCAGGTGGGCCGTCATAGCATCACTACACCGTACGGATATTGGGAGGAACCCTAACAGAATCTCCCAGATGAGACCCTACGTAGGCCTTTATAACTGGGAGGGTATAGAGTTTCCGACAAGCATCAAAAGCATATATAAATTTGAGGAGAATAACAAGGACATTGCGGTGAACGTCTTATACGTGACGGGGAAGAAGATCAATATCCTACGTCGATCGGTGCACAACGGACGTACCAAGGTGGTGACCCTACTGCTTATCACGGATGACAAAAAGGTCCACTATACGGCCGTCAAAAGTCTATCGAGGCTCCTAGGCAAGGAGACCTCGAAGAATAGGAATGCGATGCACTTTTGCCTGAATTGCCTACAGGGCTTTCCCACAGTTGAATCAAGGGATAAGCATTATCGATACTGCAAGGATCATGAAGCAGTCAGGGTCACGATGCCGGGAGAGTCTGAAAAATGGCTACAGTATAGGGATGGTCATCAGCAATTTAAGGTACCTTTCGCCATATACGCAGACTTTGAAAGTCTATTAATACCGGTAGAAGAAAATGCCAGGGGGACCAAGACAAAAAAGCTGAACAGGCATGTACCATCTGGCTGGTGCACGTATAGTACCTTTGCCTATGGACCCGTACCAGACCCACTAACAGTCTATAGAGGCAAGGACTGCGTGACGAGGTTCGTGGATCATCTCGATAACGAGGTGAAGCGTCTCTATAATACATACCCGCAGCAACCCATGCTGGAACTGACAGAGGTCTTAAAAAGGGAACATGACGCGGCCACACACTGCCATATCTGCCTAAAGTCATTTGATGACTGCGAGAATAACCGGAAGGTTCGAGACCTCTGTCACTACACCGGACTATATAGGGGCGCGGCGCATAACAGCTGCAACCTCAAATATAGGATACCTAGTCATATACCTGTAATATTCCACAACCTCTCAGGATACGACGCGCACCTGTTCATAAGGGAATTGGGGGAAAAATACGACACCCAGGACAGGTGCATAGCAGAAAATACTGAAAAATATATCAGTTTCAACGTGAAAATCAAGGTACCACTTGCGGGCATGGGATATGGTGATGGCGAGGTGTATAGGAAAATCGAGATTCGGTTTATCGACTCTTGCCGATTCATGCCATCCAGCTTGGACGAGTTGGCTAGCAATTTAATCGGAACAAACGCCGCTGGTATGAAATGCCAGCAGTGTGCAGATACCTGTCTGGAATTCCAGAGCATAGACGCTGAGTATGTAGCAAAATTCTACTATAAAAATTGCAACTCGAATACCACGAAGCAACTTAATCGGGACCAAGTAAAGGCAAACGTGCCATCCATGGCAAGGTTTATCGACGGGGACGACGTATTTCGACTGATGCTTCGAAAGGGCGTGTACCCATATGAGTATATGGACGATTGGGCAAAATTCGAAGAATTGGAGCTACCTCCCAAGGATGGCTTTTACAGCAAGCTGAATATGAAGGGTATATCAGAGTATGATTATGAATACGCAAAAAAGGTATGGGATGTCATTACCCCAGAAGGTGATAGCGTAACCATGGGCGACTATCATGACATCTACCTGACCATAGACGTCCTGCTATTGGCCGACGTGTTTGAAACATTTCGAGACGTGTGTCTAACTAACTATAAGCTTGATCCTGCGCACTTTCACAGTGCACCTGGTCTGGCATGGAAAGCAGCACTCAAGTATACCGGGATTAGGTTAGAGCTCCTCACGGATCCTGATATGCTTATCATGTTTGAAAAGGGGATTAGAGGAGGTATAACCCAGGCCGTACACCGTTATGCAAAAGCTAACAACAAGTATATGGGAGACCAGTATAACCCGGATGAGGAGTCATCATACCTACAGTATTTGGATGCGAACAACCTATACGGATGGGCGATGCGTCAAGACCTTCCAACAGATGGTTTCAAATGGGTATCGAATGTTGAGGCATTTACGGAAAAGTGAATAGCGAAGCTCGTTGAAGGGAACAGGCATGGGTACATTCTAGAGGTTGACATCGACTACCCCGGGGGACTACACGATAAACATAACGAGCTACCATTTCTACCCGAACGCAGGACGGTCCACAAGGTCGAGAAATTGGTACCAAATTTGGAGAACAGGCGAAAGTACGTGGTACACATCAGAGCCCTTCACGAGGCCTTAAAACATGGCCTTGAATTGAAGAGAGTACGCAGGGTCATTCAATTCAATCAAAAGGTATGGTTGAGGGGGTACATCGATCATAATACTAGGCTGAGAACTGATGCCAAAAACGAGTTTGAGAAGGATTTTTATCCGTAATCATCGCAATATACAGCTAGTTACCAATGAGGACAAGTATACGAAGCTGGTGATGAAACCGAATTTCAAGGGTGGAAGCCGGTTCAGTAAGCACCTCCTAGGTGTTGAAATGGGCAAGACCGAGGTCAAGATGAACAAACCTGTATATATAGGCCAGGCCATCTTGGACATGTCCAAGATGGTCATGTATGAGTTCCATTACGACTTCATGCAGCCCAAATACGGTAGCAAATTGCGGCTCTGCTATATGGATACTGACTCCTTTGTGTACCATATTAGAACGGAGGATTTTTATCGCGACATTGCCAACGATGTTGAAGATCGATTTGATACGAGTGCGTATAGCAAGGACGATAATATGCCCCTCCCCATTGGCAAGAACAAAAAAGTCGTAGGTCTAATGAAGGACGAGCTTGCGGGCAAGGTCATGACCGAGTTCATCACCCTAAGGGCAAAGCTATACGATTACGAAAGTCTCACGAAGGAGGGCGGTGATCGAAAGGCCAAGGGCGTGAAGAGATGCGTGACCAAGAAATCCATAACCTTCGACGATTATCGGCGATGTCTGGAAGAGGGCGTTGATATCTACAAAAGCCAGGTCCTGATTCAAAATAAGAGGCATCAGGTCTACCCAAGAGGTAACGAAGTTAGCACTTAACATGACAAAAGGCTCGTGCAGCAGGACCAGGTGACAACGCTAGCCCGTGGACACTACCGGTCCGGCACATGGCCGGGAATAAATGGAGGTGTGTCTACTAATCGCTGTAATTTTACCGTATACCATGGTTGCTTTTTTGCTTTTTTCAATATAGACGTATAATAAACAGAATGTCTGATATCGCGACTATATTTGACAATACCTCCACAGAATTTGAACATGTTGAAAAGCCCATTGATAAACGTCAGACTTTGAAAGAGGCCCTGAGGAAAGGCAAGGGGTATCTCCTACCGAAAAAATGTACCGAGGGGTTTGTTGATAAGGCCCCGGAAGAGGCCATCGATAAAGTATATACCGAGTACCTTCAACGTGAGCTTCAGGAGAAGGGTGAAAAGACTGCTAGGGCACTGTCTACCCATGTTATCAGTTTATATGCCAGCATGATTGGGAATATTGTAGATATAGTCAGTGTTGACGAATTGCGCAGGGATATCGAAGATGATCCTATTATCCGAGACTCCATGACGGATCTCGGTATCCTTGTGTACTGCACTATTGGCAGGTGTCTAGCCCCTATCCTGGTGGCGGGACATACCGCAAGGCATATGAGTAAAAAAAAGAAACAGGAGGAGGAGACCAATAATACAGAAGGGCATATAACAAATGAGTGAGGAGTCTACCAACCAAGTTACCAAGAAGAACGAGGGTCGTGTTGCTGCTGGTAAGAGACTTGCCGAATGGAACCGTAAGAACAAAGCTGACTTGCGGAAGAACGTGGGAAAAAGTACTTTACAAGATGATCAAGAACCTGCCGTAGTACCTAGCAGGTCCATTAATACCTACATGTACGGCGTAGGTACGCTTGCCGTGCTTGCGATAGGGGTTGGGGTTTGGTATGGATTTGCCCCCAAAAATGGTGGAGAATATAGTAAGCCAGCGACTAATCCAGAGCCTCAGCAGGGGAAACAGGGCAAGGCTCATCCTAAATTCTTTAAAATGCTTTAATATAAATGAGTACAGGCAATGTTACACCCAAGGAATAGGAGATTTTAGATATGCTCTACGAGACCGTTGTAGACCTATCTTTCACCTTCGCGTATGCCATGGCGGGTAAGAAGTTCTTGGATATTTCACGTCCATCTACAAAACTGGATACAAATGACGTCCTCAAAATGATTGCGTACTTCGCAGCGGGCCGGGCTTCTCGTGAAATGGCTGTAAGCAAGGGGTGGATTCCAGCGAGTATAGTCCTCAAACCGAAATAGACTGCCTAGTGAAATTTCTATCTCTCGTGGGAGATAGAAATTTTAATATGGAGGCCAGGGTATTGCACGAACACAAATAAATGGAGGCCAAGAAATGTTACAAGTGTAAAAAATTGTTTCCCCCAGAAATGTTTAAAATCAGGGGTAATAGTAGGACGAAGAGTTGCATAGGTTGCCTAACTAAAGCGAAAGAGAGTCGGCGTATCAAATGTAAGGACCCTGTTATTGAATACGAATTAGACCCTGTTGATATTGACATGGGAATTAGGGGGCTTGAACAGGATGAATATTATCTACTTCTTTACACCCTGTTGACATACAACATCATACCCCAGTACATCGAACTAATCGGAGCACCCACTGAGAGCCATGAAGAAAAGGCCAAGCTCGTTGCGAGGTACCGCAGAATATTGCGATGCCTACAAGGTAAGATAGTATTATTTGATCCACCACCCATTGAATACAAGACTATGAATACCAAGCTCTGCCCTGCCTGCCGGGGGTCCCTGGTGAACAATCACGGTTGTGTGTTGATTTGTTCTGCCTGTGCCGCCCTGTACCCCAAAATTGATAACAGGAAATGGTCCTATTATTAATAAATGTTGGATGCCGTAAGAGACCCACATACATGTATTTTTACAGGCCCAACAAGTTGTGGCAAGACGCAACGTGTCCTTGACCTACTTGAGGACGAATATAAAAACACTATCACAACATAGTCATACTTTGTCCTACCCTGCAATGGAATGAGACGTACCTATCCAGGGCCTCATTATGGAAAGACCCTTACGTCTTTTTAATTGACCCTGGGAATGAGCTTTTTGAATATATACAAAAACTTTCGTCCTTACTGGCAGGAGAGGAGACGTTGTTCGTGGTGGATGACATGATAGCCGATGAAAGTCTTGATAAGCGGCGACAACGCCTACTTGAGCTTGCCATCAGTGGTAGGCATCGCAGGCACAGTTTATGGCTACTCACGCAGTCGTATACTGCTTTGCCCAAAAATTTGAGGAGGCAGAAAAAAGTCCTGTTTTTATGGTTTCCCAACGAGCGTTCAGACATGAAAAAGATTGGCGAGGAAACCAACATGATACCCCCCGATTGTTGGGCTGACATCAAGGCCGAGTTGAAGAGGTCCAAGCATGCATGCCTGTATGTGAGATTGGAACATCCTAGAACTTGGAAAATTCTCAAGTGACCACGTTGAAATCCCCTGGCCGTGCATTGATATATTAGAAAGATGTCATTACAGGTCTCGCTTTTCAATGCAGTACCAGCCGGAGCAATTGAAACCCTGTTCGATGAGGAAAATCAGCCCCTGTTCAAGCGCGCCGATCTCGAGAGATTCCTCAATATTTTAAATGCTAGACGGTATGGCCTTGATTGACATATGATAGTATCAAGGCGAGAAATAGAGGGTATAAACGGTGTACCGTCCGCGTACACCGTTGGAAGAGGGAAAAAAATGGACATGACGTTTTTGTCACATTGAACGGAGCCTTGGAGATTGTTGTAAGATCAAAAAAGCCTAGGGCAGTAGCCTTGACAAAATGGCTAGCTCGAAAAGGTGTAGAAAAATTGCAAAATGAGGCCAGGGAGCTTGCTGCAGGAATCGAGGAAAAGGACGTGGCCATCGCCATCCTGGAGGACGATATTGATGTTCTTAGGCAGGACAACTCAGAACTACGGCATAGGCATGCTCCTCACCGGCATCAATATGATACCGTGCTATGCGTGGTTGATAAAAATGATCCCCACGAGCATGGAAAAGAAGGCGGGCATGATCACTACATGATCCGATGCCAAAGGAAGCAGCTCACTATGAGAATAAATATATTAAAAGCAATGTACCTAGATATGGCTGTAAGGAAACCGGAATGTGACGATCCTAATGCCGTACATGCTTGGTGTAGGTTCAAGGATGATGTTCTTACCAAGGACAATTTTTATAGGAACCACTTCACCCTACCTGATGATGATACGTTGTTTGACATTGATATGTCGTAAGCGGGCACTAATTTTACTACTCTTTTGTGGATAGTAAAATTATGTTTTATGACCACGGTGAAATCCTCTGAATAGGCATTAGTATATAGAAAGATGTCGTCGAAAGTTATGTTCAACACAGGAGCCATCGAGACACTGTCCAACAAGCAGGATCAACCTATGTTTAAACGCGCCAATCTTGGTAGATTTTTGGGCATTGAAAAGGTTAAAAATATGACGATACCTTCAACATTCCTATCTACCAGATCTGAAATAGTAGGGTCTAATGGGGCATCTCCTATGGGCCCCCGGTCAGGTATGCTAGGAAGGGGGGGGGGGGGGCATGACGTTTTTGTCACATTGAACGGAGCCTTGGAGATCGTTCGCCGTTCTAGGAAACCAAAAGCCGCAGGGGTCATTAGGTGGCTTGCTCGAGCAAGCGTCCAAAAACTACAAGATGTAATTAAGGAGCATCGCCAGGCCCTGGAGGACAGGGATGGGACCCTGGCCTTACTCGGTGATGAAATTGAGGATAGGGACAACCAGCTCATGGTGTTGGGGGATGAGCTCGAGGATAGGGATGAACAGCTTAGTGCTCTTAAGCAAAACAACTCGGAACTACGGCAGAGACATGTCCCACACCGATATCAATATGATACCGTGCTATGTGTGGTTGATAAAAATGATCCCCAGGAGCATGGAAAAAAGGCATACATAAGCACTATATGATCCGATGCCAGCGTAAGCAACTCAGCACAAGAATAAGCACGTTAGGGGAGATGTACCCCGAGATGACCGTTAGGAAACCGGAATGTGATGATCCTAATGCCGTACATGCCTGATGCCGATTCAGGGATGATACACTGGGTATTGAGAATTATTACCTCAATCATTTCACGCTACCTGACGATGATACGAGGGATCTGTTCGAGGGTATGTTTGACATTGACATGTCGTAAACGGACACTAATTTATACTACTCTTATAAGTAGTATAAACTATAGGTACCATTACCACTCTTTAACCTCTTCTGGGGGTACCTGAACGTCCTCCGGTACCCGCATGAGTTCTTCTGACACGAAGCTTCTTTCAGGACCGTCCTTTAAATAGTACAGCACGCGACTACCCGCTACTATACGATCCAGTCTATACATTTTCCTACTCCAAAACGCGTCGGTGGCGCGTCTCTTTTGATCACCATGTTCTTTCCCCGGTTGTAGTAGATACAAGTACAAACCGCCGTCAGGTAAGGTTTTTTCCTCCGGATATTCTTCGCTTTTTGCGAGCGGGACATGATCCAGCTTTATGGCCTTGTTGGCTTTCATATCGATCATAGAAGTCTTGGTATTGTTGCGACCCTTCACAATAGTGTACAGGTGCTTGACCCATGTGCTACTAGTATCCTCAGTGACCAGCTCTTGCGCATCTTGAGGCTTGAAGAGTCTTTCCGCGAGTACCTTGTTATAAGACTCTACAAAGGCTGTGAAGGTATGATGATACTTAGCGGTGGCCCTCCTAATTTCCACCCCTTTACCTTCTAGCAATTTTGTTGCATCCGGTTTGAATTCGGAGCCATTATCACACTGAAAGGTTTTAGGGTAATGTAAAGGTCCTGCCTTGTAGATGTCCTTAATCATCCCTGCAACCTCACTGGCCTTTTTGGTACGTAGAGGCCTAGCCACCTTGTACCTTGAGGCCACGTCAATACCCGTGAGAATGTACTTGTAGGTGCTTCCATAGAGCTTGTCATGGGGCATGTACAGTAAATCAAACTGATGCATTTCGTTCGGGACCGTAATGGTGAAGTGGGGGTAATCGATCCTTTTGGGGCCTTTGATATGCCGGAGCCAGAGCAGTTGACGGGACAACCAGTGGGTAACCTTCTTTCTGGACAGACCACCCTCCTTCGCTAGCAGCTTGATGGCTTTTCGTCCAACCCAGAGATGCTCTGGGGTATAGTAAATTTGACTTAGTTTTTCCGCCTCCTCTTCCGTAACAACGTGCGTTTTTGACATGTCTTTATTATATGTCAAAAAACATTCTTACAAAGTATTTGTAAGCCACGAACCCCAGTAGGGATAAGGAGCCAAGGACGAAGGTGAGTTCTCCATCCTGTTGCTTTTTTGAGGGCGTGTAAAAATCGGATAGCTGTGGGGCCTTCTCGTTCGAGGCGAATTTGTACATGTCGTCATCCAATTCACGAAGGCTTTTACCAGCCTTTATTTGGAGTTCTCGTTGCTCACTGAACCAGTCAAGCTTGGCCTGACGCTGACGTATCCATTGAGCTTGGGCCTCATTCAATTTTTCCATAGCCTTATCATGCCTTTTTCGTTCAGCTTCCCCATGTCCTGAAAGCTTGGAAAATAGATAGTTAGTTCCACTAAATGCTAGGGCGTTCATTGCCGCACCTGCCACGATCACCGCAATTGTTGCCATTTATTAATATTCGACGGAGTGGAAGCGCCCATCTAGAATGTTCAGCTGCGCGTCCATAAGCAAATAGACATAACAGCGTATGTCCCCAGTTCCGTCAGGTTTCTTAGTCATGTGCAGCGTTATCCCATCACTTAGACGTTGTAGGGGCCTTCCAGAACCATGCAGGCTGTGGTCAGGAGAGCTTCGGAAATCTATAAATAGGGCGTAGCGTTCTGTGAAGAACTGGCCTATGGTTACGCCCGAGTTGTGGCCACCAAAAAGGTTGACGATCTGCTCGAGGTGGTTTTTAGGTAGCATGGCATGAGAGTACAACTCATTGGGCTCACCTTCCACCGTGATTGAAATTTTCTCAATCCCGGGGTTGTAAAAGGTCTCATTTTTTTCCAGCGTAGGCCTTAACTTTCCCAGGGTCTACAAAGAGTAGTAAGACACCTTTGAGACTCTTTGCGGGTGTATCGATTTGAAGATTAAAACTTGTATCAGCCTTCCTCATAGTCACCACCTTATACGGAGTATTCTTTCATAGGGTAGTGCCAGGAGGCTATATCTGGACATCATTGCACTCGCCAGGCCCTCATGACTGACCTTGTCAAATTCTAGGGAAATATTGCTTATTTTATAGGTGGCGTCGGCTGCCTTGGCTGCCGTAGATCCTACCGCAGATGTCCCCGCATCCTTGATTACGTCAGCATGCGGTGCAAAATGCAGAACAAACTGTAGCCTGTCATGGAATCCCGCCTGGTAAAACGGTAAGTCTCCCGTTAGCTCGAACATCTTGCCAAGGGGTATGGAAAATGTGTTACCATAGGCCGCAGCGATGGATTTCTCCTCATCCGTACCGACGTACTCAGTAGCCTTGACCTGCAGGGCCCTGATTGTACCGTCGTTAGGGTTGATTCCCTCTAGGATGAGATTGTTCTCCCGATCAAATTTTGACAGCCACAAGTCTCTGTAGACCGCGAGCTTGTTGTAGTCGCCTATATTCTGCACCTCGTTGCCATTCAGAGTAATACGTAGGTTTTGCACCAGACTTTTACCTATGTTGCTGACTAGGGTACGCTTCGTATTAGTCCCCGTCAGCGTCAGTTTGAGACTTCCAGGAAATATAACGTCATTCTGAGACATGTTGGGAATATCCACGTACAAGTCTTCATTCTGGTTGATTGTGGAAGGTATATGGCTTACCTTTACCCGCTGCCGCTTTCCCTTAATGGCAAAAAGCTGCTTCGTTTCCGTGTATGGGTCCAATGTAGCTCCGTACTGTTGAATACTCATGATTTATTATATGGCAGAAATCTTCTAATAAATGGCTGACAATCCAGCATTTACCCAGGAGGATCAGATAGGCAGGGATGATAGGGGGGGGGGGGTGATGATGGGCATGATGATGATACGCAACGGCTCCCATCAACTCAACTGCTCCCATCAACGCCGGGGCCCTCAACTCAGGGAGAACAGCATGGAGGGGCACTTGGTAAACTCGCGCAAGATATACTGGAATCAAAGGTTAATGATTTTTATGAGTTCCTGATAGGTAACAAAAATTGGGTCCTTGGACCTCTAGATATAACCAGGCTAGAAATAAATGTAATAAATGGCAACTTTAAACGTGATGGGGAACAGCTGTTTTTCAATGATATAAGGCTTACAAGATCGGATGGAAAGGGGTTTCTGGCATTAGGCACACTGAAAAAAAATGGTTTGACGGCCATGGACATTCGGTCCATGGGTTTCAGGGAGTATATCACTACGCCCAATAAAGGTAGTAGGGCAATGGCCCAGAATCTTATAAGGAGGATTGATAATACGGTGGAGGAGGTTGAGATGGATACTTTTGATAGTAATGTCAAAAATATAGCGGATGAAACGCAAGGACTTATACAGGACACTTCGTTTGCCGGGCCTGATAATGATGGCCTTACCAAGCGTGAGAGAGAGGGGCTTAATCAGGCAGTACAAACGATAAGGGGCGCCCTGAGGCTACTGGATGCCAAAGTTATTGCATACGATAGCAAAGTTAAGGTACTTGAAAATAATTTAAAGGAACTCGAGGATAGGAAGGATTGGGCGCACGATGGTTAGATTGATAATCTTGATGATTTGATAGCAAGGACTAAGAAGGATATTAAGGATTTGAAGGGGGGAAAAATGGCCGCGCAAAATGCTCGTGTGGATCTTAAAAATAAAATTTACAGTCAATTGAAGGTCATCAAGGATACACTGATGAAGATTGCCGGTGATGACGTCAATCTCCTTGAGAAGCTAAAAATTTTGTTCAAGGAGCAAGGGATCACCATGGCCAGCATCGTTTCTGCCATTGGTCTAATGATAAGCACCATCGTACTTGCGGCTACAGGAGGAGGTGCCGCTGCAGGTGCCGCAGGTGCCTCGGGTGGTGCGGGAAAACAAGGGTTTGTAGAGAAGCAGTTGGAAAGGCTGGGGAAATTCCTCAAATATTTGGCAGGTAAAGGCAGGTGCTGCCTTACCTGGTATTATTGGTACCGTAGTATCATTAATCCTGAGGGTAGCGGCAAAAGTAGTCGAATATGCGGCCAAGCACTTGTACATGGTGATCGCTGCCGCTGCCGGGTTTGTCGTATTCTATGTTGGAAAGGTCTAATATTTGTTTATTTTTTAAGCCATATGTAGGCAATAATAATGCCTACCCCTGTCGTGATCAAGGCGGCCCTGGTATCCTCGTGCTGGTTTTGTGTGGGTTGTTGTTCAGTGGGATGTATGGGAGGTATAGTATGTTTAGGAGGTAGGAGGATATCTGCTACATGTCTTATGGTATGATGCCTAAGGGGTGTAGCATGTAGAGGTGCTGTGGTATGCCTGGGAGGCGTGGTATGCTTAACAATAGGCTTGTTATTCACATCAACCTGTACCCCTACATTTACATTTGCGGGTGCAATTAAAATATTGTTGTTGTACCCCGAGATTGTACCTATACGTAGGTTCATGTCCGAGGGCAACATGTACACGCTTGGTATAACGGCAAAATTCACTGGGGTCCTGGCATATTGCAACACCTTCTTGAATTCCGCGATGTCATGCCCTACATTTTCCTGGCGTTGTAACATGGCTTCAAATTTTTGCATCAATATTTGCCGGGCCGTATAGTTACCCGCACCAGACCCGAGTAAGGATGCTTTTGCTCCTGCTTGCGACCCCAGTAACAAGACCACGTAGACGCGAATACTCTCACTTAGCTTGGTCAGACCTTCCGATGTCGAGCCCTGACTTGTTGGTGTAATGAATTTTGCCCAATCACCCTCAACCTGGGGCCACCATCTTCCGTTAGTTAATGATGCCGATACTGATTTGGTTTTATAGAGATCATTGGGATCGGCACCATACTCGCGGCACACCTGCGCATACCCAGAGGTTGAATAGGGATTTTTGTACTGACTAAACCCATCGTTAAAAGACATTGGTACTTTCATCCTTGCCAGGATACGACGCATGTGGTAGTACACGTGAAATTTGAGGATGGAGTTGACAAGGGGTACAGAGCCCGTTAGATGTTTTGCTGATATGCCCAGGGCTGTTGTTGCGCAATGTGTAGCGAAGTTAACCTGGATGTTCCAGTAGTCCAGGGCTTGTCCCCTTGTCCAGCCCTGAATGACAGGGTTATTCAGGTAGGTACTTAGGGGGTATTTGGTAAATTCAGGGGAATACCACAGAAATATGCGACTCTGTGGACACATATAGGTCTTGGTGTTCTAGGTTGGTTACTGATAGTGGTCATTCACCCCTGTTTGGCTTGTACTTTGCGTTGGGGTTGTACGAATACATCTTTTGTTTAAAACAAAGATGAAACAGCTATACATTACTGATATTGTGAAGCCTACATTGTTTGAGGACTACTTGGGACAGGATACGAGAATAGCCCTGAAGTCCATCAGTATTAGACCTACGTGGTTGAACCTGTACAGTAACAATGATTTCGCTATAAGAAAAACTGGGCCTGACCAAACAGTCACCAGAATCGAAATCATGAACGGTCTGTACAAAATTGAGGACCTGGCAGCTATCGTTAACAGCCAGGCGGGGGATAAGATTAAGCTGTTTGTCCTGAAAAATGGACTTTGCAGACTACGTGTCAGTGCAGGACATACTGTGGTCATTCATCGAAAGCTGCAAGAGCTCATGGGCCTCCCCTACGATCCCAGTAAAAAGGACTATCAGGCAGGAGATTATGACTCTTTCTACAAGACTGATATATACCATAGGCTAAGACTTGTGTGTCCTCAATTGGATGAAGACGACTGCCTACTTAATGGTAAAAAATCTAAGGTTCTGGCCTTACTCCCCACCAAGGAACTAAACGCTTGGGGGGATATGTTGAGTTGGACTTTTGAGACCCCAATTTATCTACCTCTGAAGGGGTCGACAGATCGCCTCGAGTTCATGCTTACGGATGTATATCACCACGAGAAAAATGTCTCGTTGACCGGGATAACCATACAGCTGCTTATAGAATAAAGATGAGCGATATCAGCAAACTATACCCTAGTTTGCCGAGCGCACCTGCACAAAGTGCCGATATACCCGAGGAAAGCCAGGTATACAGGCTCAAAAAGATCGAAGAAATCGAACAATACCTGAGAAAGGAAATTAAGGAGCGGGATAAGCTCGCTAAAAATTTTAAGATGCACGGGACCTGGGTGAGGTATTGTGATCATGGTCTGTTAGGCATAAGCGTGATAACTTCAGGGCTTGGTATAGGAGCTATGGCCTCTGACCTTGGAGTACCACTGGCTATTGCAATGGAGGGCATTAGCATAGCAATGGGGATAGGCCAAGCCGGTCTGCGGAACGCCGGGAAGAGGTTGGGTGTGAAATCCAAGAAACATGAGGCAATTAGGCTACTCGCGGAAACAAAATTGAACTCTATTGTTGATCTTATATCAAAGGCTGTAGAAAACGGGGTTATCAGCAACTACGAGTTTAGTCTCATTATGCAGGAGAAGCAAAAGTATATGATATTGAAGGAACAGCTGCGGTAGCGTGTTAAGAGGATTGTTGACTCCATCAATGAACGAGAACGTGCTCAGCTAGTTGCAAAAGGTCGGGAAGAGGGCAGAAGCGACGTTTTAAAAAAACTTCAGTCTGCACAGTATGCCAGCGGTATCTAGAGTCCCCGCCTGAGTATAGGCCTTAATTTAAATATATTTCATAGGTACCGCATAACCTATAAAATATATGGTTTTTAATCCTCACTCAGCAACTATTCTTTTTTGAAGTCCTTATATCGACATTCCGTAATATGTACTTGGGGGTAGTGGTTTTTGCCCTGCACATACACTGATGAAATAGCCATGATTGCACTGGCTTGGCATGGCTCATATTAGTAGTGATCGCATCCTTGTAGTATTTGAGCTTGGCATTGATGTAGCGGTCCTTTTTGACCGGCTCCGTCGTCAATTGCTCAGATATCAACTCTTCGATCCTTGACCAGACTTGACGATATTTTTCAATAAAATCAGGGTACTCCTCAAAACCAAGACCTATCGCTGGTACTGCATTAGCGTTGTACCGACTGACTCCATTCGGGGACCATATTTTAGGTGTCTTTACCCTCAATGCTACTATAAGGTCACGGGTATGGTATCCTATAATGTACCGTTCATCCTTGCCCCCATTTGCAGGGATGGGATATGACACCGTAATGTGGTCCACATTAATATCATTGATATCTGTAAAGGTAGTCGCAAAACCATATAAATTTCTAGGGCTGACAAGCTCATGTTCAAATTTCAGCATCTTGTTTTATTGTATTTCGAACGACTTCAGAGAATTACATGTTATCGTACATACACAACCACCTCCGTTATATATGATATATTCCTGGTAGCAGTACCAGCAGTACCAGCATAGCATTTTAGCTTGTACAACAAATCTGCGCCCACAGGTACATCTGTCGTACTCATCCAATATACGTTAACAGTCATTACATTGTTCTTCCATTTATTGATGATTCCAAGGCATCAAGACGATCATCCAGGTCCCTAATACTCCATTCAACCCTAACGCCAATGCCATTAGCGGAAGGGTTATACCGATGCCGGTTATAAAGGTCATGACTACTGCACCTCCAAATATATCAAATTATCTTTGACAGTTAATACACATTTATTATAGTAGTATTTTTATAACACAGTTATTCCCTCTTTACTGCGCATGCGTTGGATTTTTGCTGACGTCATCATTTTATAAGGGAATTCCCCTACTAGGTGTGCCAGAACTATTTTTACTCATTTGCTGTATGATAAGGGACTTTACCTTGATATGCATGACTAAGCATGGTCTATTAGGGATTTACCCCACTAGGCACTGCATGGTACTGGATAATAGGGATTTGTTGAGTTTGACCGTGTGTGCGCGTACGACTGTGCTAGAAGGAACATTTCCCTATCTCTCTACAAATAAAGTATGCTGAACATAATGGTGACATCAAAATTTTGATTTTGTGTCACCTAAATGTCATTTTACGCCAAAATTGGTCCGAAAATTAAAACTACTTCATTTTCGACAAAATTTGGCACAGTTAACAATTAAAGTATGTTGAACATGATGGTGACATCAAAACTTTGATTTTTTGTCACCTAAATGTCATTTTAGGCCAAAATTGGTCCGAAAATTAAAACTACTTTACTTTCGACAAAATTTGGCTCAGTTAATAAGAAAAGTATGCTGAACATGATGGTGACATCAAAATTTGGATTTCTTGTCACCTAAATGTCATTTTAGGCCAAAATTAGTCCAAAAATTAAAACTACTTTATTTTCGACAAAATTTGGCTCGATTAACAAGAAAATTATGCTGAACATGATGGTGACATCAAAGTGTTAATTTTTTGTCACCTAAATGCCGTTTAAGACCATAAACGTTTCAATCGCGCGACTTTAACCATGAATGATAGGCTGTATTTTTTGTTAGCAGAAATTGTAGAATTGGGTCGCATTGTCGATGTTTCATAGTTGTGCATTTTTAATAGCGAGATAGTTTATGCAGCGTCTGCATCTTGTTGTACTTCAAAGAGTTTTTAACGATACCAGCGTGTCATAATGATTTTTACTCTATATTAGCACTTTTCCCATTTTTTCCACTTGTGTATATATTTGCGTCACAGTTTATACGACATCAAGCTTATTTGACATCACTTCAAGTTTTAGTTCCAAATGAATTAGTCCCTGAATTACGTCATATGTCGTAATATGTTAATGAGATGACGTATAAATTTACAGTTTCTAATATTTTTTTTTTGATTTGTTTTTGTAGTCAAAAGTATATCATATTCTAGACCAGATTTTTGGAGATTTACTTAAAATATTTTACAAAGCAACATTGTTCAACAGTATTAAAATATGGTGGTATTCATTTTCTTAACTTTTTTTTTAAAACGGAAAAGTGTTTTAAACTTTCAAAATTCGGGATCGAAGATGTAATACATACCACATTTCAATCAACAAAACTAAAGTACTGCTAGGGAACAAATTAATTTCTTATTTCTGCGATTTTTTTGGATAACGTTCAAAAAATTCTTTTTACTAATAATTCTTTTATAAACAAGAATCTTTAGCAAATTAGCGAATGGTCTGACTTCAACCTCGTTCCCCCAGCGCTTGTTGTTTCTTTTCTATATAACCGAGACGGCGAGCGCTGTCCGATGTTAGAAAATATACAAGATGCCCTGGGGACCAGGTTGGTCTGACTTATGCAGGGTACCACTCAAGCGGATAATTTTATCCTAGCTAAAAAAGAAAATTCAAGGGAAATTGAAAATTAGTCCGACTTCGCGAGAGTTTATTGCATTAGAACATTTATAACTTTACATCGACGTTACGCAATCTATACATTACCCAAATTTTAATCATAAAGAACACTTTCTGTGGTTGGCTGAATTTAAAATATTTCAAATTTGGGCAAATTTGGGTGTCTGGACGGTTTCTTAGCGCAACACAAATATCCAGAGGATTTTACAATTTCAAACTTAGAACAGATTGGAATATATTCTTGGAGAAAAGTGAAGAGTCCAACAGTCTTAGAGACTTTATAGTCTAAGGGACGTTAGCTGCGGTAGTTTCGTTTTAGACATAATGTACGCAAAGTTCTCTTAGGAACTTTGTATAGTCTAGAGAAGTTAACTCTAATAGTCTCTTTACAGACTCAAGGGACTCAAACTACTCTAAGGGACCTTGTATAGCCTAGAGACGTTAGTCTCGGTTGTTTCGTTACAGTATGACGGATGTTAATTATTTCAGGGACGTAATTGACTAGGGGGTGTAAATTCGGTTATCCATAGTAGAAGCATGTAGCTGCGTATCAGAATATAAAAACCTATATAGAAGAATACAGAAGTATATTGAGCATACACAAGTACTATAGTAAATGAGAGAGTAAGTAGATAGCATTTTGAACGGTGTTATATATTGCTAACTTCCCGACAATTTATTTATTTTCCTCCCGTCATTTGATTTACTTACTTATTCAGCTTTTTTACGAGATCGAGACACATTACGTAATGGTCATCAAGATTTGAATTCTCTTGAATTCCTGCAGGGCAGACAGATATCATAACAGTTTTGTTTTAGCCTTTTTATTTTCCTTAGATTTCATATTCAATTGTTTCTCCGCGTACTTATGTCAGCCAAAAAAATTTTTTGGGCACACTATATCTCCATGTGTGTGTAAAAGTTGGTATAGTCTAGCTAAGCTACACATGTAATATTTCTTTCGTGGCTTAGGGAAAAAACTGCAGATCTCTCATTTTTACTAGCTAGCTGTTTTTCTCTCTTATTTTGCAGGATACTTTGTTGCTTGTTCGCTTTGGGCACAAACATAGAGAAGAACAAGCTGTAATTACAAGCTGTAATTTAACAAGCTTTTGCAGTCTGTAGCTAAACATACAATGTGTATAGCTGTGGATTCAAGTGTGTGACGTTATTTGTTAACTTTTTAGCGGTAAGCTTTTTAGCTCTGGCGTTTGCATGACAGGAAAAAAGATGCTAGAATTTGGTGAAGAGAGGTCTTTACCTGTGGATTTCTTCTCACGGAAACATAGTTTACAGTTTTAAACTATTATCGAGTGTAGATTGATTAAAGCCCTAACAATGCCTTTGTGTGATAAAATGGGTTAAAAATAACTTTGCTTCACCTAGTGCCCCTATCTTTTTTCCTGCCACGCAAATACCAGAGCCAAAAGAGCTTACCACTGAAAATGTAATAATTCATAAAAATTCATATATTTACCTAGGCACACAAATAGAAATAAAATAGTTATAAATAGTGTATTTGTTGGGTTTTTAATGTTTCCAATGTTTCTAATCAGAAAGTTACTTTAGGGCTGTCAAGAAAATTCTAAATTAAAAGTACATACTTCCATCAGGATAGGCTACATGTCTGTTTTTAAATAATTCACAGTATGAGGAACTTGTTTTTGTTTTTATAGTGTCAGTTCAAATGTCAAATAAAAAACCAAGCTGTTTAATAGTTTGCAGTGCATCTCCACGGGGTGTGTCTGCTCAGTCGTTCATTCATTCATTTACATTAACCCATTCTGCATTTAATGTTTACATTGTGACACCAGAAGGCAAACCTATTGAGTTTGTAAAAATCGACGATAACAGCAGGAGGTGGCTGAATGAGTTTAAATCAAAGCCATTTTCTGTTCCAGGGAAACTTGAAGATGTTGAACCCCTGCGATATTCTGCCCTTTTGATTCCAAGTGGAATTGGTTGCTTGTATGACTTGGTTGAACACAAGGATCTTTCCAAAATTATAAATCTGTTTATAGAAGATAAGAAACCGATTTGCGCAGTTGGGTATGGTATTGGAGCATTGTGTGGTGTCAAAGGGAAGGACAAAACATCCTGGGCTTTTACCGGGTATTCTTTAACTGGACCTTCCTTATTTGAAGTTAGCTTACTAGAAAGTTTTAGTGAATTACCAATTATTATTGAAGACTTTGTAAAAGAGAATGATGCAACTTTTAGCTGTAGCAAGAATGATTGCATGCACGTTGTTATAGATCGACATATTATAACTGGACAGAACGACATGTCAACATTGTCTGCTGTGCAAAATTTAATTTTACTTTGCAATGCAAGACAGGGAAAGTCGAAGTAATGTAGCATGGATAGCATAGTGTGTATATATTTTTTCATTAATAATTACATAGATATGTTTATTATAGAAAATATTTCTGACAGTAGTTCCAATGTGGAGAAACCTGTTATTACCAATGGGTGAGCTAAGAAAAAAACTAAATTCTTATTTTCTTTTACCTAGATTGCATTTTTTTCAGAAGCATTATTAACAAAAACCTTAACGCTATCAGAAGTTTGGTTTTCGATAAGCATTGTTCTGATTATAACTAGTGATTTGTATAAAATTAATTTTGAAATTTTCTTTTTAAACTTGCTTGTATAGAATTTTGTTTACTTTAATTTGTTGTTTTGATTATTACAAGATATGGATGCATTCTTCCATTTAATTTCATGGGGTAACTACAAATGACGTACCCACTAACTTAAATTTTGCGCACATGTTAGTCTATTAAAATTCCGCTCTTAGTTGTCGTCATTCTGTGCTTAGCTGTCGTTGAGGTTGGATGTATCTAAAACGCTCTTGTCTTAGCACGCTAAGTTGAAGAAAGAAAACTAAAGCTTGAAGGGCTCCTGCTTTGACAGTTAAGTCCTTTTAATTTATTGTATACTGCCTTTATACTTTTTCCACTTTATAAATTGATTTTATCCCGTTCAGTTTTTTATCCAGCTATTATTTAATATGGTAGCTTTGCTGTGGTGTAGGCTCCTATTGCTGCTTCTTTGTAACATCGTAAGGAAATGGGCTTGCCTCAGATCCTTCAATATAGTTTTGGAAGAGCACATAATCGTACTATAATCTCCATATGGTTTAAAAAAAACTTCATTCAGGTAGGAAACCCTACTTTTACGCTAAAACAAAAAATTTTTAAAACTCACCCCACGAACTTAGTCGACTTTCTTTTCTATTTTTTTCATTTGCTACCTGCAAAAAGATATTTGAAAATTAGCTCACTCTTGAATTAATAATTTAATAAACTCCCAAAAGAAAATAAAGTTTTTATCTTGGAAGATTTTAACCGTAACATGCTTTTAAAATATGCTCTTTCCGCCGAAAATAACTTATCACGGAGGCAACACGTGTTACAGAAGATGTGATTATGTCCAGTTCGTGTATTCCTAAAACTGACGTCATGGATTTAGACAATTTAGTTTATGTGATTAGAAAATTTAAAAGGCTAAAATGTGAACCTAAAAATAAGAACTTCAGTGAAGAGGATTTTCTGAAGGACCTCAGGAATTTAAATTGGTCATATTTTAATAATTATGACGACCTTGTTGAAGTATGTGAGAAACTAAATGAAAATGTTAAAACAGTGGCTGATAAACATGCCCCTTTTAAAACACAGATTTTCTGGCCGTGTTGAGGCATGGGTCACTGATGAATTAATAATAGCCATCAGAGAAAGAGATTTCTTAAAACGAAAAGCATCAAATACAAAATCATAGACCGGGAAGCTTTTAAATAGAAAGGACCAGGTAATGGGACTTAAAAATCTCACCCAAAGGAAATTTCAAACACATTCAACTAAGTTGTCTTGGTTCCAAACCAGCTCCAAAGTTTTCTTCTGATACTACTGATGTTATCCACCTATCAGCAGACAGGAATTTCGGTGGGCTCCTATTGGGACCAAAAGTGTCTAAAAAATAATTACAGTCTACTCTCGATAAGTGGAACCTCCACGGGACCGAAAAAAATGGTTCCACTAATCGAATGTTCCACTTATCCGAATTGCTCGATAAGTGGAACCTCTATGAAACCGAAAAAAAGTTCCACTTATCGAACTTCTCTCTTATCTGAAATCTCAGGAGACCGAGGAATTTACGAATAATCAAAAGGGAGGAACAAAAGAAAATGCTTTATAGGTATTTATGTTCCACATGATGATTTTTCTTAGCAATGAAGTTTTGAAAAAATAATCTTTTATACTAGCTTGTTTTAAACTTTGTGAAAGTACTGTGGATGATTTTTCTTTTGGAAAAGTTCCACTTATATGAATAAACTAGTCGTTAGCCCGTGGAAAAATCCATGGAGTCGCCCGTCCTTTATATATCGCATTTCGTGTTTCCGTAACAGGACGCGTCTTTCGCGGACAGACAGACAGACGGAATACGGCTATTATTAAAGAGAAGTCGTTAACCCGTCCATCACGGGGTCACCCGTCTTTAAATTACACGCTATTTCGTGTGCCCGTGACACGACGCGTCTCTTGCGGACAGACAGACAAAATACGGCTATTATTAAAGAGATATTGCTCAAGGGACCAAAAATTGGTTCCACTAAATGAAAGTTCCACTTATCCGGGGTTCCACTTTTCGAGAGTAGACTGTAGTTCAATAAAACTAAAAAAAGCTACCGGCTTGGACGGAATTGGTTCGCGACTGCTGAAAGCCGGATCGCCAGTTTTAAGCATTTATTGATCAAGTCTTTTCAACAAATCTTTTTCTCTCACTCAAAATATTAAAGACGAAAGGATTTTTCAATAATAATCACGTGAGCAAGGAACAATAGAATTACCCAATCAAAAAGCGCGGTCAATATTCTAACCGCAGAAATTACATTTTCGACCCAGTGTATTTTTACCCACCTTACTATATTGACTTCTCAGTGTAAAAAAAATTTAGCTTGTTCTCCTGGCTAATTGAATCGGAAAGAACTTTAGAATTGTAGCTCGCCGAAGTTTGCGGAACCTATCAAACAGGCTCCCTGGAAGCATTAACAATAGAAAAGTAAGTTAAACCCACGCACACATCACTGACGATTTCGACGAGATTTATCTTGACGTCACAAGTTCTTTTGTTTTAACACGGTTTAAAAGTGACTGATTTTTACGGCAGGAAACAAAGGAATGCAGCAATATGTAGTGCCACTACCGTAAAAACTATGGTACTGCGGCAAAGCACATCGAAGCAGAATCAAGCCTCGGCGAACACTCTTGTGTGGAGATTAAATTTATAACATGGGTACTGGGCGGCAAGGAACCTTATTCAACGGTTATAATAAATATATGCGTTGCTTTTAGATCAATTACTAGTTTCATACAGGAATTTCGCGTTGGCAAATTCTACTTAGGCAAGCGCCGAACTGGCCTAAGTCTAAATCCGCCCCTGAAAAGCTATGGTGTCTCGGCATCAGAGATGCTGCATTTGACTGGTTCGGGTCCTAATTAAGGCGGCAAATGCAGTTGACTTTTGTGAATGACACAGGATCTGCTGCATGAAGACGCTTTTCAGGTACCGCACTGCAGGGATTTGTGCTTGGTTCCCTGCTTTTTCTTTTGTATATTGATGACTTAAAATCTGTCACCAATTCAAATTACCACCATTTATATTCAGACGCAATACATTAATTATTTCTTCCCGTAAAAACAAGGATACCCTTGTTTCACAGGTGGAGTCAGAACTTCCGCAAGTCGACCTCTGGTTAAATACAGTGGAATCTCTCTAAAGCGGACATGGTCTAAAGCGGACACCTCTATATAACGGACACTATTCCTTGGAACAGACTGATTTCAGGTCACACTCTCACAAGAAAATCTCTATAAGACGGACAGTTACAAGGCGGACACTTTATAAAACGGAATCAAATGACATTTTCCCTTATAAAAAACTCTGTGTAAAGCGGACACATGAAAAAAAAACCACTTGTTAAATTTTTCATCTTCATTTCGTACATTTTTTAACTTTTTTATTTACAATCTCTAAAATCTTTTTAATTTTTTTCCCCGCCCAATCAACGCCTTTATCGACACCAATAAACTCGTATAGAACTGGAATTTCCAGACCATAACCAGCCTCGACATGTTATTTTGCAATTAGGTATTTTTGTAAATCGGTGGAAGATTTTGCTAAGATTTTTCGGGACATGTCCAACTGTACGTCCCTCAAAAGTAATCGCCATTGGAAATTCGTCGTGCATGTTGTCTTCTTCGTGAATCAATGAAAAGTTTTCATCTCCAATATCCGGTTACCATGTGTCCATGTAGGCATGGTATCCTCGAACAAATGAATTAAAAGCAAATCGTTGTTCTTTTATAAGAATCAAAGGAATTTCCTGCTTAGGATTTCTCAGTAAAATTTTCATGAGCTTTGTGCCCTCCATTTTAATTCGATGGTAAAATTTGATGTTATGTTTTCGGCAAAATTTTGCTCTGAAAGTGATTTTTGGATACAATCTCTATAAAGCGGACACCTCTATAAAGACGGACACTTTTTTTTGCAGCAATGGTGTCCGCTTTAGAGTGATTCCACTGTAATAACAAAATTAATTATTAACAACGCTAACACTATCTTTTTCGGTAATCACTGCCAGTTAAAAAAAAGTTGAGAAAACTATCAACCACATATTATTTTGTATTTATTTGAAGAGGAGCGAAAAGGTTAAATAAAGAGCATGTATTAAAATGTTTGGATAAGTGAGACATTGTAAATACAGTGGAATCTCTCTATCTCGACTACTCTCTATCTCCAACTTCTCTCTATCTCGAACTAAAGTCTCGGTCCCTTGTGGTCCGCCTAAGGTATTTTCCTTTCTTTATCTCGAACTTTCTCTATTATTTCGAACAATTTTTTTGGTCCCTTGCGAGTTCGAGATAGTGAGATTCCACTGTATGTATATATTGTGTGTTACCGCATTTTCGCGGGACTATTTTTATTCTCTGTTTGCTCGAGCACAGTGGACAAGTCGTTTATTTCAGAGCTTTTTATTAGTCTGTTTCGTACGAAATATCGTGAAATTCGCATCAGTTTGCAGTGTGTTTTTTTCTCTGTGCATATGGTGATTTTTTTTACGAAGAAAATACTTAACTGTATTTTATGTTTTTTTAAAGAATTAAATTCTTTAGAGGACATTAATGACATAAGTAGAAAAATCGTAATTAAATATTCTAAAATTAGAACCATTGCATTTTGTTTAACATCTCACACCAAAAATTTATTAATTAATGCACTTGTCATGCCATATTTTAACCACTGCTCCTGCATGGGCTTGTGCAACCCAAGGTAGATTGGGAAAACTAGAAAAGCGATTAAAGTGTTTCCGTACCTTTCTTGGGAAAGAGAGAGAGAGAATGCTCTTTGAATGATTTACTCAGTGAACGTGAACGAGACTGCTTAAAGATTGTTTTCAATGATATTTTTTTATTTTTTTGTTCCGATATTATCGGCAAGTGTACCACGTATGTTAATATGTAAAAATGGAAATTTATCAAATGTAGATAGACACCAAGAAGAAACAAATTCAACTGTCCCTTATGTTATTAGACAGAGAAAAAAGGCCTGGGTAAAGGTTGCCAATTTCAGCTGCGGCCCGGTGCGCAGACTCCCTTTTTTCTCATTTTGGTAAAGGGACGGCTTATAAGAGAAAAACGTCCTAGGAGCGAAATTATTTGGGCTAATTTTTTCCTGGCTTTCACTATCATTCACAAATTTTTTATCCTTTTTTGTCATCGTCCTGGGAACAAGGTTGATTAATCCAGTTACTTGTGTTAGAAACATTTTTATCAGGGAATTTTGCCTTATGATGAGAAAGTTCAGGGGCGGATCCAGCATTTTTAACATGTCAGTCACATTTTTTGCGAAGCAAAAAAAAGCGCTGCATTTTGCTGCGCCCAGAACAGCTGGGGGTCATGGGGGGCGCTGTAAGCCCCCCATGGCGGGTCATGGGCGCAGCCCTGGAAACTTTCGCTATTTTGAGCCTCTACGCACTATAAATGGCCTAAATAATGTCCAAATTATTAGTTTGTTAGAGACGTTTTTTACTCTTAAGTTTCGAATGGACAGCAAAATAACAAACCATCTTGTAAAGGGTTGCAAAAAAGTGTAGGAAAAGCAACGGTTTAAATTCATATATTTTAAGACTGTTTCGCCCAATATCAGGGCTCGTCAGCATGTCTAGGAAATGCCTACTAACGTAATATTAGCTATTCCAGACATGGACAGTCTGCTATATGATAAAGTAGGCTGAACTAGGGGAAGCAGGGAATAAAATAAATTGATATAACATAAAGAAAGAAAAAAGACATTTATGCGCAGTAAGCTTATTCAAATAAAGGTGTTTTGCTTTTATTTTTTTGAATTGTTTTAACCAGAATTACAAAAATGGTTGGCTTTAAAATTATCATCACATCCTTCATCAACACCTTGCAGACAAACAGAATATGAACCTGAGCATAAGTATTTTTAGCATTTAATGATGTAAATACAGGTTCAACTTAGCACTTTGCACCACAGCTAGGAAAATAGGAAATTTGGTTTTTGATGTTAAAGTATTTGGCGAAAGGTCGCAAAAATTTTCTGTGTTCAGAGTAATAGCTAGTCTACTAAAACAAACTAAACCAAGTACAAATAAAAACAGCTTCATTCTCCACAAATTCTATTGTGTTACACCAGTTTAATTGTACAAAGAGGCGTCATCATATGTAAGATGGAATAAATAATTGACTTACTTTGATGTTTTTCTTAGCAAGAAAGTAAAACAGAATTCTCACTATATATATACCTCAGGGTAAAGGAAATGCCCTAATTATGGAATGTTGCAGCACATCAACCAGTGTATTGTCACCAACATGTAGCTAGGACATGTAGCTGTACAAACAAATTTCCAGTGACTTTAAGAGCTAAAAATAATTATCCCAGGAAATAAGTAAATTGTTGAAACTAACTTCTGTATTATACAACAAGTCGGATGTAGCACTACAGACTAAAACATATATGACCCTTTTGGTTGGTCACTGCCTATTCTGCAAAATGTGTTTGCTCAAATATTATTCAATCGATAACATAATAAATAAAAGACAAACAAAAATTTTATCACTTAAACCGTAGTCGTAATCATGATTAAGCCTTTGTACCAACATAATTTAAGTTGAACATTTCGGTACTTTACAATTTCTTTGGACTGGTTAAAAAATTTGGGCTTAAACTAGTTTTATCAATTCCTATCTGACTTATTTCAACCAGAAAAATTGCTTTTAATGGTTTTTGCACTTGTATCTGTGTTAAAACAGATATACTGTAAAAAATGCCTTATCGAAAATGCCTAAATTAAAAAACTTAAGAACTACAATGATAGGTCAATGTATATTGGGCTCTCTTTCATCGATCTGGTCTAAAACTATACCATATCAAGTTTTAAGCCATTGTTTTAATTTTTGCACAAGTTATTGGACTCTTACCATTAGCGAAAAGTATGCTTTTTTATACTACCCACATAAAATTGTCACTTTGACTAATTGGTTAGGAATTATTAATTTTTTTTAAAAATTCACAGACTTGTACTAATATCAAAATTCCTAAGATGATATATCCTAGTAGTAAGCTATTAACATCTGCAGGAAGTTATTATCAGTCTACGTGTGCTCTGGGCCTATTTCGTGAAAATTAAAAATTAAGTATAAAAAGGATTTTTCATATGAAAGTTAGGTGGTGCATGCTTTTATTAGCTATATATTACAAGTGTTTAAGATAACAAGAATAATAAAGCATTATCTTCTTAACATAAAGCAATTGCAGAACTCTCTAAGTTTTTGGTCAACAACAACAACTTTAAAAAATAACCCACTCTGCATTGAAATTTCTAGCTAGCTAGTTAGCTACATATGGTCCAATATTTATAGCTAAGCAACTTTAATTATATTTTTGACATAAAGACTTGATTTAATGTAATAACTTTAGCTACGTATCTTTCTTGCACATTTAAAAAATTATTGCATCTCATTGCAGCACACATGTCGTGAGTCACCATGCCTGGTTACTTATTAGTCTTGCATGCTTTCGTTTGGTCCGAAAAGTCATTGATTGCTTTCGTTTGGTCCGAAAAAAACCTCCTAATTGCTTTCGTTTGGTCCGAAATTCAAATTACACGGCATCGGTTACAAAAAAATTCAATGGTTATTGAAAAATACATGCTATGTCACATTTCGAATGCCGTAAATATGGGTCAAAGTCGTCAGTTTTTGTAAACCAATCAGAATACGTTATTTCGGCCGGCAAGCCAATCACATTGCATGAAAATTCTACGGATGTCAGTCGCTTTTTGCCGTATCCATCAACTCAGTCACACAAGAGAAAGGTCCGTAAAATAAAGGTCAACGGTCGCAGGGACTGCAGGATCACAGTACCCTATTATTTTTTACGATTCTTAGTAAAAATTATGTCAGTCGCGTGACGGCGCTGACGTACACTGGATCCGCCCCTGAAGTTAGGTACACTACTTGTTGATCACGCTTGTATGCATATAAGATAATTTAAACAAAGGGGCATTACTTTGTTGGGGCGGTTAATTCGATGTGCGTTTATTTTGGAACTTAAACATCTAGTAAACGTTTTTGATATTCACCACAAGCATTTTCAAATAAATAATAAAAAAGTGAAAAAGGCACTGCCCGGATTTGAACCGGGGATCTCCTGTTTACTAGACAGGCGCTTTAACCGCTAAGCCACAGCGCCGGATTCAGAAAAATTATAATAAGTTTATATATAAACTGTTATTTTAATTATGCTATTACAAGGCTTCTCCTCCACAGGGCTTCAAAAACTTGCATAAATGTCGCAATAAGCGAATGTTCTTGATTTCGAAGATTTCTGGGGAATTTTTTTTTTTCAGATTCTGCTTTTTAATCAGCACAAATTACGCGCATGCGTCTAATATAAATTCAACAGTTTAAATACTCTCTCTCGCAACAGGCTGTATGTAATCGTTAAGTTAAAGGAGTGGTCCCACGAAATTTTCGAAAAAATTTTATTCGTTCTTTGGATTCTGCCTTTACCTTTACGATAATTCAATTGTACATGCGTTCCTACGGCTCTCCATCGTTTTACAATATCGGAAAAAAAGAGGTAAAAATCGTGTTTTTATGAGAGTTTGTTCCCAGCAAACACGCGACGTTGCAACAACGTTGCAGCAACGTTGCTTTTAAGTCGCGACGTCGCCTGACCAAAAAACAACGTTGCAGCAACGTCGGAATTATAACGTCGCAGTTGCAACTTCAACCTAACGTTGCTTCAACGTTGTTTTTTGGTAGCGGTTGCAACGTAATATCACGACCAAAACCTAACGTTGCTACAACGTTATTTTTTGGTAGTGATTGCGACGTAATATCACGACCAAAACCTAACGTTGCTGTATAGTGGTTTAGGAAATTACTTACGAAAATTATATTTATGGAGATATGTCTGAAGACACAGATATCTTATCGCCGTGACTTTAAGTCAAAGAGAGAAACACAGGTCCGTAGCAGGGGGACGCTTTTTTTGGCACAGTATGATGCATCCCGTTAGTTGTTGCTGAGACGCCAGACAAAATCTTGAGACTTAACTTCCTTGATTTCTTCTTAAAAAAACGCACATTCTCTGCATAAGTTTTCTCCCCATTAATTATCGACAAAAAATTTTGGGAGCCGTGTCCCCTGACCCCTACGCTGCTACGGCCCTGAAACATGAGACCTTGGGAACGAGTTTGTCTTTTTATTTTGGCTAGTCTGACTTAGAGTAGTGTTAATAATATATATATCTAAATGTTGCATGGTAAGTGCGACCACGATATATTCCGGCGTTTCTTATGTAAAAAATGTGAATAAGTATATATATAGTTTTACTTCTCTTTCATGATAGGTTGATGAGTGATGCAGTCATGTCACTTTTCAATACGAACGGGAAAAGAACAAAGAAGGGCTTAATGAAAAAA
This sequence comes from Hydractinia echinata, assembly GCA_030067915.1. Classification (NCBI taxonomy): domain Eukaryota; kingdom Metazoa; phylum Cnidaria; class Hydrozoa; order Anthoathecata; family Hydractiniidae; genus Hydractinia; species Hydractinia echinata. The sequence goes on from JASGCC010000071.1 coordinate 1,019,126, forward strand.
AGAATTGGAGTGTTGATAGTGGTGGGTGCTCTTTCTTTTCCCACTTTGATTTATATCCATTGTCGGTATCGCATTTGCTTTTGTGGTTATTTTTATTCCTAATTTAGAAATATGAAATTCTGTTCAATTCCGTCTATTCTTTTATTTCTGACTACGAGTACTTTTCTCGAATATATTTTGAATTGACTTCCATTATTTCATTTTAGCGGCAGCAAATGCAGCCGTGGAAAAAAAAGGAAATGGCATCCGTATTGAAGTACGCCCCAGACCAGGATGATGGACGAAATGCGAAAAGTGCAGAACAAGTTTAACTTCATTTGTACAATTATATGTATTCTTCTTTTGTCATAGAGATAAAGAGAGCAATTTATTATATATACATATATAACCTAATTACACCCTAATAATTCTACCAGGCAAAACTTCAGTTTCGCACTAAAACAAATCTTACCACCTAAAAATATTGATTTGGTTTTCTTCTTTTTTGTTGGTGCTAAACGTCAATATTTTTGCATTAAATAAATTTTTGGTATTTGTATTTATTACTAAACCTAATTTATGTAGATAATATGTATGTTCATCTAACAAATCGTAATCATGACAAATGTGCGCTTTAATTCCTTATACAAACAACTGGAATAAACGAGGCAATATATATTTGTTGTTTCGCTTGACTATAACCCTTTAAGGGTTTACGCAAGAGGTTTTAAAGATTATGACTTCTTAAATCAACTGTATGTAAAAAAATATTTTAAGTCAGATATTTTATATTTATTACTGAAAGCCTTAACTGGATGTGAATAAATATTTTATAATGTAGATATTTTATATTTATTACTGAAAACCTTAATTTAAGCAGATAACATGTAAAAGGATATTTTAATGTGTGTTTTTTTACTATGAATTATATTTTATTACTAAAAGCTTTCGTCTTCTTGTTATTACGTAATGGCAAACATCGTTGCAGTGATGTTGTTACACCGTTGCTGCAACGTTACTTTATAGGTATTCTGACGTCGTTCGAACGTCATATACACAACGTTGCGGCGACGTTGTTACAACGTTACTGCAACGTTACTTTATAGTTATTCTAACGTCGTTCGAACGTCATAACGCAACGTTGTTATGACGTTGTCGTGCAACGTCGTCGCGATTTTCATTCGCAACGTTCATGCGACGTCAGTGCAACGTCACAGGGCGACGTTGTAGCAACGTTGTAGCAACGTTGCGGTGTTTACTGGGTTAGAGACGAAAGCGTGTTTTCTCCAGTTTTTTAACTTCCGTCGTATCAATGTCTTTCAAATTTTCAGGAAACGTTAATAATAATAAGATACAACTTATGTGTACTTTTCATTAAAAACAAAACGCGGCAAGAAAAGTTATCACGAAAAAACGTGTTTTCTCCTTAATAAACTCTTATAAAAGTGTGATGTTTACCTCCTCCGATCGCAAAATAAGCTGCGATGGAGTGTTAGTTTTCCCGAATTATCGTAAAGGTGTATTAGTTATAGAGTTTTTATTCTTTTTTCGAAATATTGTTTATTGATCTTTTAATCAATGCGCAAAGATCGTCTTTTTATTAAGAACCTTTTGCTGTGACGTCATAATTGGCGATGTTAGTTTTCGGTATTAGGTGAATTGCCCCCCGGAGAGTTGCCCCCCGGAGAGTTGCCCCCCCAGTGAATTGCCCCCCCCCCAGTAAATTGCCCCCTGGAAAGATTGCCCCCCAATAAAATGACTTGTACTTTTTTTAAAAGAATCAGGAAAATAATTTTTGTTACGTGTTCAGCCTGGAATTGTCCTTATTTTGTTCTTATATTTTTTAGCCATTCCCAGCCTTTTGCTGCTATAAAAATATTTTAATAAAAAAAAGTGTACTTTTTTCTAAACAGATATATATCTAATCTAAGAAGAATAGGACAATCATTATTCAAACGAAATAACACATTTTTTATAGCAATAAAAGAGATAAATTCGCTTAAAAACGATACAAAGTAAATGTGTAACAAACGTATTTAAATTTTTTTAGGGGGGGGGGGGGGGGGGCAATTCTCCGGGGGGTAATTCTCCGGGGGGCAATCTTCCAGGGGGCAATTTACTAGGAGGCAATTCTCCGGGGGGGCAATTCTCCGGATACCGTTAGTTTCGAGAGAGAGAGATCGAGAGAAAGAAAACTTGATATGTATGAACACATGAACACAGGAGAAAGCAAGATGTCGAACAGCGAAGAAGAATTAGAGTATGATATTATTGAAGAAGAAAACGATTTTGGAGAAGATGAAGACGGTGATGATGAGATGGAAACCTTTGATAAGCTTTTTAAAGGCACGGGGCTGCAACCTTTTCAATTCGAGCCCACTAAAAAAGATGATAATAAAAATATTCAAACTGAGAGAGAAACGATATTTTTAGTAAAACATTGGGAAAGTGTTCGTGTTGGGAGAAACGAATGGTGCAAGTGCAATAACTGCGATAACTACAAAGCTGAAACTGGTATGTTACTTGTAGGTCCGCATTCGTTTGTTTTCGCTTCTTCGAATTCTTCTTCTTCTTGTGAAACGGAATTTTCCAAACAAAACGAAACGTCGTTATCCAAAGTCGTTACATTGATAGGTTGCGTCGTCTGCGTGTTGCTCTGCTTTCTTTTTGAGCATAGACAGCATCGTTTGTGTCTCCACGGATCGTACTGACGGAGCTGCTACGACGAATTCAGTTTGACAGTATTTTGAATTCTCAAGCAGACGATTCTCTCTGTCGATATGTTCCATTACGGCGTTGTTCTGGATAGCTTCATCAATGAGCTTTCGCTTTGTCAATGCAGCGTCTCTTTGCTCCAACCTTTGCGACGATTTCCTTTTTTGCTGTGCTTTGGAGTAGAAAAAAATTGTCGGTACAGCCCCCTCCGTTAAAATCCGTCTCGTAGGCAAACATAGTCTAGTAAACTAAACTAATCATTTTTCCCTTTTTGATATTTTTGATGAGAGAAGGGAAAAAGGAGAGTTTAGGATGACCTACCTGACAATTTGAAATTTGACAGTTATTTGAAACTGAAAAATATTAGCCACTCAAATTTCATCTCATTGTTTTTAAATATTCGCATAATTATTTTTGCAGTCACTTAAAAAATGGTAGAGGAAAAAATAAACATTGCGATATTTTTCGCCATGTCTGCGAGGGGAGTGGACAGCGCAGCTAAAAAAAGTAGAAAAAGAATAAACTTTGATCGAAACAAGGCAGTTAGCAGCTTGGGTGTTTATATGAGAGACACAATAAAAATTAATGAAACTAGTACCGTAAAATATTTTTTGATAGCTTTAAACATTTGGCTCACCAAACTCAAATTCAAAAAATAAATATTATTCTACGAACCATGACTGTCCTCCTTGATGTCTTCCATTTTAAACGTGCTCTCAGCAATAGCAATTAGATAGCTAATGTTTACCAGTTCTATGGTTGTTATTTCTGAAATAGAATAACAGACTTTAGATACATATTTAATATGGGAAAGGCAGCCACGCTCTCTGGATATTATCCAGCGAAGGAAATCCCCACAGATCAGTTCTCTTCCTCGTGTTACAAATATCTGCCTGTAACACATACAAAGTGGTTAAATTTGCCCGAGAGTGAGGAAGCATTTCTATGGTTGTTTTTCCCTTACTGAAAATACTGGATTTTTACCGATATATTTCACAATAAAAGCAGCCACGCTATAAGGATATTATCTCAGTGAAATCCTCAAAGCCACACTCTCCCCCCGCACCAACCCTCAAGGGTATTGAGGGCGAAATTTGATAAGAAACACATGCAAAGCACATGTAAACAAAACGACGATGTAAACAAACTTGAGAGTGAAGCACGTCCAAATAAAATGTTTTTAATTCAATGTATCAACTCCATTCAAAATATTATCCACAGCTTCTAGTTGTTTAGGTTTTATTGAAAAGCTGAATTGGTTCAGAGCTTTCGAGACAGCTTTTGAAACATCCGAAGCGTTCGCCATGTTGAAATGAAATAAATTAGAAGCACGATTCAAAAAATCGGCCTTACCATAATAAAATAATTGTGCGATAGCATACGCTTATCTTAGTTCAAACGACCACGGATCAACATATTTATTTTCTGTTATTGCGAAATTGCCCTGTAAAAAATCAACCAATCAAAACGATGCAGTCGGAATGTGACTGCAGGTCCGACCTGTCTCTCTTCTTTGCGAGAGCGTACTAAAAAAAGCAGGGTGAAAAAAGCGGGACAACAAACAACGAATAGCGCGAGAGCAGGGAAGGGTGACAGGTATCCTTTCTAAGGCAAACCAAGCATTTCATTCTGTAAAGAAAACGAGATGGTAAATATAATGATGATAATAAATGAATGTAGTATAAAACATAAAAAAATTGACTATAAACATTACAGTATGTATGGTTGTCATTTACAAGTGTAATTTTCCTTACCTTGAGAATCTTTTGAAGCTGTTACTATCAAAATGAAAATGACACACGTGGATGTTTTCTTCTTTAGGCATTTGTCTCGTTTAAGCTTTGAAATCCACATCTTTTTTATTTTTGCGTCTTTTGGAAGTTTGAAGAAACTGATTTTTTTATCATTTTTTTTTGCTAGAACTTCTAGTACAACCGAGTGCTGCACAGTGAACCATACTTAATTGTGTTGTAATATATTTAAAAAATCCTTCTTATTATCTTAAAAAAACTTCTCTTCACATATTTAAAAATCTGAAAATACTTTTTTATTTGCTGACTTTTCTTAACATAACACACAAAAAATCCATTCGCCAACTATGACGTCACGGCTATATAAATAATAGAGAACAGGATTGTAAAAAAGGGCCGAATAAAAGGGCCGAATAAAAGCTTTTTATGATGATAAATAAAACATATGAAATTATTTTTTTTGATTTTTCGTGGGACTACTCCTTTAAATCTCCGACATAGATGTTACTCTCCATCCTCGAACATTTTAATGGAGATGTGTAATAAATAGACCACTTTAAAGGTCAAGTACAAGAAATTATACACACTTCCAACCTCATCTCCAGGGCTCATCTACGCCGACGGGACGGCACGCACTTCACAACTGTAAAGACAACCCGTTTATGAACAATTATTTTTTGCTCCTTTTTAATAATATTCTCTAAAAAAGGATCATTTCCTTTAAGTATTCTTTTTGGTGGTAAAATGAGCGGTCTGTAAAATATATCAAATATATCAAATATAAATCGAAGGTTTGTTTTGTTTAACGAGGAAACAAGGACAACAACGAGGAGCTATATTTTGTAAAAAATGTTATGTGCTAGCTTTAAGAAGGTAATTAATACCTCAAAAAGATTTTAAAGTCATCGTTGTTGCTTAGACTGACTTTATGTACAATAATCTTGTATATGTTTCTATGCAAAATATAGAAGAATATAGGTAGCTAGCTCGTGCAAAATAGTTTATTTCATCAGAAAGCTTGATTTACATCGAATAAATTGTTGTTTTTGTCCATAAATTTATTTACCGCTCAACTCTCGTGTAAGTCACTATAATTAAAAATCAACAATCCGTTTTGTAGCTCCTGACTTAATAGATATATCATACTTAAAGCAGCGTTTATACACGATTCAACTTGTACTTGTTCAACTTGAAACATGTACGTGTAAACATCCCTTTAACTTAGTTGTAAAATTCGTTGAAATGCTCTCATTCACGAAAGAAAAATAAACTCAGAATTACTGATATAATGCCCTCGTTTTAGCAATTTCGAAAAATGACAATAAATACAACGTTTTGGAAAAAAATCTTTAATTTTTTATCTAACATATATAATTGAATTAAAAAAAAACAACGAATCGTGTATTGCCAGATTAAGTAAAGGAAGTGACTGAAATGTTAGCGTACACGAGGTATATAATCAGACAAAACTGAATTGGTTTGAAGTCAATGCTTCATTTGTAGGAGACGACTTACATATCATTTGTTCCAAAGAGTATAATTTTACTACAGCTAAAGAAGATCTAGGGGGTATGGAGTGATGAAAAAGCTAAATTGCGGCTTGATGGTTCAAATGCTTTGCTCTGAATGAAATAATATATAATGGCGGAGAGGTTGGGGGACAGTGATATTAAAAAATTAAACATCAAGGGACGGGAATTACTGGGTACCCCAGAGTATGCATCGTTCTTGAACGATTAAAAAGGTCTGATCGCTACTGCATTAGCAGTTAGCCTTTCTAATATACCATCTCCTGTCCCACAGACAGGCAACGGCAAACCATGACAAAAAACCGAGTAAGTATACAGTTGGATTTGCAACTGCAAAGTCATCTGAAGCACAACGTAACATCACAAAACATAAATTAGGTGCTGTTTTTTTTCCAATTTTTGTTAAACCACATACATTTTTAAGCCGATTTTTTAATCTGTAGATCCAGTCGGTTCATCTGGTTGTTTTCGTGCATTTATAGAGGCAGTCACTATTTTGGTACATTTATCTAAAAAAAAGAGTCAAATGGAAACTTTTATAGTGAAAAACAATTGCACTGATTTTTTTGTTAATGTGAAAGTCAATTTAGTAAACTGGTATATTATCTTTATTACCCACTACATATTTGCGATTCTCTCAATCCCAAACATGGATTGCCGAATTTTCGATGGAGCAACAGACGAAATATAATGACCCGGTGTAATAAAAGCCAGTAAAAGTATGTTTTAAAAATCTAGAATTTTGTTTTGTTTAACCCCTTTGCTTTCACAATTCAAGGCAACATACTTAGTTTGATCTTCTCTCTATCTTTCTCTTTGAGTCCCACTGACCTAAGTGCATCATCGTTACCGACAATTGGACACAGCCATGTCGATTTTCGTGTAACTGGTAAATGCGTTCCACGTGGTGCAAAAATATGCAACGCAATATCTACAATGTTTTGCTTTGAATATTTGCGTTCTTTGTAACTTTTGTCTAAAATTAAAACAAAGAGAACAACTCAGTGTTGATGAAAATGCTTTGGGTAAAAAGTGACAGCAAAAAAGATTTACGTTTTTACATTAAAATACCTGTGGTAATAATATTGCAGTAAACCCACAAACCAAGTTGAATATTGTCTATCCACCTATGTTAAATATATATTTGGCTGTTCATGCCTTGAAGCAAGACAATAGTTGTTTTTGCATCATAGTGTTTATTCATTACCGCATGTTGTTAAGTAGCGCAGTGCAGTAGGAAGCAAATTTGTTTTTGGAAGATAAAAGTTAGTTTTTCCGCAAGGGTAAACAATGGTTTTGCCTGTTGAGGAGATTTTAAAAGTCAACATCTCTGGATTGCTGGAAATTCAAATAAAATCGATACAACGGATTGGGCGAGGAAATGATACCAATATCATAACATATCAAAACATCCTTTTTTAAGGAAAAAGGGGGCGCTTGCTGCTAAAAATTGATTATTTAGGCTGCGCATGACCTATTTCTAAATCTCAGAAAAATACCTACCATTTAACACCGCTTCAGCAGCACAACAGATCTCTCCTGCTGTTGCTTGCAGATTCAAACTTTCAAAGTACTTTCCAATATTGTTGAATACAATAAAATCCTCCTCATCAGTGAAAACATCAAATGCCTCTTCATACTCTATAAGTAGAGATGTTTTCGAATTATATCAACCTCTTTCCCAGTGCATTTATTCTAAAAAAGGACGGAGCATTGGGGGCCAAGTTAAAACGGTGTTAAATCATTTTGACTGCTCTATTGTTTCGTTCTAAAAAAATATTGGGCTTTTTTAAAAAATTCATTAAAAGGGGGCGTTTAATCGAGGAGGAACCATTTAGTAAAAAAGGGGAGTTTTTTGTGAAGCATTAGGGTATTAATTATATTCTATTTTAGCCATATGAAAAATATAAAACTAAACCAATTAATTAAATGAGTCCCTGTGATTACTTGGTTACGATAAAATGTTTCGAAAAAATCTACGTACGTTTCTTCTTGATCAAGTAGTCGTAAATTTCACAAAAATCGATCTGCACAACTGGAAAATCTACGCCATGTCGTATCATAATGTCCATCAAATGGCGTTTATATTCATATATCACTTCACGCCCATTTCTTTGAGTTGAATGAACCTATTAAACATGTAAGTTTTGTTTTAGTGATTCAATTTAACGGCCCGACGAATCCAGGAGTCATATCCCCAAATTTTTTCAGAGACAACAACACTACTTTCTCCATTCTAAAATTTCTAAAATTTAGAATAGCGTTTTAGTCAATCTGGAGGTTTTAAATTTCGGTAAAATTAGCTTCCCTAATTATTTTTTTAAAACTGAATTTTTCTTACAAAAAAGGAAAAAACACACTACAATATCCTTTCCTTGCCCTTTAAACTCATTACACTAATTTTATTCCGCAATCTAGAGGTTCTAATTTTCATAATTTCATCCTCGGGAAAAACCATGGTCGTCGAACATTAACATAGTTTGTCCTAACAAAATTTGATTCTCACAGCACTGGTAAATACTTTTACAAATCCTCAAACAGTTTCTTGGAGACAATTTTTGGAATTAAAGTTAACACATTCTTGTGTCCGAGTTTAATGATTTTACCTCCTTTTTGAACTTCTTGTAAAAATGATGAACTAGCCAGCTTTTCGCAAACCTAAAAGTAATTATTAAAAAACTTGCAGTTTAAAAATAAAAAATACGTTAAAGAAATTCCTCCCGAAGTTATTCCCGATAAGATATCTATATGAAATATACCTTTGGATAATCAGCGCTGCTTTCTTTTTACGCCCTTTTCTTGTGCCAGCTCTATAATGAATAAATTTGAAAATATTTTATTGCATAGGTAAAAAGCGATCGAAGTCATTTTTTCCTTTTGTCTACTAAGTAAGTTCGATTGGCTGAATTGACGGTAGAAATTAAGAAGAAAAAATACAAAATTTTATAAGAGATTCGTAGTTTTCCTGCACAACGATAATGGGAGAATAATCTTCCGAAACATCGCCTACTATCGTGTTCAATCAATGAAAAACCTTGAATAGCATTAAACAAGAAACTAAAATAACATCTTCAACTTTAATATCTTTTTAATGCGTTCTTGGAAATAAAAAAAAGTCCTATTCCCGCTAATTCGTTGAACTCGCTAATTCGTTGAACTCGCTAGTTCGTTGAACTCGCTAATTCGTTGAACTCGCTAATTCGTTGAACTCGCTAGTTCGTTGAACTCGCTAGTTCGTTGAACTCGCTAATTCGTTGAACTCGCTAATTCGTTGAACTCGCTAATTCGTTGAACTCGCTAATTCGTTGAACTCGCTAGTTCGTTGAACTCGCTAATTCGTTGAACTCGCTAATTCGTTGAACCCGCTAGTTCGTTGAACTCGCTAATTCGTTGAACTCGCTAATTCGTTGAACTCGCTAATTCGTTGAACTCGCTAATTCGTTGAACTCGCTAATTCGTTGAACCCGCTAATTCGTTGAACTCGCTAATTCGTTAAACTCGCTAATTCGTTGAACTCGCTAATTCGTTGAACTCGCTAGTTCGTTGAACTCGCTAATTCGTTGAACCCGCTAATTCGTTGAACCCGCTAATTCGTTGAACCCGCTAATTCGTTGAACCCGCTAATTCGTTGAACCCGCTAGTTCGTTGAACTCGCTAGTTCGTTGAACTCGCTACTTCGTTGAACTCGCTACTTCGTTGAACTCGCTACTTCGTTGAACTCGCTAATTCGTTGAACTCGATAATTCGTTGAACTCGCTAGTTCGTTGAACTCGCTAATTCGTTGAACTCGCTAATTCGTTGAACTCGCTAATTCGTTGAACCCGCTAATTCGTTGAACCCGCTAATTCGTTGAACTCGCTAATTCGTTGAACTCGCTAATTCGTTGAACTCGCTAATTCGTTGAACTCGCTAGTTCGTTGAACTCGCTAATTCGTTGAACCCGCTAATTCGTTGAACCCGCTAATTCGTTGAACTCGCTAGTTCGTTGAACCCGCTAATTCGTTGAACTCGCTAATTCGTTGAACTCGCTAGTTCGTTGAACCCGCTAGTTCGTTCATCAACCTTCTTAATGAAAATATGATATGGTTCGTCGTTATGGAAACAGTGGGAACATAAGAATTATTTTTTTCACTTTACTTACCCCTTCTTCGGCATCTTTATACTTCTTTTCTTCCAATGTCATTGACATTGTAATGCTAAGCTGGTGTATTTGACGTAAATTTAATATGACGTCAATTAATGAGCCATTCAGGGACGAGCAGCGAACAACGTACAAGCACAGCAATTTTTTATCGAGATGATGGATGAAAGAAGTGAGCTTGAAAGTTATCACCGTCCTCAAGTAGACAGTAAAGAAGAGTTTCAAACAAAGATTGTACATATTTTACGCACGCAAACAGAGGTACAACCTGTGATAGTTCCACATGGCTTACAGTTCAATACAACTCTTCATGTAGCAATGCCTCTCCAGACGACTTTATTTACGTCTTCTTCTACACACGAAAACTATGTTGCCATCTATGGTGCTGGACCTGAGAATGGGGTTTGCATATGGAACAAGGAAAAAATTGAAATGAAAATGAGAAAGCGAAAAAAATCTCTAGACTGCCGAATCACTCACTTTCTATATATAAGTTCATGTTATATATTTTTCGCAGCTTGCGATGACTTGACAATACGAACGTACGGAAGTCAATTTCGCGAATATAGTCGACTGCAGTTGCAACACTCTATCTTATCGATGCTTTACGATGAGGAGCATTCCTACATTGTTACAGGATGTCTTGGTTTCGTACAACAATGGAAATTGAACAATGGTTTACATACACCACCAATCATGCTTAAGCAAATGCATTTAAAAGATCACGTGTCTGGTGTAACGCCGTGGTTATCATTTCTTTATAAGGATAAACAACGGAATCAGATTGTCGCGTTGACTGAAACAGCAATATTTTTTCTTGACGCTGCCAGTTTGAATTTAATGTCGTTTCTTGAGAACAGACATGCATTTCCATTGACCGTGTGTTTAACATATTTGCCGAGACAGTATTTGATAACAGGTATTCGGCCGTTTTGTTTTTCAAAGGTAACAATATAACCAAATTCCGTGCACATAATTTTATAAGATTTCTCTATTTACGTCCTCACATCTTTGGGAACAGGTACTTTTCACGGGTAACTATAAACAGTTGCCTGTACCTATAACGTTTTTATACGAACAACATCAGACTTTATCATCAATCATCTAATCTCCTTGATCTGTCGCGTATGTAAGAAATTCTCATTAAAACAAACTTGATCGAAAGAATTCGTTCTAATATAAACCCGCCTAAGGAGTACACTGTGAGCATGTTTTTCTATTTGCTGATTTGCTGATTTACTTCTTGATTTCCGCCAGCAAAGGCGGAATCTTTAAAATCGCCTGAGGAGATAGATAGGTAGATAGAGAGATAGATAGAGACAGCGCAGCTAGGCTGGACGCCCGAAACTTATCCAGGCTAAGTTTTTTTTCTGAGAAGGAGGCTAAAATGAGTTTTAAGCCAATAAGAATCCTAACAGTGCAACAAATGAACAATACTTTATTTTAAAGTTTATATGCTATCGAAAGTTAAAGCTCGTGCAGTGTAGCATAATGAAGATCGTCTTATAATGCGCCATGATGTTATTAACGTTTCCCTTTAATAATTACGTCATTTCCTTCTGTACAATTTCGCAATTCAGCAGAACGAATTACTTATTCATGAATTTTAATTTAAAGAGGAATTGTTGAGGCTGGATATTTTTGGTGAAAGATAATGTATTATAGCTATAAAATCGTAACAAGTCACGATTTTATATCTTTTTCAGATTATTGCTAATGGCGGAAATCTTTAAGCCGCAGGGCTTCTTGTTTAGTTTTTCATTCAGTTGTTTTTTTGTTCTATCCACATATTGATTACATTATTTATTTTTTATCTTAGCTTCAAAAGATGGAGCCATAAAAGTTTGGAATATGTACATGAAAAGTTTCCCGTATGTGGGGTGCTTCAGTGGCCACATGAAAAAGATTGTCAGTCTTTTTATGCACCCAACGGAAAATATTCTCATATCTGCATCTGAAGACTCCACTGTTCGTTTCTGGAGAATGGAGACATTCCAGGAAACGTATCGTTATGATGTTTTGGAAGCATTATTTCATGCATTTTTAGCTAATTCCAAAACTCTCTGCTACACGTCTAAAAATTCAATCCACGTTTTAGATTTACATTCGTTTCATTTCCTTTTTACGCTGGTGGGATCTAGGATAGTGAAGACATATCTTAGCCAATCAGAAGGGAGAGCTTCACGTATTATGGTTTTGGCGGAAGATGAAGGTATTCGCCTAATTTCTCCAGTTCATGGTCTTATTGTCACAATGATGTTTCCTGTGGTCACACACAAGCCTATTGCTTACGCACATGATCTCTCAGAAGAGAAAGTTTACGTTTTGTTAGAAGACGGGGGAGTCATGGTCAAATGCACTACGACAAACCCATGCAGGTAGGTTGGTTTAGAAGTTTCGAATAGCAAATTACACATAATAAATACAATGTTCTGATTGGTTTAATATAAAACTGATTTTAGAGCAATCCAGTTGTGGGCACCTGCTTGTGTCGATGACAAAGTTTGCTGTCTGCAAGTAGTTTATTGGAAAACAACGGAGAAGACAGTTTCTCTGTTGTTTGGTTCCCATGCAGATGGCAGAATATCCCTCCTGAGGGGACAAGGTAAACTTTCACTTTCTACAATTCAACATGCTGAATATTAATGATATCGCACTTGTGGAATCATTGGTTGGGTTGCGGAGATTTTTATGATTTGTTTGTTTTCTTACGATTTTATATATTTATCATCTTCGTCTAGGTTTTTATGCCGCTTTTTCATTCGCACCCGTACACTGTAAATTAATACTCTGATTAATCTCAAAGATTTGGGTACTTCAAGGGAAAAAAAGTTGACAATGTACCGAAAAATCCGCTAATTCCGAAAAAAAATTCTTTCAAACAAATGTTTTTCCAGCCAAAAATTCTTTCCTTAGGATAAAACCACGCTAATGTGACGTTTAGAGGATAAGAGTTCTAACCTCCTATGTTAAACATACTCTTCCAATGGCTGGTATGATTTAATCAGTCGATTTATCTTTTAACAACATAAAAAAAATTATTTTAATGTGAGACCAAATGTGAGTGTAAGCTAAATTGTAGCTTCCTAATCTGCTTGTATTTTTAGGTTATCAGATGATTCCAACAGCTCCCAACCGAGGCTTGGTAAGAAAAATTGAACCCAGCCCACCAAGTACACAAAATTTATTCAATTTTCTGACAATATGTACTGAGAATGTGATCACCTTCTGGAGAATTGTCCGCCGCCATGATAATTATATATCTGTTGCTATGGTAGATACCATTAATTTGGGACAAAAACCAGACCAGATTGCACTTGTCTATGATATTCTCGCTGTTGCTTATAAAAAAAGATTGAAATATTTTAAAGTAGCTGCAAGAAATCAGCAACAGGGATTTTTCATCTCAGTTATCACGCATATCAAAGATGAAAGTCATACAGAAAATATAACACAGGTAAAGAATGATTATTTTACTACAAAGTTTACTAGAGATGCTTTAACTTAGACCGTGGCGGATAGGGTGTCTGTTCACACGAAACTGAGCCTATTTAATATGTGAAACGGAATGGTTCCGTTTCAGTGCCAAAAGTGAAGTGATTTTGCTTCGATACAGCAATGCATCATGCGAATAAAAACATTGCGACAAAATGGAGACATGAGAAGCTAAACAAACACCTAAGTATTCACTCAATGTATCAAGTGACTACCTTTTCACTGTCCATTCTTCTAGTTTTCTTGTACATATTATAAAGTTCTCTCCGGAGCGACATCTTTCCGCATCGTGTGAACATGGTCTTAAACTACGCAATCGATATTGGCGGGATGGCTCAAATTTAATGTAATAGAAGAAAACAAGATAGTTGCACAGCTATGAAGCTGTGGAATCAATGTTATAACGGAGCTGGGTTTTTTTTGTTACTGACGATACACAAAGCCTATTTCTAATCATCAACGTATTGCAAACCAATAAAAACTCAAGCCTCGCTTGCCTAGCATTTGCAACAGGTGATGCTAGACTAATTACTAAAAATCGTTTTTATTACTTTTCACAAACGCAAGACTGAAATATAATGAAATAGAAAAGTTACATCATTTTTTTAAGTAAATAAGGTTTCTAATAAAAGTTAAAAGTTGTACCAGTAAAAGCATGTTTTAACAAAACAATATCCCTGCATAAGAGCTAGTTTATGTCAATAAAATATATACAGCATCGAGAAAACACTTTAAAGCATTGAAGATAAGAAATTCATTAAGGCAACAAAAGGTTGACTTTGCAATTTAGGTAGCAGAACTAATGCTTGGTGTTTGGTTTACAGAGGAAAAATTAAACAGGGTGGCTAAATTGTAGAACCCTCCTGTTTAGTCACTGAGCAGCGAGCTCAATAATAATATGCATATTTTATTTAAACTGGTAGCCAAATTGTTATTTTGTGCCAAGGACGCCTGTAAAAGGATGACAGGGAGATATATCATGGGCGAAAATCTAAAGATATCTGTGATAGTCAACCGTTGTTTTATGGGTTGAAGGCTAGTCCAATAGAACACCCTTTGAGACATGGTCTGCAGAAAATTTCTACAAATCTGAGCAATTTCAGACTAGTTCCATTGTGATGTGGTGTTGTATATATTCCCAAGATCTTTTGCGCAAATCGACAGGCAAAATAAGCATGCGATAAGCCGTAGACCAACCAGCCTATTACAAACTTTAATTTTCAGTGAAGGCATCTTAATTTGATCTTAAAATTAAAATCTAGTTTTTGCATGCAGATTATAATTTACATTATACATCAGTGAAAAAATGCTACTAGATACTTTTTAACCATAACTTGACCTGTCAGGGTGAACTGATAATTAGCCTTTAACTTTAGTTAGCCATTACAGGATAATTATATGATACATGCAGTAAAATAAGCTGCTTGTGCGGCTAATTATACGGTAGAGATCTGATTTGCTTAAATTTCTGTACTTTTCTTCGATATCGATATTCCAATAGTAATCTACCTAGTTCCATAGCATGTTATGCTTCAATAAAAAGCAAAAAAAGAACAAGAAACGACTGCGCGTGAAAGATATTTATTTTTAAACTCATACCGGCTAATTAACCGTCTAAATTCAGACTTTGCTGGCACTGCATGGCCTCAGCTTCATCACAACAAATATGACAGCTGTTACTGTATAATTAGCCGCCGTATATATATATATAGTATATAGTATTGAACGTAAAAATTGTCTTTGTTTCTTTCCTGTATATATATATATATATATATATATATATATATATATATATATAATTAGCAGATTCAATTTATGAATGCTCTTGAAACGACAACGCTGATATTATGGAAAAGCATTGAAAAAACGTAGTCAGGCGTGAAAAACATGGAGAAGTCATATATACATTACAATATCGACATATTAAAGAAAATTGTGGAAATTTAAGCGAAAAAGATCTCCACCGTATTATAGTCGTATAAGCGTGGGTTAGGGTTACATGCTAATTATCAGTTCTCCCTGAATGTTAACTTTCTTCTTCTATATAGTCTGGCCCATTTTATAATCTGTTGATTTTTCAGATTTTATGGACAAGCGTGGAAATTCCGTCAAAACGTAAACATCGAAGCTCGTTTATACCACTAGGATAAAATTTTTTATTCTATTGCTATGTTGAAGCAAACACAATAAATTATGATGTATGAAAAAAGCATCATAGCTAAAATTGGCAGGATTATTATTAAAAAAGCTATATATGCCTGCCTACTACTTTGTGGCTACCTTTAGGTTGGTAAAAAACAACACAAGAAGTAACAATGGCTAGCCCAAAATGGACTCATACCAAACTAAATGGAAAACTTGAGAGAAAAGCACAAAATAGCTAGCTAGCTGTCTGTATGTATTATATTGCCATCTAACTGACACTGACTACGGTAGCTGGTCTGCCAAATACGTCTGTGATAGCCAGAATAATAAAAAACATTCTACTAAGATTTACATAGGTGTGATAGTATAGAAAACATACGCAGCATTTACAAGACAAAAAGAGATCTTTTTCAAACCTGAGCTATGCAGCTTTTAAAATGGTAGATTAAACGTCAATTTTACTAACCGCGTCCGAGATACGCATATCTTCACTTAAATCCCAGAAGATCAGGATTTTGTTCGAGCTTTCAGCCGAAACTAGAAGCTGTGTGTTCCACAGCTAATTATGAACCAAATCAAAGCCAAAAAATTGCAAAAAACTGATAATTAAGATATTAAAACTACATTTACACTGTGACTCGGCGCTTTTTTACCATATATCGTAACTGTGTCACCATCGAACTGTGTTGTTGTTGCGAATTTAGCTTTAGAGCTATAATTTCGTTGTGTAATAATTATAAAGTTGCACAATACGATCTTAACAGTTTTTACGTTCTCATACCTTATCCCTGTTTCACCGCTATGAGCTTTTTTGACATTTTTAGGTATGAGGAGAGGGACATAAAGTGTGTAAAATGGTTAGAATCAGGGAAAAAGTAATTCATCACCCTTATTCATTTCCCTGTAATTTTGAATCAATCAGAATTTGCTTGAAGTATTTTAGGCAGTTCAATATTTTGACATTGGTTTCAAATCTTTAAATGTCTAAGAAATAACCCGTATGGAAGGTAACGGTAAAAATATGCACGCTTTCTATCTTCAGTTATGTGGAAACGACAATTTGCGCATTATTGCTTCAGCATCTAAAGACAGTCGAATTAAAATATGGGACGTTAATTGCAGCCTACTTCGTGAGTTAGTATTTGATAAAACATTCTCTGAAGTAGGTTTTGCAAATGATCGCGGTGACTTATTGGTCGGTTTCCAAAACAACCTTCATTACGTTCCAGCAACAGAATACCTACCAAGTCATTATCTTGAACGTCTATTAGATAGCACAATTGCTGAAGATAGTGTGGAGTTTTGCATTCCATTTGATCCACTTTTGAAATTTTGGTATGATAGCCAGCGTGTGGAGACAATATCAGTTTTAAATACCAACTCGGTGAAGCGGCCCAGTAAGAGAATTGTAAGTATGTTTTACTTTTTTTTTTAACATCACAAAAACAATTATAACATTTGGCCTGTTTATATAGCGAAAGGCCGCCGCTTCACAAGATTGTACATTCCTATTCACTGACAATAACAATATTTTATAGAGGACTGATTTAATAAATTTAGATATTGTCAGAATCGATGTTACATTCTGATACAATACTCTGGAGATCAAAGTATGTTTTACTAGAAGAAATTACGAGGAGTATAGAATGCTTGGAAATTTAGCTCAACCACCTTTCATCCCAGGGCTTTTTGCACCGCCTTTAGAGACAAAAAAGGTCCTGGAAACGATGGTGGATGCTTTTTGCTATAATTTAAACCTTAAGAACATCAACTTCGATCTCAGGGCCTGTAGCGTTTTTTGATATGTGTTTCATTCTCATATTAAAAAATACCACAGGCTCTGCGTGGTCGAAGTTGGAGGAAAATTAGTGCATTTGAATTTTTTTTTATTAAAATCTCTCTTGCAGGATCTTCAGAAAAAATTGACTTTGGATAACGAGAGCTCGAAAGACTCGTCTCTTTACTCGATGACTCAGTCTATGCGATCAAGTAGTCAAGAAAACTATGACTTATCGAAATTTGGAAGATCGAGATCGATTAGCAGGCTGAAAAAACTGTATGAAAAGAGAAAAGTTGCAAAGCTATTTTTAGCTAGCCAGAACGAAAAGAAGATTGAAGAAAAGCTACCCCCAATGCAGATGAAAGAAGAAGAAAACATTCAAGAAGTGAGATACGAATTGTAATGTGGAGATGTTTATATAGTCTGTATAAGAATTCCTTACAGAAGTTTTTTACCGCCATTATCGCTTAAATTCTATGATTACACGTATTTTTTAAAAACAACACGGCTGTCGATGTAATACTTGAGTTGCTTCATAAAATTTGCCTAATATATAACAGTTGCTGTGAAGAAGTTCATAACAGTTTTGCAAAAACTCAAAATCAGAAAGGAAGCCTAGCTGTTCCAGAAAAAATAATAATAAACAACACAATAAAATATCTATCTTAAGAAAGTACTTGTTGCTCAATATAACATTAAAAATGTCTGAACGAGAATTTAGAAGTTTTCAAACGTTGGACAAATTAAACAAATGTCACGTTTAGCTGGTTAAATCAGCATTTTCAAATTTCCCAAAATTCTGTAAAATTTTACCACAGTTGCTGATTAGTTGTTTGGAAAATATGTATTCGATTTTTACATTTAACTGTGGTTTTATTGTATGAGTACAAAATATGAGCTAAATACCATTACAGTAGAGTCTCCATAACTCGAACCTCTATTACTCGAACGTCTCCTTAACTCGAACGAATTCGTTGGCACCGTGAAAATTTCCTAATAAACTCTTATAAAAAAACCTCTACTACTCGAACCTCCATAACTCGAATGTTCCCTTAAGTCGAACAGATTATTTTGTCCCTTGAAGGTTTTTGACTCCATAACTCGAATTTTGTGGCATTTTGAAAAAAATTGATAAGTTTTCCTGATCATTTAACTCTTTATCATTTTCATATTTTAATGTTTACGTGTGTTGTGGGCCTTATATTGTTCGAATGCATGATTCGAATGTTTTGTTTGTGTTTTAACCAATTTTCAAAAACAGAATTTCATAGCAATCTGACAATGGCGTCTGTGGCAGGGTCAAAAAGAAAATTATGATGATACTTGTAAACAATGAATTATAACTGATTTTTTTCAAAAAATTTGAGCAAAAAGCAACTAAAACGCTCTGTTTTTGTATTTCACCAACCCAGAACCCCCAATAAGTAAGACTACGTACTGTTTTTCATATACTGTTTTTGTTCATCTGGTAGGCAAATAAGGGGAAAATTTTGAAAAAACTTGAAAACCTCTACTACTCGAACGTCTCCTTAACTCGAACGGTTTCCTTTTACCCCTTGCCGTTCGAGTTATGGAGACTCTACTGTACTTACTTCTAAAAAACCCACAAGGAACCAATCATGCCTATACCTTTAAAGTATAGCTCGTTAGCATTTCTTACATTTAGAAAACATGGGCTGAGGATCTCAAAACCTCCCTGAAGGAAATGGTAGGTAAAAAGTACTGGCCCTGTGCTCCGGATGGTTTCATACCAAATTCAGTCATTCGCAACACTGTTGCACCGGAACCACCACCAAATGTAGTGGAGCCATGGAAACCAAGAAAGTTTCTGAAAGAAGAAAAGGGATTTGAATATGTTCTTGAGGATTGTAAGTATGTGGAATGTTTTTTTTTTGTATATGCACTGCTGACGTCAGCAAAAATCCAAAACAATCTATTTTCCCATTGCCCTTCTGCCTAAGTGGATTTCTCCACGGGCCTTATCGACTAGTGTTTATATAATTCAGATAAAAAAGAAAATTCTGATTGCATTCAGTGAACTACAAACCTTAATTTTTTTTGAATCTTTGATTTTTTCGTCAAGTGGGTATGTATCTAATAGTAATGGAGACTGATCAATCATCAATGTATCTAATAGTAATGGAGACTGATCAATCATCAATGTATCTAATAGTAATGGAGACTGATCAATCATCAATGTATCTAATAGTAATGGAGACTGATCAATCATCAATGTATCTAATAGTAATGGAGACTGATCAATCATCAATGTATCTAATAGTAATAGAGACTGATCAATCATCAATGTATCTAATAGTAATGGAGACTGATCAATCATCAATGTTCTTTTTTAAACTATGTTATTATGTTTGTTGCAGATTTCGAAGATTGCCAACGTAAATGGGAATCAGACGAGGAAGAAGACTCCCTTGATTACGAGGACTTCCCAGATTTTGATTTTGATGCCATGAAAATAAAAAAGACAAAGGAAGTTGACGAATCATTGCATAAAAGAAAGAATGCTGCGGAAAAGTATAGCTTTTCTATTTAAGTTCAATTCAAAAAAACCTTTAACATCACAAACGATAAAGTATTAAAATTGATTGATGTATTGAAAGGAAAACTGAACCAAATTATTCAAAACGGGAAACTTCTTTTTAATCAAGTATATACGGTTTGCGTGTGTTTTGAATGATGACAGCATTTAAATTACCAGGGAAAAATGCTAATACTATATTTTTCTAATTTTATTACGCTAGGCCTTTTTTTATTCATTTTTTTCAGAGTAACCGAAACGAACATTGCACATAAAACACCCGAGCGGGAGAAACTGCAAAAAAATCGCAAAGATTTTATAAAACGTCCTCCAAGAAAAGTTCTTACATTCAAAGAAAACATCAAAGAGGATGAAGAGGAAGAAGAAGAAGAAACAGATGAAAGGAAAGGGAAAACAAAAGCAAACATTCCACCACCCTACGATCAGTACTATGATTACGAATGGTTTCCAAAGAACGTCGGCTTCAACACCAGCACAATAGTTCATGCACTTTTATCCCAAATGAATCCTGATGAACCAATGATTTTTAAAGATATTCTGGACTGTTTTGTCGACATTCATCGGTCAGTATTTTGTAGTCAATAAATTATTTTTACCGGCAGTTTACACAAACTCATTCAAAACAACTATAACTAGGCTAATTGCTGTGATGGCGTGAACTATGAAACTGGATAATATTAATTTTAGCCTGAGGTTTTTAAATACAATCTCGCTATAAGTTTAAACTTATATTAACGTTGTATTTTTGCTAAAACATATTTCCTCTCTAACTTTCGTCACTATAACTACTCTATGTCTCAATAAGCCTGTTAAAATCTCATATCACTTTGCTTTAGAGTCTGTGGAATTTATGGTAGTTGTTTTGGCAAGATCGTAGAAGCTCTTTTTCCTTTAATCGATCATTCTTCCGTGCAAATACGCCATTACACTGTTAAAGTGTTATGCGCGTTGGGCGTTAACAGAAAGGAAGTGGTTCTTAAATTAATATCAAAGTTGGATGATCCTGTGGCAGTCGTACGAGAGGAGGTGAAGATAGCAATAAATAAGATGGCCGGTTCGTATATTATGTAACATAGGTCTAAAATAACATATTTTCACACCAGGTCTTAAGGCGTACAACGTGCCTTATTGGTTACTAAAAAATTAGTTAGCTGTTTCTCCCCTACTTTTTGGTAAAATATACAGGGTTGAGCGAGGTCACGAATTTGCCTTATTTATTACAAAATTTATTGCAAAATAGGAGGCTCATATCAGCAAAATAGAACGCTTTGTACTAGTAAAATAGGGGCCTCATACCTGAAAAGTTGGTGGTTTAAACCAGCAAAATAGGGGCTAGGCTTTTCCCGCTCGTTTTTATTGCCTTTCAACATTTTCCGAAATCATTTTTTTACCCATGCTCAACAAGTTCTTTTCAGTAAGACATACACCAACACTACTACGTTTTCCTTGTTTGCTAGGATGTATCATTTTTTTTAAATTATTAATCAAGCTGCTAATTTCTACTCGACCGCGTTTTAAAACTAAGTCAACAATAATAACCTTTTCTGTCAAAGTGTCCAGGGAACGAACCCGTATTCATAAAAATAGGAGCAATTACCGACATCCTCAGGATGGTCTGTGCTGAGTCTTAACGATGGATACTAACCTTGTTTCTAGGTATCACTAATGCAGACACATTAGTTTCTTCCTTGAGACAATACGGAGCTTTAATAGAAGAGCAGAGAACGGATGACCGAGAAGTGTTGGAACAATTTCGAGAAACCATCACAGCACGAAAGGATTCTTTACGAGAAAGGTTGACCGCATTCTATACTAATTATGCCGAGCGAGATGCAAGAATTACGCGTAAGTTATCTCCTGTCAGAGTTTTTGAAGATTCTGATGCATTTCTTTTTTTATTAAACTAAATGCACGTTACAATAACACGATCGATATAACTTGCATAGGTCCTATTAATTGGCCACTTAGGACCGGCGAAAAATGTGGGCAGATGAATGATTTCGGTGATTTTTAAACTTAAATTGATGCAGAAACGACCGAAAAACATTATACAGTGGACTCTCTCTAACTCGAACAGCCACGGGGAATCGGAAACCGTTTGAGTTATAGAGAGGTTCGGATAATAGAGAGTTGGGAGTTTTTCCAAGTTTTTGTAAAAATTTTGTATAAATGGCCAATTAAGCGTGATTTTTCTCCCTTATATGGAACAGACGCCATGATTGCAAAACGTCAATACCAAAGAATCGTGTTTACGTTTTGTTCGAATGACATTCGAATCATTTAAGATCCCTCACACATGTAGATATGAAACATTCGAATCAGAATCTATTTACGTTTACAGAGCCAAAAACAATGCAAAAAAACTGCTTGTGTCATATAAAGTTCTAGATACATGTTGCAACGTTCGAATTATAGAGAGGAAATACCCGAAGAGACCAAAAAAAACTTTCGAGTTAAGGAGAGATTCGAGTTATAGTTCGAGTAATAGAGAGTTTTTTATGAGAGTTTATTAGGAAATTCCCACCGTGTCAGCGAAATCGTTCGAGTTAAGGAGAGATTCGAGTTATAGGGGTTCGAGTTATAGAGAGTCCACTGTATATATAAACTTCTCTATTTAATCAGGTAACGGGCGGTACTAAAGATGGCAGTTAATGTAGAGTTTTGGGACATTTTAAATGTAATGTCATGCCCTTACCTGGAGTTGATCTTAAGTTTATGCGCGAAGATTGATATAAATGCACAAATAATAATTAATTTCCTTAGTAGATTAAGGCTCAAATTTCTTTTGTGGTGTTTCTATAAAACTGAGTTTTTGAAATATTAAACATGGAACATATTATTCGTTGACCCAAATGATCCTTCGGCCCATACTTTCGTAGGTCATGGCTACTGAGATTCAATAGCCGTATTTATACTGAGACCATAGTTCATCTGAAAAATTATTTTGTCTGACAGTATAAATACAGTACAAAATCATCAGTCGATGGATTTTCCGTCTCTTTTTCGCATCTCAATTCGTGCGAAGAATCGATGCACGAATTGGGAAAATGTGGACAAAATTAAAATTATATAAGTAAAAACAACAGATGGCATTTTTAGACTGATGTAAAATAACGTTTTTGAATGTTTCAGTGACTAAGTGAGAATATAAATTCTTTGCTCTTTGAACGTGAAATAATAAAAAAAACTCGAGACGTTGGACCAAGACTAAAATGTTCTATAACGCAGATGTTCTAGCTGACTCAGAAAACTGTTTGTAGTATCACTGGACAAATTAACACATTTGTATCAGAGATAGAAGTAGAAGATTTTCAAACGAGAAATGCTGACCACTTTAAAGTGCGTTCAACGAAAGTTGGACACTTCCATCGACAAACTGCGACAAAGATATAGCTGGTTCAGAATGGAATGGACGAATAAGACTAATCGTGCGAAAAAATGGTTTCTGTTTGATCCCCACAAAGAACCACACTTGTACCAAATGTTTAACCCAGTATTCGCAAAAACGCACAAACTAGTGTCTAGTGCAACCGAAATCTCTTTTTGCAAATGGTAATCTTTGAGAATCCTCTTCTGAAGAGTACAACGACGATGACAATGTAAAATTTGAATCAAAATGATGATAGCGATTTACATGACATCGATGTTGGAGATATGCAGAGTGAAAAAGTTGAGCAAGAAGTGCGACAAGCTGTCAAACTTCCGTTGCGAAAAAAGTTACAGGTAGTGTTACCTCCCCACTAGAAATCAGAAAAAAAGAAGTCAACCACGGATGGCTTGTCAGCGATAGCACGTGGAATAAATGCTTTCTTTGCTGCCAGGATAGGAAATTTGAACGTCAGGTGAAGAAAAATGTTGATATAGGACAAAAGTTGTTCGAAATTCGGGCAAGTGAGGCTGGAAAAGATCGCCACCATGAAGCAAGAACGGCTCAGTTTTTACATCTTTGAAAAGCTCGCATCCGCTGTCCCTTTTACGGTCAAACTTCGAATATGCAACAGTTTGCAACGTCAAGGGGGGCTGAAGCATTCGCACTAGTTAAACAGTGTGGTATCCCCGCCACGCTCAAATTCTTGGCCGCCTTTAGCTTTCCGTACGTGTTTTCAGACACAATCCTCGCACTGCAGAGCATCTTGTTGAAATAACATTGTTAACGGATCTCTTATATTCTCATAATCACTCAAGTTTACTTTTTGATCCGGAATTGCTCTGCCATTGAGAATCTCGTCAAAAAACGATGACTCCTTCAGCATCTCTCCATCATTAATGCCTCCATCCGCTCCAACCGCTGCATACAAAAATCTCTTGTTGTATGAAGTTGGAGTCAAATTGTTTATCGTGTACTTTTTTTGGAAGTTGAAATTAGCCTTCACCTGCAAAATTAACATGTCATCCCGTAAGTCATCCCGTTGTCTTGCCGTTGGCAAGCTTTAATTTTCTATAAATGCAGGAAACTTCAGCTTCTCACTCCTCATCAGTACGGTATAACTTCACGTACTCGTCCTGAAAGTAGGCTACTATATGACGAATTACTTTGTTGAGAAATGTGCATCCGGATTCAATAAGGAAACCAAAAAATCCTCCAAAATGACGTACGTTACCCCTAGAGCTAACCCTATACATCGTCGCTGCCAACGTCAGCTCCGGCGCAAAATTGGTTGGCGTGAGGACTCATCCCATAAAGGTATTTAATAGGAGATTTTGTGTAGCTCGCGTATTTCGTATCTTCTGCACAAACTTATCATCGCTTTTATGGCAATACAACTCGTCCCTTGCTGCTTTCTCAAGGCGGCCGCAAATCGAGACAAACATGTTGGCCAAGATTTTCGCCAAGATTTTCAGCAAACATGTTGGTACGATTTGTTATAGCTTGATCACATGTTGGCAAGTATTCCAATATATTAATTCATTTTGTCCCACATACATCATATACGGTTCGAACAGAAACGTTTAAAAGTGTGAAAAAGGGTTCGAAAAGACGTTCAAAATTTTAAAATGTTGGTAAAAAATGTTGGCCAACATGCTTGTGGGTATAGCAAATCATAGAACATACAGAATATACCAACAATATTGGTCAACATTTATTAAAAAATTAATAAATGTTGGCCAACACTTTTGTCGTATTTTTTCTTCGCCAACATGTGCCAGCTACGGTAATTCGAGACAGCATATTGGGTCAAAAAATGTTGGCGACCTATGATGGCCCCAAATGTTTGTTCCGATTTGCCGACCGCATTTAGGTATCGCCTCGCGCACGCCCCACGAGGTTTTTTAGGTTTAATCCTCCAAAACCTCTACCAATCGTGCAACGTTAAGGAGGGATTTTTATTCATCATCGACCATTGCATTCTTTGTTCTCTCCGACAAACATTCATGGAAGAAAGCTCTTTTTTTTGTCGTGATGTTATAAAAAACTGTTGATTTAAAGACCAGTCCTCCATGATGGATGTTGGTATGAAATAAATAAAACCGGGCAACATGTTGCCCAACATTTCGACTAATAAATCAGGCAAATATGTTGGTACGGTTTCCTTTACCATATTTTTTTCAAACAACAAGCGGCCAACATGTTCATCCAAATGCTGTTTGACTGTTTTTCGAGTAGGATGTCAGAGTGTGAAGCAACAGCCTGTTTGGTAATCGTTCTCTTAATAGATGACCGATGACAAAAAGACGTGGTCCCACAAGAAATTGGGTACGTAAAAAGAAAGAAACGAATGTATTCCAACCTTGTACAGGAATTACTGGTTGAGGATACAAAAACTTACAAAGAAATGATGAGAATGAACGTTTAAAGAAATTCTTGGTTTTATCGAACCTTCATCATACCAAAAGAATCAGCGAGATAATTATCTTTGACAGTTAATACACATTTATTATAGTAGTATTTTTTATAACACAGTTATTCCCTCTTTACTGGCGCATGCGTTGGATTTTTGCTGACGTCATCATTTTATAAGGGAATTCCCCTACTAGGTGTGCCAGAACTATTTTTACTCATTTTCTGTATGATAAGGGACTTTACCTTGATATGATGGATAAGCATGGTCTAATTAGGGATTTACCCACTAGGCACTGCATGGTACTGGATAATAGGGATTGTTGAGTTTTGAACCGTGTGTGCGCGTACGACTGTGCTAGAAGGAACATTTCCTATCTCTCTACAAATAAAGTATGCTGAACATAATGGTGACATCAAAATTTTGATTTTGTGTCACCTAAATGTCATTTATACGCCAAAATTGGTCGAAAATTAAAACTACTTCATTTTCGACAAAATTGGCACAGTTAACAATTAAAGTATGCTGAACATGATGGTGACATCAAAACTTTGATTTTTTGTCACCTAAAATGTCATTTTAGGCCAAAATTGGTCCGAAAATTAAAACTACTTTACTTTCGAACAAAATTTGGCTCAGTTAATAAGAAAAGTATGCTGAACATGATGGTGACATCAAAAATTTGATTTCTTGTCACCTAAATGTCATTTTAGGCCAAAATTAGTCCAAAAATTAAAACTACTTTATTTTCGACAAAATTTGGCTCGATTAAACAAGAAAATTATGCTGAACATGATGGTGACATCAAAGTGTTAATTTTTTGTCACCTAAATGCGTTTAAGACAATAAACGTTTCAATCGCGGCGAACTTTTAACATGAATGATAGGCTGTATTTTTTGTTAGCAGAAATTGTAGAATTGGGTCGCATTGTCGATGTTTCATAGTTGTGCATTTTTAATAGCGAGATAGTTTATGCAGCGTCTGCATCTTGTTTAG